>OY759261.1:42920055-43195055 GCA_963662155.1 Lamellibrachia columna
CGTAGTCAGGAGTCACGGATCGAGTTCGTGCGAATCAGCCTTTTTCAACTCCATTTTATTCGGAAAAAAACCTCACCCAATGTTTCACGAACATTGTGAGTTCTGAATCCCTCCATGAATCAGAAGTATGAAATGGAATATGGATGTGTTTTGCCGAGTCACTGACCTGACTCGTGTGAGTGATGCAGCGACGTTTCCCAGCCTGTATTATATATTTATATTACTACAAGTAGCCAGCACAATCCCTGTGACATCGTTTGAGTGTGAAAGGAGCGCCAGAGCCTTGAGACGTTTGCATTACTACATGCTAACCAGAATGTGACAAAAACCGATTGGTATACCTTGCAATGATGCATGCTCAATACAAACCCGTCGATTCCATACATATTGTACTTATGTTTGCAGATATATACCGCCGTAAACTACAATTGATAAAACACATTTCTTTAATATAAAGTTTTTGTGACTCTGCATGTATATATGTCTGTCTGTTCCCTTATATTTACGTCAGTTTCGCATGTCTGGGGCTGAAATTGTGCATGCGTGCCTGGGGCCCATTGTGGGGGATCGTAAAAATATTCGGAATTCCCCGGGGATGGGGATATTACGTATGTGGACGTTTGACGTAGACTACGTAACTCAGAACAATAGTTACGTAGAGTTGTTGGTAACCTTCACCGAACGCTTCGTGAAACCTGCAGTTATACCTTATGTTTGCCATTGCCATTGGCACTGTTTGGGGCCATTGGCACTGTTTGGGGCCATTGGCACTGCCCTACAACAATTTGACTGAGTAGTGCAAGGAGACATAAGCTCTTGCCTCTTCTTGCGTGCATCGCCGGGCAACTCGGCTAACATAACTGTCAAGCGATAAATCATCAAATATATTCATATAGACTAAGCATACTTAACCAGACGTACTGTAAAATGTTGCAATTGATGATTCTTTTTAAATGTTCGGGGTTCTAGGGAACCGTAGATAAATATCGCACTTCTGTTTATTTCAAATAGTGTTGCATTTCATAATAGTGCAATTCGTTCTTTTTGCCATATGTAATAAATTACTTATTAATTAATACCAATCATGATTAGTGGTGTAGATCTCTCTTATTAAGTTTCATACAGTATGGTATGCATTAACAATATCAATAAAATATTAAATATCAATAAAATATTAAATTTAAACTGTTTATTTTAAAGAGAAACAAAAGTCATATGTACCTAAAAGATCAAATAAAAACAAACCCTATTTGCAACTCCAATCAAGAATATCACGCCAGTAATTTACTTGGAATGGGTTCTCAGTTTTTCTGACGACTGGCATATTGACCAGGGCGGTGACGCTTGCTGACTATGCGACCAATTATAAGCGCCTGACAATTCTTGGAAATCGGTTATGTCAGAACGGGAGAAGTTTAGTAAACGAAGACCAAAATATGTAGCAAAAGTAGGGTTTAGACACAAACAACATGACCATATCCCATTGTTAAGATTAGGATCAAGTGTTTACGAATTTATTTTCATTTTGGTGAGTGAACATTGCCAAACTACAGGCACTCGTGACGTAGGGTTCTCTAACAATATGGCGTGTCCCAGAAAATAAAGATGATGTGTGTTCAACAAGGTCTTCTTAGTAAGCCACTACCGAGATATAGTTTATTATAGTTGCAAATGGTTATATTTTATTAATTCTTATAGGTGCATAGGCGAAAAACATGACGTTTGTTTCCCTTTAACCAACAAAAGTGTTGTAACGAGCGCGCCACTCATTTTAATTTACTGCAAAATAATGCTGCGCGACGCGTTCGGTTTACACCCGCCTTTGAAAAAACATGACTTGTGACCTTGAATAATGTTAACCTGTGACAAAGTAAAGGTGACGGTTTGAAATATTAATACAATATGAAATGTATATACTTACAGGTTAACTCGCGACGTGGTCTGCGCGTATGGGATGTTTCTGCTATGTTCGCCCCTGTCGTGTGTGGGTGCATGCTATTTAACCACCCACAAAAATTATCCATATTCTCTTTTATGCCCAACTAAAATATACGTTATGTTTAAGCTGTTGTATGTTTATGCCATGTCATCATCGTAAACATCTTTACAATTTAGTAATGTGACGCTCGCCAGAGATGTCACACTTAACTTATGTCTATGTTGTGACATCCTTCTGTATTTCTCGCTGTCTCAGCACACAACAACTCCGCCATCTTCGTTTATGCAATATTGTCTCTTCCACAATTATTCTCTCGCAAACAACGAACACGATAGCGACGTAATAAATGGTTTTGGACGCCTGTCATGCGGTAAATCCTTTCTACAAACAATCGAATTACTCTTTGTAGTTGTTACGTACAACTGTCCGCAACATTATGCGAACAATTACGTACAATTGTGTTCGAAGCTACGTAACAAAAGGACAAGGCGTCACTAGACGTTACTGTAACAAGACGCATCTCTAAGAGGAGTCTTGCCCCCAGCAGGTATGACAGAAGCATATCATAATTCACGGTTTAACAGTAATTTGCGCCTATTTTGAATCAATACGAGTAACTGTATGCACTAGTGATGCACATAAAAACAGTTGCACGACGTTAAATGTCATTGGTGTGTTTTAGTGCAACATTGCAAATATACCATTTTTACCAAGCAATGAAACTATTTCGTCTGCGTGAGCTTTTGAGTAGAATTTGTACTAGGTGGCAGCATTGCATTCATCTACCAGAGACATGCAGCAAGTGCATATGATGTTGGCAATACGAGGGGCGCCTTATTCCACGGGGGCTTTTCGCCCCACCCTACAATTTTTTTTACGCGATCAATCACGCGTTGGCATACATTATTTATAGTCAACTATAGCCGAGTTGAACGGGAGAAAGGTCCCAGTTAAGTTTTGGTAGAACAATGCCAAAGGCAATGACTGGTGTCCCCAGAATCATGTAGCACTGCCGGATTCAATAAGCATTCGTACCCAGGGAAAGAACGTATTTAATTCACATCAGGTCGCCGTCCACGCCAACCCAAGCATTCCGCGGCATAATAGATTCCCCACAGTGACTTGCTGCACATGAGAGTTTTATCTGTAAACTGATCAAACGAAAGCAGTTAGTGTGCTCCGAGTGCTGACTGGCAACAATGCAGGTAGTATTTCGCAATCCTTTGATAGCAGGGTATAAAATCAGGACGATGTATAGGTAATATTGTTCCAATCCCATCGACGATTGATTGGTTCATGTTTCTGATCAACGAATTCATCACAATCTTGTGGGATCGATAATTTTCGATTATAGCCATTCTGAATTTCACTCCCTGTCGTTCTGTGACTTATTTGTCCGAGATCGTGACAAGACAATGTGTGCAAACATGAAATGAAGAAAGAAGACTTCTGGTTGGCTATTCTACCCCCTTATCCGAGTTACATGCCAATGAAAACCTTTGTATTATTAACTATGTTGATAATGGCTTCAACGAAGTCGGGCGTGGAAAGGAAGGACTGAACTTCTGAAGTCACTTTCTTTAATCCCGTCGCCGGGTCGCGAGTTGGCACGGGACGAATGAAATGACGGATAAGAAAGAATTGCATGGACGTTAGTCTGCTCGACGCAGTATGACACACCATGCTTGTTTTTAGATTGTAAATTAGTTCGTTAACAACATTAATTACTGACTAGCTTCTTAATCAATCGTAAACAATTGTATACTGCGATATCTTCATATGGAATATTTTACCAGGTTTTAATAACATTATAATGTCGTGTGGCACTTTGAACCAGGCGTGAGGCACCTTGAACCACGGGTCAATGTGCTCAATCTCGTTTTCAACATTCAATTAAGGTAAATCATTAATAATGAAACTGAATTTATTACAGGGTATACAATGTCCAATATGTCAGAAGATAAAAGTAAATCACATCTGTGGATTTACTTAGGATGTTCAAAATTCATTCACCACGTGTGGTATGCTGAGGAATGTCTTAAAATGGCTGAGGGCTAAATTCTTGGTTAATCTGATAATCATCAGGATGTGCTCGTATATAACAACATCTTGTGAAAGTATATGCATTACCTTTGGTTAGAACCCCCTGGCTCAAGGAGCCTCCCTCCCCTATGTTTACTACACTGAATAACTGAAGTAAGTTAGTAAATGGTGAATAACTGAAGTAAGTTAGTAAATGGTGTGACTAAAACTGGATGTTGTACGGTAGGAACATACTGCAGTTTCAAGTGTCAAGTGATTTACTCCAAACAGCCCAATCTTGGGCTAGAGCAAGAGTTTCTTGTTGTAGCACAGGATGCCTGTGTCACTGATCCATGCCTACCCCTCTGTATCATGTGCCAAGTGATAGGGGCCCAGCAGTCTTGCTTTAATAACGGGTTCTGTTTATGTCTATGTTTGCCCGCCCCACCACAAGGAGGGTGCGATAGTGAAAAACGGTGGCGCCTCGTGACGGAGCCTGGATAGTTATTATCCGGGAGAGGGCGTAGTTGTTACCACGTGTGGCCTTGGCTTAGATGTGGCAAATTTGTTGGGTGGTCTAGCTTTTAGCAAGTTGACAGTTTAAGAACGGTTTTGAGGTTTATCACTTAAGCTGTTAGGCATATTTTGCACACAGAATGGCTGATGTGGAACAATCAGAGGCCAGACAAGTTAAGCCTGATGTCAAGCTGGGCGATAATACAACGTTGCCAGAGGCCGATCCATCGGCTGTAGAATCCGAACATTGCTTGAAAACCAATACAGGATATGCACCGATCAAACCTGAGTACGTATTTAGTTAATGTCAGCAGGACAACCACTGTGTGTACTGCCCCTGACTCTTCTGTAGCAAAGGCATAGCGTAGGCCCTTGGCTTGCATGAGCTGAGGCTGGGGTAGAGTTAGGCCGTAGAGTAGGGGGCAGTGCAGTCTAGGCTCGAATTATGTATTCAGTTATGTAATTACTTGTGATTTACTAATGTTATCTCTCTTGGTGCATTTAGCAATTGTAGGAGTTTTCCTCTCAGACTCCCCGCTTTCAAGTGTCGAGAACCGTACAGACCCATGGAAACTGGAACCGTGACAGCACTAGAGGTGTCCAATACATATAATGTATGAAATATCCTAGAGCTGGCCCTGTAAGAGTCAAGTATGTAATTTTGTGCATGTGCGCATACATTCTGTAATTTTTTTATATTTGTTTTAGGTTCCTTGATTTGGATCATGTACCGAAGGTCGCTGCACATCTTCCAGCCTCCACTTCAGAAGAGCTCATTGCCATGGCAACCAGTATGACTGAGAAACGAAAGAGCGACTCTGATGAAACGCTGGAGATGCCACGTAAGAAGAAAATGAAACTGAAAGGACGCAACAAGAAACGTCCACAAGGCAATCGGCCAAACCCAGGAACAAAACTCTGTACAAAGATCGTACACGGCCTAGAATGTAAATTTGGTGACAAATGTCAGTATAGTCACAACATTGCAGAATATGTTGCCAACAAACCAATTAACATATCTGATCGGTGTTATGTTTACGAGACTTTTGGTCGATGTCCGTACGGCATCATGTGTATGTTTTCTCAGCAGCACGTTGACGACAACTACATGAATGTCGTCAATGACTCGTTGTACGAGACCACAAGCAAGAGGAAGACTGTATTGAACCAGCTGGATAACCGCGGAGATTTACAGACACGTCTGTGGAAAAAGAAATACGACTTTACAAAGGCGAATATCATCTTGAAAGGTTATGACGAAAAGATGAAGAAATCTGTTGACAAACATGTAAATGACGTAGATGAGACACGTGACCATGAACAGTCAAACTGTGGTCACGGTCTGTCTGATGAGAGACCACACAGCATCGATGCATGCTGGCAAAACAAGCCAGATGCTGAAGATGCTTTGGGTACGGAGACAGCAGGTTTAGATTCGGAAAGCTGTACATTGGTCACAGCAGGCATAGACCAACAGCCTGCAGGTAACCAGGGTTAGGTTCTACTGTAATAGTGTAATTTGTAATTAATACAGTGTAATGATAATTGGATTGTTATAATGCACTAATTGTAATTATACTTGAGTTTGTACGAGTCTGTGTACTTTACCGTTGTAATGATTTTGCAATTGAACTCAAGGCTGGCAGCAAGAATACATGAATTTGCCTAAAGGTAAACCTTGTCTCAAAATGAGTAGTATTAATACACGTAATCTTCTTTTGTAAAACAATGTAATGGTAGTCGACCTGCCATTACAAGTGATCCTTTATGTAACATTGTAATTGATGGTTTTTAAGTGCCATGATTGTAAATGACTTTTGTAGTGATGTAGTTGCAGTTAACTTTATTGAAGCGTTGTGTTTGTAATTTGTTCCTTTTAGGTGTAATTGAGTTTTTACGATGCTGTGTAATTGACATTTGTAATTAAACCCAACCCTCCAGGTGATGTAAGTCGAGACAGCTCCAATGTAGTAGTGGATGATGCAGAAAATAACCAGAGCCTTTCCGTGGACAAAGAAGTGTCTTCCAGTGACAACACAACAGGGGTACCTGTCTCAACAGTCCTATCAGACAGTGTGGATATTCCCGACATTGCCACGCTCAAAGTTCAGCGTGTTGGACCAGTAACGGACGAAGATACGATTAAACTCCGACCTCTAGAAAAGAAAAAGGTAGTATCATGATTGGTGGATGACTGCGTCGTTTTGATGCAGTGTATTTTAGAGGGAACAATGTATTACAGTATTATACTTCATGAAATAATATTTCCGGTTGGTCCAGTATACACCATAAACACATTAATTTTTAAAAGCCAATCCTTACAGGATTTTTCCAGCGATATATTTGTTGGTGGACTCCCTCTGAGTTACCGGTTCATTTTAGCCAGACAAATCACTGACAACTGATACGTAAACCAAATTATCAGTTGCTAATGACAGGTTTATTTCTTGGCCAGAAAAAAATGAATGTGGTGGATGGAAGCGATTGTAATAGCATTAATGTTCTTACATATTATGGCCCATATCATGGGTTTCTTGAGGTGCTTTGCTATCGAATTCACATTTTTGTAGTGTTTATGGAAAGCATTGCCTGAATGTGTTCTGTTGTTGTAGTTGAACTTTGCTGACAAACTCTATCTTGCTCCATTGACTACTGTAAGTCACATGAATTTTTCTTGTTTCTGATTGCCACATAATTTCCATCGCATTTTACGATATAATATTTATTTTTAACAGATGGTTACTTGAGGCACGGATAGCTGCCCTTATAAATCATGTAATTTGTTATCTCGAAATGTCACGCTTTTTTGATATTTTCTAAAACAAACAAATTTCATGGTAAAATTTATCTAATTGTTGCCCACAAAGCCATTCTAGGAACATTTTATGCTTTGGTCTCAACTGATTTCACAATTAATCACGCATGTGTTCACTATGAATGTGAATGGCACATAAAATAGCTTGTTGAATAAATGACGAAAAAATGCTAACAACAACGAAGGTTGAATGAAAGAAGGTCAGGAGGATGTATCCAGCTTTTTCATGAGCAGATGTAAACATCTATGCCTGTGAAGACTAGTGTGTAAATTTTAGCCATGTTACGATGCAGCTCATTTCTATGTTCTTATTTCTAGGTGGGGAATCTGCCTTTCCGAAGACTATGTAAAACATACGGCGCAGACATAACATGTTCAGAGATGGCGATGTCTGTGCCACTACTGAAGGGACAACAGTCCGAGTGGGCCATACTTCGGCGACACGAATCTGAGGACATGTTTGGTGTACAGGTGACTGTTGCTCTTATGCAGGGTGCCCAGAATTCCTATAATTTCTTGCCATTCATCACTATAAAATTATTTTGCGGTAGAAATCGACATGTCTATGACCACCATGGATGGGCGTCTATTGTGTGAGTAACACCATGCCATAATCAGATCAGCAAATTTCGTGACATAGTGTTTAAAGTCGGCAGGTACTAATTTGTATTAACTCAAGTCAGTATTGTGGTCTCTAATAACCATGTATGGTCTCTTGCAGAAATATACTGTGTATGGTCTCTTACGGTATAATGGTCTCTTATAGGAGTATGGTCTCTTATAGGAGTATGCAGCGTTTTTGTTTTGAACATGGGCTTAGCCTATTTAGGGCAAAAGGTTGATATGCAAAACAGTAATTTTCTATTGCAATATAAACTAATCTGAAATTTTAAGGTACAATTACATTACACATAAGTTCCTGGTGGTCTGTGATACGTAATGACTCAGCCACAGGCTGACCATGATAAGCGGTCCCTGCTTTGGGGTTCATGATCCCTGCTATGGCCACACTTAACAAAAACCCTGAGTATGGTCTCTTGCCATGTATGGTCTCTTACATTATAATAGTCTCTTATATGAGTATGTTCTCTTGCCATGTATGGTACAATCGTCTTATATTGTGTGATCTCTTACAGTGTATGGTCTATTATAGGAGTATGATCTATTGCTGTGTATGATCTCTTGCCATGTATGGTCTCTCACAGTATAATGGTCTCTAATAGGAGACTAATAGGAGTATGGACTCTTGCCATGTATGGTCTCTTACAGGACGTTGGTCTGTTGTAGCTGTGTGGTTCGTACACTGACACAATGACGCGCTGTGCACAACTGCTTCAGGAGAACATTGAGATGGACTTTGTTGACATCAACTGTGGATGTCCACTGGACCTGGTCTTCAAGAAGGTAGTCACACTCCATCCTCCAGACACAACCCTGTGACTGTCACTAAGTCTCCTTAGTGTCTCACCTGTAGTCACACTCCATACACACAACCCTGTGACTGTCACTAAGTCTCCCTAGTGTCTCACCTGTAGTCACACTCCATCCTCCAGACAAACAACCCTGTGACTGTCACTAAGTCTCCCTAGTATCTCACCTGTAGTCACACTCCATCCTTCAGACACACAACCCTGTGACTGTCACTAAGTCTCCCTAGTATCTCACCTGTAGTCACACTCCATACTTCAGACACACAACCCTGTGACTGTCACTAAGTCTCCCTAGTATCTCACCTGTAGTCACACTCCATCCTCCAGACAAACAACCCTGTGACTGTCACTAAGTCTCCCTAGTATCTCACCTGTAGTCACACTCCATCCTTCAGACACACAACCCTGTGACTGTCACTAAGTCTCCCTAGTATCTCACCTGTAGTCACACTCCATCCTTCAGACACACAACCCTGTGACTGTCACTAAGTCTCCCTAGTGTCTCACCTGTCTTGGCTGTTAGAGGTTCCTCCTCTATTTTAATTTTTTTGCTAATTTTGGGCTCGTTTCGCACAAATTTAGCCTATCTACTATCCACGCTAGCTGACATGCTAGCTGGTTTATACAAATTTAATTAATTTTGGTAAAAGCGTCCTGACATAAGGCCAGTCAGACTTTCACCAGTCACGATCAAAGTAAATTCTTCTAGTGATTTTAAGGAGTCACACTGGTCTAGAAATGGGCTAAGTCGGCTTAAGTGGACGCCCTGTTGTGTCACTGCCTCACCTCAAGTAGTGGGGACAGTTTCACACATGGCTCTTTCAGTATGTTCCGGCTAAGTTCTGCCATTGACTTTGGTCTTGTGACCTCAGCAATTGTAGGTCTCGTAGACACTTGCCGAGTTCCCACAGATATTATGTCAACTTAAGAAATACTCATCTTATCTTGACCAATATGTACAGTGTATTATGTTTATGTGAAAAGAAGGTCATTTATGAGATAATAGGCAGTTTGCATGACCGTGACCATGGTAACCAGATAATGCTGAATGTCTTATGATTGATCTACAATTGTATTAAACATTACCCCAATGACTGCTCCCGTGATAGGGTGATGGCTGTGCACTGATGGGCCGAACAGGGCGCTTCGAGAAGCTTGTTCGGTGTATGACGGAGGTTCTGGATGTGCCCCTCACAGTGAAGATGAGGACTGGAATCTACGAGTCAAAGAGCATTGCCCACAATCTCACCCCTCGATTGCGAGACTGGGGGGTCTCTCTTGTTACGGTTGGTGTATAGTATGACATGTCTGTTGAAGAAGAAGCATAGTGTTTAGCTGTGTGTATAATCAGAATCTGTCTGAGGCCTTGAAAGTCTTGAAAAGCCATGAATTTTATTTGTCATAATTCAAAGCCTTAAAATCCTTGAATTTTAACAAGTAGTATTGAAAAGCTTTGAATAAAAAAATTTCAATTTAAAAATTATTGCTGAGTAGCACCCAGGGCTGGGTTCAATGCCACTTAATTCAAATTCCTTTTAATCAATTCTAATTCAATTAATTTTTTTCAAATTCCAGTTTAAATTCCCGCTCAGTTCCAATTCCGAATTAATTCTATGGGAGTTTTCCAACCCAAACATGGGATAATAGTAATATGTAATTGTAATAGAAATTTTGTTCTGTAATAGAGGAACTTTTTTCAAAAGTAATAGTAATAGATCCTAAAGTAATAAATAATAGTCTATTACTGTTGTATTACATATATTGCTGCAAACTTACAAAACATCAGGTTTGTTTGCATGTTATTCCAATGACTAGTAATTGTAAACAATGTACAGACAATGGCTGAGCCATTATTCAGACAACATGAAAATACCAGTAGGCTGATAATTTTATGGTTTCAGAAATGCCTGCTCAATGAAAAAAAGCACACACAAAGAGCATGGTTTCAGATATGTGCAGGCAGACAACAAATGTTATCTTACAGCAGGAGTTGCAACCTATATTGAATTTAAAGTAAGCTCATCACACCCCACCATATTTTGATTTGAGCAGAACTTCCGAGTTCTTTTTTCCAATTGCCACATGGCAACATTGCCGCACAGACCCTTTCTTCAAATTTGGACAGATGTTCTCACTTCAGATCTTCAGATGGTGTACAAATGTATGTTTAGCTGCTACAAAGACTTTTGAGTTCATATACAATTCTAGGGTTGGATTGAGGACCACATTGGAAATCAAACCGGATTACACCAGTACAAGAAAATGAGGTTCAATTAATTTTTTTTTCAATTCCAATTCAACTTACTCAAAATCTTTCAGTTCAAATTCAAATTCCACTTCGTGAAAATCTTTCAATTCAAATTCAGGAATTGAGTAATTCCAATTCATTTTTTAATTCAGTCCAGCCCTGGTAACACCCACGTCATAATCAGCAGTGTAAAAATAACTTGTGTGCTCATTGGGCGATCTACATTTCTGTGAATTGCATATGGCTGACGCCATTTTATTCTCTACTTATAAGTTCATCGAATGGCATGTGTTTGGAATGTAATTCATTTTGAAAGAGGGGCAAGGTTAAGTTTCAAGACAGTTGGCTTGAAAAAATAAAATATAATCAGCATTCTTATTAATAGTTTATTTGGGAATGCTGTAATTTTTCTGATGATATCAGTTGTTTTGTGCAGGTACAAAGTATAATAAACTATGAAATGGAGGCTTGATTTTTCTTCTCAGTAGCCCTGAAAAGTCATTGATCATATCTCCCTTAGTGTACGAAGCCTGGTATGATTGACCATGTCAAGTGGAGAGGGGGAGCAATTATGTTGTGGTTCAAATACAAATATGGTGCATTTAGAATTTCATAAGCAAGTTGCTGTTTTTTTTGTTTTTTATACAAATGCACTTGATGAAACACAAATATGCTCTATTAAAAGCATACAGTGTTAAATTCAAATACTTTATATCAAAAAGGTAAGTTCTTATATAGCACGGTATCCAGTCCATGGGACTGCTCAAAGCACTACACTTCACCCCCTGGCAGACCTGTTCATTCCAAGGCCATTTCAACTTCTCTGGGAAGCATTCAGCCATGCTGCAATCAGAATAAGGTTGAGATACATCAGCTATTCTATTCTTTTAATGTTATTTTTTTATAGTGAACATAATATAAATACACACAATCATCGTAATGTTAACTATTAAAGATATGGTATAATTTAATAAAATAATGGGTCATCGGTGAAATGGAGAGAGAAAACCACAACATATTTATGATTCATGTGAAGGCAGTAAACGGCCTTTTGACATGATGTGTTTGGCTGTGGTTCATGCAGGTGTGTTCCATATTTTGTCACGTAGCTCCACGGGCGGTCAAGGGAGCAGAGATACACACGACTGGCCGACTGGACTTACATTGACCGCTGCGCCCAGGCTGCCGCTCCCATGCCTGTCTTTGGTAAAGTTTAACAAGATGCATACATATGAAGTATCCATAAAACACATTAACCGGCTAAGTCACATGAATTGAGTTTATAGTGATCTTGTGCTGCAATCTAGTTGATAGTGGTGGATGTAAAGGCGTTTTGTGGCAAAACACATTATACGCTAAAATATTGACTGGTGAAATTTTTCTTTCGCTTAATGTCTCTTGAAAAATGTTTGAAAATGTGAGGAATAAAAAATAAACCATGTGGTTATTTGTGCAGACAATATACAGTAATCCTACATAGGGTTGGTAGCAAGAGCATTTGAATGTTGAACATGCACATTCAAATGCAGCCCTATAATTGTCAGTGTTGAATGCATACCCTAAACATTTGTATTTACATTTGATAGTGACCACCAAATATTTGATTTTGTAATAAGCAGTTTTGCATTACAAAAGATCCTTCACATTACCACCACTCTACCTGGTGGATTATAATGGAACTTAAAACTTTTGATAACTCAGAACACATCACGCTGTTTAATGTATAGGCCTCTTGTTCTATTGCCTGAATCGATACATTCCATTATAATCCACCAGGTAGCATGTTGGTAGGAAGGGTCTGCTCTCTCTACAATGAGCATGTCATGGAATCAGTGTCTGACCTGTGAAATCAACTTTCACTATCAGTTCTTTCAACATGTACTATATAAGGTATGTTTTCTGTCAAAACATTTGAAATGAATTCAAATGCATTTATAACCAAAACGTTTGAACGCTACCCAAAACATTTCCATTGAAAAGCCTCCTATCTTGCTGATTTTTCTGCCCAAGTATGTGAAGGAGTCGGTTTCTTGCAGTGGTTCCCTCGAAGAGAGACTGGGTTTCTGCTATTTGTTTAGATTTTCATGATCTTTGCCTTGCTCCCGTTGATGTTTAGCCACTAATGGCTGCAGGAACGACACTATAACCAGTGTACTATAACATGTTTCTGGGGCAGTTGTTACAGTGGAAGGGAAGAATTATCTGGGACAAGCCCATTGTGAATGAGGGGAAAAGATATAATCCCACTTGCCCGTGGTTTTGTGGCCCTTACTAATAGGGTCAGGTAGACATGTTGTTAAATATTATGCTTTTTTACATACAGTGATTACTATTTCAGGCAATGGAGACATTCTGTCATATGAAGATGCGAATCTACGACGAAAAGAGACGAGTGTAGCTGGGATGATGATTGGACGGTAGTTTGCTAGTTCATTTTCTATTGATGACCACCAGATGTCACTGTCACTGATTCATTTGTCTTACCTAAATGTGAGATATAATGTGCGGGACACCTACTTAAGTATGCAAAGGTTTCCATAATTTTTTTTTCATAGACATGATATTTTTAACATATATAAAAGCAAATTTGAGTAAAATCCAGTGGGAACATTGTTGTAAGCTGTTTCTGCCTTTACAGCATCCATCTTACTTAACATATTCATGTCACAAATCCTTAATTGAAAAAACAATACTTTGTGCAAGTTAGATGAAAGAGATCAAACATTTTATTTATATCTGTTAACCACATTAATTTTATCAGCGAATCCATAGTGTTGGCTTCTTTGTAAATAATAAGAGTTAGTTCCATTATTTCACAAATAGTCTACATACATTTTGGTTTCTGCCATCTGCTAAGATGTTTAAGGTATTCTCAAAAACTAAGCTCACAACTACCATGATTTAATCCTCTGTTCCTCCACCAGGGGCGCCCTGATCAAGCCGTGGATATTCACGGAGATCAAGGAACAGAGACATTGGGACATCTCATCCTGCGAGCGACTTGACATGCTCAGGAACTTCACAAACTATGGCCTGGAGCAGTGGGGGTCTGACCAGCGGGGCATCGCCACCACCCGGCGCTTCCTGCTCGAGTGGCTCAGCTTCCTCTACAGGTAGGTGGGGTACTTGAGGGTAGCATGTCCAGCATTCCTATATTTGCCAATATGTAAAAAATTATATTTCCCTAATAGATTTGGTTTCTTGTGATTCATTACTGCAAAATTAGTTTTGTTGTAGAAATCTACTTGCCAATGACCGCCTGTGGAAGGGATCTGAGTAGGATGTCAGTCACACCATACCATAATCAGATAGGCAAATTTCATGACGTAATGTTGAAAGTCGTGCTAATTTGTGTTAACTCGGGTCAATAGTTGGCACCACCCAAAATAAGAATAAACATCCCTATATTTTGTAAAATTATTCCTATATATTTTTTTTACTTCTGAATTCTATTTCCTATAAATGTTAGACCAAAAATGGACGGGCTACTCGGTGGGGCAAGGGGCAGTGGATGAATGTTGAATCAAAGTCACACCCGCAGACCTAAGAGTCTGAGGGGTCAGAGGAGTTATTGTCGTAGCAGCAAAGGATCTTCCCGAAAGAATACATATGTATGGACACATGCAGATGCATACACTCACACACATGCGTTGCTGGCAGTCTGGATAGAAGCAATACGTGTCCTGAGAGTTAAACGTGGGTAGAGAGAGCTCCTTCACTGTTAATGAAGGAACTCCGTAGAATCTGGAGACTACCAGACAAGATGTCCTTTGACAGTTACCTCTGAAGCTTTATTATTTTTATTAGCTCTATTCTTTATCCTTCGTGAAATAACCTCCAGGATTTTATGTTCATTTTGTCTGCGTGTTGATGTTCCTGTATGCTTTATTTAGTAAAGTTTAACTTCATGCTGAGGGTTTCTTTATGTGATCAGATCAGGACCTAGGAATTAGTATCACGTGAACCCAAATGTTATTTATGGTCAGACATTCCATATGTTTTGTTTAGTGCATTTTTTTACTCACAGGGATGCTGTCGTCTCCTGCTAAAACAAACACTTGAAGATTTCACCAGATTTCGATACAATCCAGTGACTGTGAAATGACTGATCACAAAATTATTACGTTGATGACGTGCAAGTTTCGCCTTTGAGAGACATCAGCTGATTTTGTTAACACATGGGCACTGGCCAGTTGGATTCAACCACCATCTTGGATTTATCCAAGAAAATTGCAAATTTATGTTTTTCGTACCTGCAAATTACGACATATATAAGAAATAAAATGTGCCATGTTTATGTCATATGTAGAGATCTCTGTAGGACAACGAAACGAAAGATCAATAAATATTCACCTTTGAAGGTGGATTATAATGTGTTTCATCGGAGGATTTACTGGTCTGTCAAGCTCTAAATTATAAAATTTCTGATGGTAGATATACTACAGCTGTAAAGAAAAAAAACGGGAAGTATAACATTCTAAATTTAGATCAACTTTGAAATCAAATATTTAAGAGAATTGGTGCATTTTATTTATAGGAAAACCACAGTGTAGCGAGGTATTGGTTATTATTTATTTTCTCCGTTTTGATGATTATGAAATTCTACATGTATGTAATGTATACGATATACATTCAGTAAATTAAACACGACTATTGCGCGACAGTGTCACAAACTGCATCAGTTAGCCAACGAAAATCGTGGTCCATTCCCATTAACATACTTGCAAGGCCATCTCTTATTGATAGGTGTGTGATGATCGCAGGTATATCCCCGTTGGAGTGCTGGAGCGACTACCGCAGAGGATCAACGAGAAGCCGCCATACTACGTAGGTCGCAATGACCTTGAGACGCTCATGGCCAGTGGAAACTGTGCAGACTGGGTCAAAATCAGGTCAGTTAAAGGTCATGCTTCACTTGAATTTTTCCACTTAAAATAGTTTTGACTGGATCCAGTGAAAATTTGGCAAAAAAGGCAAAATTAGTCTGGCTGTATATGCTGCAACATGAAGTTAATCACACTTTCATAAGTTTCCCGATCTAACAATCAAAGTCATTATTTCATAATTGGCTAAATGAAGTGAAGAGGGGGTTTCCTATTCCAAGACGCAGTCTGAAAAGTAAATTTCTTCCCATCAACTGACCACACTTCTCAGTATACATAAATCTAACAAATATGTGGCGTTGTGTGTTACTTAAACTGTACATGGTTATAATTGTCAAACAATTACATCAATGACGGTGCGCTTAGTATTACATAAATGGCTTTTTAAAACAGGTGGAACAGTGCATACTTTCTGTTACTGGTGAACAGTTGGTGGAACAGTGGGTACTTTCTGTTACTGGTGAACAGTTGGTGGAACAGTGCATACTTTCTGTTACTGGTGAACAGTTGGTGGAACAGTGGGTACTTTCTGTTACTGGTGAACGGTTGGTGGAACAGTGGATACTTTCTGTTACTGGTGAACAGTTGGTAAGATGGTGGGAACTTTCTGTTTCTGGTGAACAGTTGGTGGGATGGTAGGTACTTTATGTTACCATTGAACAGTTGGTGAGATGCTAGGTACTTCAGCCTTTGTTCTACTGTGATCCATTGCTCAGTAATAATGTTTGTGTTTGCAGCGAGCTCCTTCTGGGTCCAGTTCCTGGTGACTTTGAGTTCCTTCCCAAGCACAAGGCCAACGCCTACCAGTGAACAATGACTGGGTCCAGTTCTGGTGATTTTAAGTTCCTTCCCAGGCACAAGGCCAACGTCTGCCAGTGAACAATTACTGCTGTGTGTTGACGTCTGCAAACAATAACAACATTTGTATGTTTGCTGCCATTATAACTTGATTTCTAGAAGTGCTGCACAGCAGTATCTAGATCATAGCCTGGTCTTGACATAGAATGAAGTACGTAGTTAAAAAGGTGTTGTGTTAAATAAATGTGCTTTATCTTTGGAGTGAAAAAGTCCACTAAAAACTGGTTCATAACAGCTCAGGCAGGTGGCAGCACTATGCAACTGCTGTATCATTGAAGATATTGACATTTTAATTTCATCATACCATGTTTCATTACATTGTTGACGTAATATTGCAGGTACAGCACTGCATAACTTCCATAAAGTGATGTTTACCGAGCTCAATATAACATTGAGGATTTTCACAGTAACAATTCTATAAACACCCTCATGTTTTGTCATCAGTGATAGTGGTTAATTAATACAATTTCATTTATTGCTACCGCTGACAAAAAAATAACCTGTACATCGTGTAAATGTATTATATTTTGAGTGTGATTAATCATGAAAGAAATTTATGAACAACATTGTGTTAGTGAATAAAATTATGTTTTAGCTTTTGTATTTGTTGGAATGTATTTAATGAGCATTGACAAAGTGTCATGTTAATAAATTAATACTTGAATCTTGTTGATGGTGAGTCATCTAGTTATTTTAACTTCAATTTACTGATCGTGAAGTGGGTAATACGCACAGTCGGTTTAATAAGCTAAAGTTAAATTCATCGAATGGATTGACTTTGATCATTGGATCGGGTAACTTGCGAAAGTGTGAATAAACTTATCCTGTAATATATAGCGGGCGGGCCATTTTTACACGTGGCTATTTTTCCCCTTTATTCGGTAAATTTCAGTTCAGTGGAATTGAAATTAGTAATGTAATAGTTTTTCCTATGATTTCATTAAAACTAAGCAACATTTGTTCAAATGAGCTTGTCATGTATTGTGAAATTAGTCTGAAACGAGACGAGAAAAAATTGTATTGCTGAGAAAAGTTTAAAGGAAGTCACACCCATATACATCTGTCTACAAACATCACGTGCAAGTGGTGCTACAACACAGATGGTCGTAGAGGGAAGATTTATATTTCCTATGCATTTTCTTCCACTGGTGTTGACCAGGTTTCGTCCCCTGGAGTTCACCTGGTCTCTTCCAGTGGAGTTCCCTCGGTTTCTTCCACTGCAGTCCACCCGGTTTCTATCACTGCAGTTCACTTGGTTTCTTCCATTATAGTTCACTTGGTTTCTCCCACTGGAGTGCCTTCGGTTTCTTCCACTGCAATTCACTTGGTTTCTTCCATTATAGTTCATTTGGTTTCTCCCACTGGAGTGCCTTCGGTTTCTCCCTCTGCAATTTCTTTCACTGGAATCCACTTGGTTTCTTCCAATGGAGTTCACCTGGATTCTCCCACTTGGTTTCTTTCAGAGGAGTTCCTTTGGTTTCTTTCATTGAAGTTCACTCAGTTTCTCCCACTGGAGTTCCTTCGGTTTCTTCCATTGCAGTTTCTTTCAGCGCAGTTCACCCAGTTTCTCCCACTGGAGCTCATGTTCTCTCCCACCCTTGGTGTTCACCCTTGCCCTGTCAAAATCTCTCTTAACACTGTATGTGTCCTGCCCATCGAAGTCTGCTCAACATTACCTTCGTCCTCATGTGTTTCATTATTCCGGTCTCGTCTCTCAATTCCCTCATCTTCCTTCGGTCTTCTTGTTTCACTTTACATACTCTCCGAACCCAGTTGTTCTCTGCTACCCGTAGCTTCTCCTCCTGTCTCTCTGTCACTGCAAGTCTTCCCAACCCACATACACAAGCTGGTACCACGCAGGCTTTTCCCTTTAGCTGTTTCTTCAACTTTCTGTCCCACACAATTCCTTCCACCCACCTCCGTGCTCATGCTCACTGTACCACCCAACTATATACGGTTTCTACCACTCAGTTTATTCAGCTCGTAGAATTATATGAACACATCTGTTTTGAATAATTGTTTCGGTGTGGCTGAATGCTTCCACCAAAGTAGAGTGAGTGAACAAGCTTGCCAAGTGTAGAATGTACTTATGCCAAGTGTAGAATGAACTTATAATTTCCACTTGAACATGTTTCAACTTTATGCGAATCGAACAGGGAGACACTTATTGTAGTCAAAGAGGCTCTGTAATTACGGTAATTATGATGTGTTTCTTTCCAAGCTGAATGAATATCAAATTGCAATTTAGGCACTTGTCTAGAATCCGGGACCACCTAAATTTCGCCGTTATTAACATGCAATTTGTACAGTAACTATGCACAATGTATACTGAACTACGTAACATGTGAATTATTAAACATATTGTGCATAAAAACACATTTAATCACCTTTTCGAAGCTCAAATTCGCATATTTAATATGCATTGAGCGCCAACTTTCCTCTTTTATTCGCAAGATGGCGACACTGAAAGCGAGTTAAATATGCGAATTGGAGCATCGAAAAAGGTGATTAAATGTAATTTTTCGCACACCATGTTGCTCACGTGTTACGTAGGCTACAATCAACCTTCCAATTTAGTGTAGAATAAATGTTCTCCAACTTCCTGGTCTACCGTAGACCATTGGCATGATTTGATAACCACTCTGGCTCTGCGCACGGCTCGGCGTAGTTGTATAATTGTACGTTGACATGGCGCAAGAACACAGTGATCTGGCTCGCCCAAAGCGGTTTGTGCCTGGATTGCTGAAATCAGCACCGGCACTTATAGAAATACACCAGCTAACAGATCAAGATTGTGTTAATGCATACAACCACTGCTGCCACCTGTTGGTCATTTCACACGAGAAGCAGGTCGTCTAAGCAACACAACTAAGTGCATTGACAGCCGCGCCAAATAAGAATCAAAGTGGCCATATGTAATTAGGTCTGGTCTGTATATATATATATATATATATATATATATATATATATATATATATATATATATATATATATATGCATGTATGTATATATATACATGTATGTATATATATATATATATATATATATATATATATGTGTGTATATATATATATGTATATATATATATATATATATATATATATATATATGTATATATATATATATATATATATATATATGTATATATATATATGTATATGTATATATATATATATATAAATATATATATACCTACATATACATATATATATATATATATATATATATATATATATATATATCTATATATATATATATATATATATATATATATATATATATATATATATCTATATATATATAGATATATATATATATATATATATATATATATATATATATATATATATATATGAATATTCCCACAAATTTATATATATATATATATATATAAATTTGTGGGAATATTCCACATGCTCCGTTGTTTCGACCACACAAACTTCTCAACAACCAAACTCTAGACAACATATATATGTGTGTGTGTGTGGTGTGTGTGTGTGTGTGTGTGTGTGTGTGTGTGTGTGTGTGTGTGTGTGTGTGTGTGTGTCTGTGTGTGTGTGTGTGTGTGTGTGTGTGTGTGTGTGTGTGTGTGTGTGTGTGTGTGTGTGTGTGTGTGTGTGTGTGTGTGTGTGTGTGTGTGTGTGTGTGTGTGTGTGTGTGTGTGTGTGTGTGTGTGTGTATGTGTGTGTGTTCGTGTTCGTGTCTTTTTTATAATGTTGGTTGATAAGCTGATAAGTTATTATGGAATATGGTTGAAACGTGGTCGGGACATGTTAATTATAATGTTGGCTGATAAGCAGATGTTTTGCTAACCCACGGCACCACACAAAACAATTTAAACACAACGGGGATATTCTTACGTGTGCATTTAATGGCAATTGCCCCACATATTGCTGATTTCTATCTGCTTTTTTATGAGATTGATTAATAACTTCGTGTTCAATGTAAATAGCCAAGATGGCACCTGTGTATCGTGTACCATGAAGCTATTACACCGAAAGTTTGATAGATCAAAACAGGCAATACTTTGGCAAGAGTCCAGCGTGACTGAATTAACGAGTCTTTGAACTTCATCTAGCATAGAACGACACTCGTGTAACAGTTACTGTAATTACGGTGTCTCACCAGGATATCACAGTTACAATAGCCGAATGTGACACTAATGAGTAATGGTCTCGAGGACTGGCGTTTAACGGGATCGTCTGTGTGCATTCAAACTACACAGCGAAGCTTCGACCGAAGCTTATTGTATTCATTGACTTTTCTGTTCTGTGAGAATTTGCCAAGCAGCAGTGTCAACATAAGAAGGGAAATTCCGTCGAGTTACACTTCCTCCTTTGAACCAATCAGAACTGGCCCTGTCAGAGAATGCTGTGTATGGAGAATGTTGGCGGCACATGTTGTATGTTTTGCATAGCCACTGGCAAGTATCAACAGCACCTTGTTATAATATTTGTATGAACAAATACGACTCTTTTCAGTGGATGAATGTTGAATCAAAGTCACACCCGCAGACCTAAGAGTCCGGAGTCCGAGGGGTCAGAGGAGTTATTGTTGTAGCAGGAAAGGATCTTCCCGAACGAATACATATGTATGGACACACACTAAGATGCATACATTCACACACACACGCACGCGCACGCACGCACGCACACACTCACGACGCACGCACGCACGCACGCACGCACGCACGCACGCACGCACGCACGCACACACACACACACACACACACACACACACACATGCGTTGTTGGCAGTCTGGATAGAAGCAATACGTGTCCTGAGAGTTAAACGTGGGTAGAGGGAGCTCCTTCACTCTTAATGAAGGAACTCCGTAGAGTCTGGAGACTACCAGACAAGATGTCGTTTGACATTTACCTCTGCAACTTTTTTATTAGCTCTAATCTTTATCCTTCGTGTAATAACTTACATGATTTTATGTTAATTTTGTCTGCGTGCTGATGTTCCTATATGCTTTGTTTAGTAAAGTTTAAGTTCATGCGGAGGGTTTCTTTATGTGAGAGATTTGATTCTAGATCAGAAACCTAGGAATTAGTATCACGTGAACCCAAATGTTATTTATGGTCAGACATTCCATATGTTTTGTTTAGTGTATTTTTTTACTCACAGAGATGCTGTCGTCTCCTGCTAAAACAAACAGATTTCACCAGATTTCGATACAATCCAGTGACTGTGAAATGACTCATCACAAAATTAATACTTTGATGACGCGGGAAATTTCGCCTTTGAGAGACGTCAGCTGATTTGGTTAACACATGGACACTGGCCAGTAGGATTCTACCACCACACATTCCTTAATATTTCAATAAATATTGACCATCTTGGATTTATCCCAAAATATAGCAAATTTCTTTTTTTCATACCTGCAAATTACGATATTTCTAAGAAATAAAATGTGCCCTTTTTATGGCATATACAGAGATCTTTGTAGGGCAACGAGAGATAAATAAATACTCACATCATTCGAAGGTGAATTATAATGTGTTTCATTGGAGGATTTACTGGTCTGTCAAGCTCTAAATTATGCCATTTCTGATGGTACATATACTACAGTAATAAAGACTAAAAAACGGGAAGTATAACATTCTAAATTTAGATGAACTTTGAAATAAAACATTTAGCATTTTTTACACACCATGTTTGAAACGTTACATGTTCCGTAGTTCAGTATGTATTGTGCATGGTTACTACACATATTGCATGTTCTAACAGCGACACTGAGGTGGGCCGGATTCCAGACAAGTGCCGTAATTTATCATGACATAACTTAGCCCACGTGTTACGTAGGCTACACTCAACCTACCAATTTAGTTTAGAATAAATATTCTCCAACTTCCTGGTCTACCGTAGACCATTGGCATGACTAGATAACCACTCTGCGCACGGCTCGGCGTAGTTGGCTAATTGTACAATGACATGGCGCAAGAACACAGTGATCTAGTTCGTCCAAAGATTTCTGAAACCAACACAGGCACAAATATAGAAATACACCAGGTAAAAGATCAAGATTATTTTAATGAATACAACCACTGCTGCCACCTGTTGGTCATTTAACATGAGAAGCAAATCGTCTAAGCAACACGACGAAGCGTAATGTCAGCCGCGCCAAATAATAAATAAATATATATATATATATATATATATATATATATATATATATATATATATATATATATATATATATATATATATATATATATATATATATATTTGCTTAGGGCGGTTGGTTCGCTCCACAAAAGCTCAACACACACACAAAGTGTAAAATTTTGAAAACATTCTATAGATGTTTTATATAATATTCTATATAATTTTTTTAGAATATTCTAAACGAATATAGTTATATAATGTGTAGCTTCTATAATTTCAGATAACCTATTCTTCTATGCTCTGTAGAATTGTATAATATTCTATGGAAAATTTAAGTTGACAATATATTTCTATAGAACGTAGTATTCTATAGTTTTCAATGCAAATTCTACTATACTCTGTAGAATTGTATATATATATATATATATATATATATATATATATATATATATATATATATATATATATATATATATATATATATATATATATATATATATATATATATATATATATATATATATATATATATATATATATATATATATATATATATACATATATATATATATATATATATATGTATATATATATATATATATATATATATATATATATATATATATATATATATATATATATATATATATATATATATATATATATATATATATGTGTATATATGTACAATGTGTATATAGATTTCTACTTTTTTTTTACTAAGGGCTGATTCTCGTTGTATCTGTGGTTGATATATGTGTGTGTCAGGACCAGGAGCCAAACGACTGTGATCGACTTTAGCGTTCTTGAGTCCAGACGCGTTGCCTAGAGTTTGGATGTTGATAAGTTTCGTGAGGAAGCTGTGAGACCAGACGGCAGAGTGAACCACGGCTGTTGTTGCGATTCGCAGAGTCCAATGGTTTGTCCCATGATTTGCCCCATTCCGGGAAGTTATCCCACAAGCGCATCCCGGGATCTGACTTTATTGCTTCTCTTCTGGTAATCATTCCAGTCAGTGCAATTCTGCAATGTTAATGTGGTCGAAACAACGGAGCATGTGGAATATTCACACAAATATGGGGCGCGGTGGCGTGGCGGTTAGAACGTGGGACTCTCAGTCGAGAGAACCCGGGTTCTAATAATCTTGCTGCCGTATCGAAGCGATGGCAATTTCGTTCACCTCACGTTGCCACAGTTCAATAAGTTGTATAGATGAGTACATGGCTACAGACAGAGGTGGATATGTTAACGAATATTCTTCGTCAAGTAATTACAGCGTGGCTGAATGCTTCCCACAGAGGTCGATATTGGAATGAACAGGTCTGCTAGAGTGTAAAGCGCTTTGAACAGTCCCAATGCCTGGACATGGCACTGTATAAGAACGAAACTTTCCCTTTTTTACAAACATTCCGCTTCCCGATGGGCTGTACAATAATGAGTTATGAGACGATATTACATTTTAAACCAGGGAAGCCAGAGACTCGATATGGAAGTGGTCATACGTTATTGTGGGAATATGGTTGAAACGTAGTCGGGGATAGCAGCATGTGTAAACGTTCGGAGGCACTTGTGTAAGTTCGTGTTTTTTATACTGTTGGCTTAGAAGCAGATGTTTTACTAACCCAGCGCACTACAAAAAACGTTTAAACACAACGGGGGATATTCTTACGTGTGCATTTAATGGCAATTGCCACACACAGTGATGATTTATATCTGCGTTTTATGAGCATGATTAATAACTTGGTGTTCAATGTAAATAGCCACAGTAGCATGTGTATCGTGGACCAGGAAGCTATTACACCGAAAGTTTGATAGATCAAAACAGGCAACACTTTGGCAAGAGTCCAGCGTGTGACTGAATTAACGAGTCTTTGAACTTCATCTAGCATAGAACAACATTCGTGTAACAGTTACTGTAATTAAGGTGTCTCTTAGCAATAAGCAGTGAGACAATGCCTATCAAATCGCGCCCGCACGAAACCACACGTGAGATCAGTCTGACCAAGATATCGCAGTCACAATAGCCGAATGTGCCAGTAATAAGTAATTGTCTCGACCACTGGCGTTTAACGTGATCGTCTGTATGCATTCAAACTACACAGCGAAGCCTCGACCGAAGCAAACTGTATTCATTGACGTATATTTTCTGTGAAACTTTGCCAAGCAGCAATGTCAAAATAAGAAGGGAAATTCCGCCAAGTTACACTTCCGCCTTTGAACCAATCAGAACTGGCCCTGTCAGGGAATGCTGTTTATGGAGAACGTTGGCGGCACATATGTACGTTGTGCATAGCTACTGGCAAGTATCAAAAGTACTTTATTATAATATTTGTGTGAACAAAAACGACTCTTCTCTGATCAAACAAAAACCACAATCTGGCTCATTCTAGTCCTCGAGTTGCCTAATATAGAAAATAGCCATTCATCGATGTTTTAATGCAAATTAAAGGATTACATTTAACTGTCTTCAAGCATTCACAGCAATAAAACCTTTAAAAGATTCGGTGCGAGAAACTGACATTAAAAGGAATATGTTATAAATAGCGCTCTTGTGCCAGCAGGAATTTGCTGCCTACGCCAGACGTCCGACGAACGAGCGGAAGGAACAGTAAACTTTAATGTGCTCCATCGTTTGAGAACGATGACCGCAGTGTCATCTCAGTGTTGACCTCATAGCTCATCTGAACAGCTTTCGTCCACAACAGTCCCAATGCCTGGATACCGCACTGTATAAGAACAGTCCCAATGCATGGACACCGCACTGTATAAGAACAGTCCCAATGCCTGGATACCACACTGTATAAGAACAGTCCCAATGCCTGGATACCGCACTATATAAGAACAGTCCCAATGCCTGGATACCGCACTGTATAAGAACAGTCCCAATGCCTGGACACCGCACTGTATAAGAACAGTCCCAATGCCTGGATACCGCACTGTATAAGAACAGTCCCAATGCCTGGACACCGCACTGTATAAGAACAGTCCCAATGCCTGGACACCGCACTGTATAAGAACAGTCCCAATGCCTGGACATCGCACTGTATAAGAACAGTCCCAATGCCTGGACACCGCACTGTATAAGAACAGTCCCAATGCCTGGACACCGCACTGTATAAGAACAGTCCCAATGCCTGGACACCGCACTGTATAAGAACAGTCCCAATGCCTGGACACCGCACTGTATAAGAACAGTCGCAATGCCTGGACACTGCGCTGTATAAGAACAGTCCCAATGCCTGGACACTGCGCTGTATAAGAACAGTCCCAATGCCTGGACACCGCACTGTATAAGAACAGTCCCAATGCCTGGACACCGCGCTGTATAAGAACAGTCCCAATGCCTGGATACCGCGCTGTATAAGAAAAGTCCCAATGCCTGGACACTGCGCTGTATAAGAACAGTCCCAATGCCTGGACACCGCGCTGTATAAGAACAGTCCCAATGCCTGGACACCGCACTGTATAAGAACAGTCCCAATGCCTGGACACCGCGCTGTATAAGAACAGTCCCAATGCCTGGACACCGCACTGTATAAGAACAGTCCCAATGCCTGGACACCGCGCTGTATAAGAACAGTCCCGATGCCTGGACACCGCGCTGTATAAGAACAGTCCCAATGCCTGGACATCGCGCTGTATAAGAACAGTCCCAATGCCTGGACACCGCACTGTATAAGAATGAACCTTTGCCTTTTTTTACAAACATTCCATTTCCCGATGTACCGTACAATAATGAGTTAGTTTCGTAGATCGATATTACATACTAAGCCAGGGGTAGCAGAGACTCGTTATGTAATTGGTCATAAGTTATTATGGAATATGGTTGAAACGTGGTCGGGACAGCAGCATGTGTAAACGTTCGGAGGCACTTGTGTAAGTTCGTGTTTTTTTATAATGTTGGCTGATAAGCAGATGTTTAGCTAACCCACGGCACCACAAAAAAACGTTTAAACACAACGGGGGTATTCTTACGTGTGCATTTAATAGCAATTGCCCCACACATTGCTGATTTCTATCTGCTTTTTTATGAGATTGAATAATATCATCGTGTTCAATGTAAATAGCCACTATAGCACCTGTGTATCGTGTGCCATGAAGCTATTACACCGAAAGTTTGATAGATCAAAACAGGCAATACTTTGGCAAGAGTCCAGCGTGTGACTGAATTAACGAGTCTTTGAACTTCATCTAGCATAGAACGACACTCGTGTAACAGTTACTGTAATTACGGTGTCTGACCAGGATATCGCAGTTACAATAGCCGAATGTGACAGTAATGGTCTCGAGGACTGGCGTTTAACGGGATCGTCTGTGTGCATTCAAACTACACAGCGAAGCTTCGACCGAAGCATATTGTATTCATTGACTTTTCTGTTCTGCGAGAATTTGCCAAGCAGCAGTGTCAACATAAGAAGGGAAATTCCGTCGAGTTACACTTCCTCCTTTGAACCAATCAGAACTGGCCCTGTCAGAGAATGCTGTGTATGGAGAATGTTGGCGGCACATGTTGTATGTTTTGCGTAGCCACTGGCAAGTATCAACAGCACCTTGTTATAATATAATACTCTTTTCAGTGGATGAATGTTGAATCAAAGTCACACCCGCAGACCTAAGAGTCCGGAGTCCGAGGGGTCAGATGAGTTATTGTTGTAGCAGGAAAGGATCTTCCTGAACGAATACATATGTATGGACACACACTAAAATGCATACACTCACACACGCACGTGCGCGCACGCAAACACTCATGACTCACGCACACACACACACACACACACACACACACACACACACACACACACACACACACACACACACACACACACACACACACACACACACAAACACACACACACAAACAAACACACACGTACACACACACACACACACACACACACACACACACACACACACACACACACACACACACACACACACACACTCACACACACACACACACACACACACACACACACACACACACACACACACACACACACACACACACATGCGTTGCTTGCAATCTGGATAGAAGCAATATGTGCCATGAGAGTTAAACGTGGGTAGAGAGCTCCTTCACTGTTAATGAAGGAACTCCCTAGAGTCTGGAGACTACCAGACAAGATGTCGTTTGACAGTTACCTCTGAAACTTTTTTATTTTTATTAGCTCTATTCTTTATCCTTCGTGAAATAACTTACAGGATTTTGTGTTCATTTTGTCTGCGTGTTGATGTTTGTTTAGTAAAGTTTAAGTTCATGCGGAGGGTTTCTTTATGTGAGAGATTTGATTCTAGATCAGAAACCTAGGAATTAGTATCACGTGAACCCAAATGTTATTTATGGTCAGATATTCCATGTTTTGTTTAGAGTATTTTTTTTAACTCACTGATATGCTAAAACAAACACTTGAAGATTTCACCAGATTTCGATACAATCCAGTGACTGTGAAATGACTCCTCACAAAATTAATATTTTGATGACGCGGGAAATTTCGCCTTTGAGAGACGTCAGCTGATTTGGTTAACACATGGACACTGGCCAGTAGGATTCTACCACCACACAGTCCTTAATATTTCAATAAATGTTGACCATCTTGGATTTATCCAAAACAATTGCAAATTTCTGTTTTTCATATCTGCAAATTACCATATATATAAGAAATAAAATATGCCATTTTTATGGCATATCTAGAGATCTTTGTAGGGCAACGAGATATCAATAAATACTCACATCATTTGAAGGTGAATTATAATGTGTTTCATTGGAGGATTTACTGGTTTGTCAAGCTCTAAATTATGCAATTTATGATGGTACATATACTACAGTAATAAAGACTAAAAAACGGGAAGTATAACATTCTAAATTTAGATGAACTTTGAAATAAAACATTTAAGAGAATTGGGGCATTTTAATTATATGAAACCCACAACTAGTTCTGCATCAGTTAGCCAATGAAAATCGTGGTCCATTCCCATTAACATACTTGCAAGGCCATGTCTTATTGATACGTGTGTGTTGATCGCAGGTATATCCCCGTTGGAGTGCTTGAGCGACTGCCACAGAGGATGAACGAGAAGCCGCCATACTACGTAGGTCTCAACGACCTTGAGACGCTTACGGTCAGTGGAAACTTTGCAGACAGGGTCAAAACCAGATTAGTTAAAGGTCATGCTTCAATTTAATTTTCCACTTAAAATATAGTTTTGGCTGGATCCGGTGAAAATTTAGCAAAAAAAGGCAAAATTAGTCTGGCTGTATATTCTGCAATATGAGGTTAATCACACTTTCATCAGTTTCCCGATTTAACAATCAAAGTCATTGTTTCGCAATTGGTTAAATGAAGTGAAAAGGGGGTTTTCCTATTGCGAGGCGCAGTCTGAAAAGTCAATTTCTTCCCATCAACTGATCACACTTCTCACAATACATGAATCTAACAAATGTGTGGCATTGTGTGAAACTTAAACTGTACGTGGTTAGGTTATAATTATCAAACACAATTATGTCAATGGTCGTGTACTTAGTAGTACGTCAATTGTCGTGCACTTAGTATTACATCCATAACTGTGCACTTAGTATTACATCAATGGCTGTGCACTTTGTGTTACATTAATGATCATGCACTAAGTATTACACCAACGGTCGTGCACTTAGTACTGCATAAATACGGGCATCTCTCCTGAACGATTTGGTAATAATTGTCTACTTCTATATAAATTTGAAATGGTAAAATTTTTGGGAGTGCAAACTTTTAATTCATTTGTTGCATAGCCTGTGAAGCTGTCCATTGAGAAAGTAAATTTTTTTGTTTTTTTAAGTATCCTTCATATGCCTTTCTTTACTCCATGACTCCCTTGGAAATATTACCTTTAAGATACTGTGAACGTCATAGTTGAGGCGATGGTCTCTGGATTTTACTAAATAGTGTCAGAAAAAACTGGTTAATACAGGTGGAACAGTGGGTAATTTCTGTTACTGGTGAACAGTTGGTGAGATGGTGGGTACTTTCTGTTACTGGTGAACAGTTGGTGGGATGGTGGGTACTTCAGACTTTTGTTCTACTGTGAACAATTGCTCAGCAATAATGTTTGTGTTTGCAGTGAGCTCCTTCTTGGTCCAGTTCCTGGTGACTTCGTGTTCCTTCCCAAGCACAAGACCAACGCCTACCAGTGAACAATGACTGGGTCCAGTTCTGGTGACTGGGTTCCTTCCCAAGCACAAGGCCAACGCCCACCAGTGAACAATGTATGGGTCCAGTTCCTGGTGATTTTGAGTTCCTTCCCAAGCACAAGGCCAACGCCTACCAGTGAGCAATGACTGGGTCCAGTTCTGGTGATTGAGTTCCTTCCCAAGCACAAGGCCAACACCCACCAGTGAACAATGTCTGGGTCCAGTTCCTGATGACTTTGAGTTCCTTCCCAAGCGCAAGGCCAACACCTACCAGTGAACAATGACTGGGTCCAGTTCCTGGTGACTTTGAGTTCCTTCCCAAGTACAAGGCCAACGTCTTCCAGTGAACAATGACGGGGTCCAGTTCCTGGTGACTTGAGTTCCTTCCCAAGTACAAGGCCAATGCCTACCAGTGAACAATGACTGGGTCCAGTTCCTGGTGACTTTGAGTTCCTTCCCAAGCACAAGGCCAACGTCTACCAGTGAACAATGACTGGGTCCAGTTCCAGGTGACTTTGAGTTCCTTCCCAAGCACAAGGCCAACGTCTACTAGTGAACAATGTCTGGGTCCAGTTCCTGGTGACTGAGTTCCTTCCTAAGTACAAAGCCAACGTCTACTAGTGAACAATGTCTGGGTCCAGTTCCTGGTGACTTTGAGTTCCTTCCCAAGCACAAGGCCAACGTCTACTAGTGAAAAATGTCTGGGTCCAGTTCCTGGTGACTTTGAGTTCCTTCCCAAGCGCAAGGCCAACGCCTACCAGTGAACAATGACTGGGTCCAGTTCCTGGTGACTGAGTTCTTTCCCAAGTACAAGGCCAACGCCTACCAGTGAACACTGACTGGGTCCAGTTCCTGGTGACTTTGAGTTCCTTCCCAAGCACAAGGCCAACGTCTACCAGTGAACAATGACTGGGTCCAGTTCCTGGTGACTTTGAGTTCCTTCCCAAGCACAAGGCCAACGTCTACCAGTGAACAATGACTGCGTCCAGTTCCTGGTGACTTTGAGTTCCTTCCCAAGCACAAGGCCACCGTTTACCACTGAACAATGTCTGGGTCCAGTTCCTGGTGACTTTGAGTTCCTTCCCACGCACAGGCCAAAGCCTACCAGTGAACAATGACTGGGTCCAGTTCCTGGTGATTTTGAGTTCCTTCCCACGCACAGGCCAACGCCTACAAGTGAACAATGACTGGTTCCAGTTCCTGGTGACTTTGAGTTCCTTCCCACGCACAGGCCAACGCCTACAAGTGAACAATGTCTGGGTCCAGTTCCTGGTGACTTTGAGTTCCTTCCCACGCACAGGCCAACGCCTACCAGTGAACAATGACTGGGTCCAGTTCCTGGTGACTTTGAGTTCCTTCCCAAGCACAAGGCCAACGTTTACCAGTGAACAATGACTGGGTCCAGTTCCTGGTGACTTTGAGTTCCTTCCCAAATACAAGGCCAACGTCTACCAGTGAACAATGACGGGGTCCAGTTCCTGGTGACTTGAGTTCCTTCCCAAGTACAAGGCCAATGCCTACCAGTGAACAATGACTGGGTCCAGTTCCTGGTGACTTTGAGTTCCTTCCCAAGCACAAGGCCAACGTCTACCAGTGAACAATGACTGGGTCCAGTTCCTGGTGAGTTTGAGTTCCTTTCCAAGCACAAGGCCAACGTCTACTAGTGAACAATGTCTGGGTCCAGTTCCTGGCGACTGAGTTCCTTCCTAAGTACAAAGCCAACGTCTACTAGTGGACAATGTCTTGGTCCAGTTCCTGGTAACTTTGAGTTCCTTCCCAAGCACAAGGCCAACGTCTACTAGTGAACAATGTCTGGGTCCAGTTCCTGGTGACTTTGAGTTCCTTCCCAAGCGCAAGGCCAACGCCTACCAGTGAACAATGACTGGGTCCAGTTCCTGGTGACTGAGTTCTTTCCCAAGTACAAGGCCAACGCCTACTAGTGAACAATGTCTGGGTCCAGTTCCTGGTGACTTGAGTTCCTTCCCAAGTACAAGGCCAATGCCTACCAGTGAACAATGACTGGGTCCAGTTCCTGGTGACTTTGAGTTCCTTCCCAAGCACAAGGCCAACGTCTACCAGTGAACAATGACTGGGTCCAGTTCCTGGTGACTTTGAGTTCCTTCCCAAGCACAAGGCCAACGTCTACTAGTGAACAATGTCTGGGTCCAGTTCCTGGTGACTTTGAGTTCCTTCCCAAGCGCAAGGCCAACGCCTACCAGTGGACAATGACTGGGTCCAGTTCCTGGTGACTGAGTTCTTTCCCAAGTACAAGGCCAACGCCTACCAGTGAACAATGACTGGGTCCAGTTCCTGGTGACTTTGAGTTCCTTTCCAAGCACAAGGCCAACGTCTACCAGTGAACAATGACTGGGTCCAGTTCCTGGTGACTTTGAGTTCCTTCCCAAGCACAAGGCCAACGTCTACCAGTGAACAATGACTGCGTCCAGTTCCTGGTGACTTTGAGTTCCTTCCCAAGCACAAGGCCACCGTTTACCACTGAACATGTCTGGGTCCAGTTCCTGGTGACTTTGAGTTCCTTCCCATGCACAGGCCAACGCCTACAAGTGAACTATGTCTGGGTCCAGTTCCTGGTGACTTTGAGTTCCTTCCCACGCACAGGCCAACGCCTACCAGTGAACAATGACTGGGTCCAGTTCCTGGTGACTTTGAGTTCCTTCCCACGCACAGGCCAACGCCTACAAGTGAACAATGACTGGGTCCAGTTCCTGGTGACTTTGAGTTCCTTCCCACGCACAGGCCAACGCCTACAAGTGAACAATGTCTGGGTCCAGTTCCTGGTGACTTTGAGTTCCTTCCCACGCACAGGCCAACGCCTACAAGTGAACAATGACTGGGTCCAATTTCTGGTGACTTTGACTTCCTTCCTAAGCATAAGGCCAACGTCTACCAGTGAACAAGTCTTCCCAACCCACATACACAAGCTGGTACCACGCAGGCTTCCACTTTTCCCTTTATCTGTTTCTTCAGCTGTCTGACCCACATAATACCCTTCTCCCTGCTGCTGCTCCTGCTTGCAGCCTCCCCTGTGCAACCGTCCTACTTCCTTCATCCTCATTCACTGTATTTCCCAAGTACACGCAGTTTCTTCCACTCGGTTTGTTCAGCTCTGTGCCTTGCTGTCGCAAAATTATGTGAACACATCTGTTTTGCATAATTGTTTCAGTGTGGCTGAATTCTTCCACCGAAGTAGAGTTGGAGTGAACAATCTTGCCAAGTGTAGAATGCACTTATGCCAAGTGTAGAATGCACTTATACCAAGTGTAGAATGCACTTACGCCAAGTGTTGAATGCACTTATGCTTTCCACTTTATGCGAATTGAAAAGTTAGACACTTATATGGGGACAGAGTTTCCTTGTTGGGAACACAGTTAGTTCGTCATAGTCCAAGAGGCTCTGTAATTACGGTAACTATGATATATGTTTCGTTCAAAAGCTGAATGAATATCAAATTGCAATTTAGGCACTTGTCTAGAATCCGGGACCACCTCAATTTCGCCGTTATTAACATGCAATTTGTACAGTAACTATGCACAATGTATACTGAACTACGTAACATGTGAATTATTAAACATATTGTGCATAAAAACACATTTAATCACATTTTCGAAGCTCAAATTCGCATATTTAATGTGCATTGAGCGCCAACTTTCCTCTTTTATTCGCAAGATGGCGACACTGAAAGCGAGTTAAATATGCGAATTGGAGCATCGAAAAAGGTGATTAAATGTATTTTTTCGTACACCATGTTTGATATTTTACATGTTCCGTAGTTCAGTGTGTATTGTGTATGGTTACTATACATATTACATGTTCTAACAGCGACACTGAGGTGGGCCCGGATTCCAGACAAGTGCCCTAATTTATCATGACATTGCCCACGCGTTACTTAGGCTACAATGAACCTACCAATTAAGTGTAGAATAAGTGTTCCCAACTTCCTGGTCTACCGTAGACCATTGCCATGATTTGATAACCACTCTGCGCACCGTTCGGCTTATTTGTAAAATTGTACAGTTGAACAAGCATTATTAATTAGTATTTTGACATCAATAATGACTCGGCACAAGAACACTGATCTAGTTCGCCTAAAGCTGTTTGTGCCTGGATTGTTGAAACTAACACTGGCACATATAGAAATACACCAGCTAAAAGATCAAGATTATTTTAATGCATACAACCACTGCTGCCACCTGTTGGTCATTTAACGTGAGAAGCAGATCGTCTAAGCAACACGACGAAGCGCATTGTCAGCCGCTCCAAATAAGATTCAAAGTGTGCAGATGTGAATGGTTCGTGTCCATGCTGTGAACTTATGTCGTATGTTTTCTTAGTTGGCGATGATTATAACTGCATCGTTGTTATCTATAATTATTACTAAATGTATAAAGCGCCATATATACGGGCCCAGCCCGTTCATAGGCGCGTACAACACATACATGCAGTCAAAAAACTAATAAATATATAATGCTATAGTTAAAGTATACATACTAAACAATAGACGTACGGTGTATGTCAAGATTTGATATCGAATCCAATGCCTCAGCAGTGAGCTGGCGAGTGTCTGTCAGGCGTCCGACGAAAGAACGGGAGGAACAGTAAACTATGATATGCTCCAACGTTTGAGAATGACGACCACAGTATCGTCCCAGTGGTGACCTCGTACCTCATCACTACAGGTTTTGTCCACACCGCCCCTGTTCAATGTGCATCCGTCCCAGGGGGGTATCTAGGATCTCGCAAGGGGAAGCTTAGTTACCCATTAATTTACCATGCTAGCGCAACAGGTTATATACGAAAAAAAATTAGGCAATAGACCAGAACCCACACCCTTAAAACTTAAATACGCCATTGCCCGCCCCTTCAGCATGGGTCACAAAGCAATAAATGTATAGAATCAAACACACTACATTATCATAGAATTCCATAGCACAGCATACTTGTTTGGTTTACGTCTACTTCAATTTCCTGTAGATTTGTATGGAATTTTATAGAATCATACAGAGCATAGTATAATAATGTATATAAAACAATAGAATACTACAAATAATCTAGCTATGTTCGCAAAAGTCCTATATAATATTCTAAAAACAATGCTATAGAATATTTTATACACAATTGTAATGTCCACAAAAGTCCTATAGATAATTCTATATATATATAAAAAATTATCTTTGCTAAGGGCGGTTGATTCGCTCCAAAGAGTCATAGTTTTGCAATAGTCTCTTGCCGCGGTCCCATATAGGGTGTCTTCATTAAATCTTGTTGCAGGATGGTTAAGTATGTCATCCTGCAGAGGGCCGTTCATGTTTGACGTCCCTTAGTAAAACAATCTATAGCATTTTTATAGAATATTATATGGGATGTTTTGCGGGTACAGCTGTGTAGAATTTAGAAAATAGAAGAGTTGAAATTTGAAGTAGACTATATACACTAATAAAATAAACTATTTCTATGGAATCTATAGTTTTCTTTGCAAAATCTACTATCCTCTGTGTAATTCTATAGAATTTGTACAGATTTCTATGTTTTTTACCAAGGGCTGATTGCAGAGATTTGACTGGTATATATGTGTCAGGACCAGGAGCCAACGACTGGTGTCGACTTCAGCGTTCCTGAGTCCACACGCGTTGCCTTGAATTTGGGTGTTGAGAAGTTTCGTATGGGAGATGTGAGACCACACCGGTTCACAATGGTCGGCTGCAGAGAGGACCACTGCTGTTGTTGCGATTCGGAGAGTCCGATGGTTTGCCCCATGGTGTCCCACAAGCCCAACCCGGGATCTGACTTTACTACGAGCGTTATTTTGAGCATGATAGTTAATAACTCCATCATCGCTTAACTGACTGTTTCTTTTTGGTGCTGATCCTTCCAGTCAATGCATTTCTATAATGTTAATGTGGTCGAAACAACGGTGCATTTGGAGTATTCACTCAACTATGGGGGGCGGTGGCGTAGCGGTTCGAACGTCGGACTCACAATCGAGAGAACCCGGGTTCGAATCGTCTTACCGCCGTTTCGAAGCTTTGGCAGTTTCGTTCATCCTACGTTGCCTCAGTTCACTCAGTTGTATAAACGAGTACATGGCAACAGACAGAGGTGTTATGTGAACGAATATTCTTCGCCAAGTAAGTGCAGCGTGGCTGAATGCTTCCCACAGAGGTCGAGATGACGTTGGAATGAACAGGTTTGCCAGTATAAAGCGTTTTGAACAGTCCCAATGCCTGGATATCGCGCTGTGTAAGAACGAACCTTTACCTATTTTTCAAACATGCCACTTCCCGATGTGCCGTACAATATTGAGTTAGTTTCGCAGGACGCTATTACGTACTAAACCAGGGATAGCCAGAGCCTCGTTATGGAAGTGGTCATACGTTATTATGTGAATCTGGTTGAAACGTTGTCGGGGATAGTAGGAGGCACTGGTGTAAGTTCATATTTTTTATAATGTTGGTTGAGAAACACACGTTTTACTAACCCATGACACCACACAAAACATTAAACACAACAGGGGATATTCTTACGTGTGCATTTTATGGCGATTGTCCCACACAGTCATGATTTCTATCTGCGTTTTATGAGCATGATTAATAACTTGGTGTAAATAGCCACAATGGCACATGTATATCGTGTACCAGGAAGTTATTACACCGAGGTAGATAAAAACCAGGCAACAACCAGTCCAGCGTGTGACTGCGTTAACGAGTCTTTGAACTTCGTCCAGCATAGATCGACATTCATATAACAGTTACTGTAATTAAGGTGTCTCTTAGCAATAAGAAGTGAGACGTTGCCTATCAAATTTCACAGCGCGTCCGCACACAACCACCCGTGAGATCAGTCTGACCAAGATACTGCAGTTATAATACTTGAATGTGGCAGGAATAAATTATTTCGAGGACTGGCATTTAACGGGATCGTCTGTGTGCATTCAAGCTACACAGCGAAGCCTCGACAGAAGCATATTGTATTCACTGACTTATCTGTTTTGTGAGACTTTGCCAAGTAGCAGGGTCAAAATAAGAAGGGAAATTCCATCAAGTTAAACTTCCGCCTTTGAACCAATCAAAACTGGCTATGTCATAGAATACTATTTATGGAGAATGCTAACGCACAATTGTACGTTTTGCATAACCATTAACAAATATTAACTGCACCGTATTGTACTATTTGTGTGTACAAAAACGACTGTTTTCTTATCAACTAAAAACGACAATTTGGCTCATTCTATTCCACGAGTAGCCTTGTATAGAAAATGGCTTTTTCTCCGTATTGTAATTTGCCGCATGATGCTATAAGAATCTCGCACAACTCTTTCATAATGTTCTTGGCTATGTGTAGAACACGATGTTCTGAAGCCAGGCGCGTACAGCTTGGTCCTGCCCGACCAGGTACCCGATGCACTGGTCCAGCGGCCATTCACTGGTGACGTAGTGTCCGCTTTGACATTCAGCGTCGCTCTCACGCGATGCTGCTGGCACCAGCCCCGTTTTAGTCGCGTTATGCTGAACGCACGATTGAGACCGGTTTGGCTGGGGGACGCGAGTGCACGTGAGTTGCACATAAAAGTAATAAATATATAATACTATAGTTAAAGTATATATACTAATCAATAGACGTGTATCAAGATTTGATATCGAATTCAATGCCTCAGCAGTGAGCTGGCGGGTGTCTGTCAGATGTCCGACGAACGAACGGGAGGGACAGTAAACTATGATGTGCTCCATTGTTTGAGAATTGCTGGTGACGTTTTAGGGGTGGCAATTGTTCATTCGATCAACACGAATAAGAAGAACCCCCAACACGAATGCTACCAATGTCATCCTTGAAATAGCAGCCACTGGAGTCACAGATGATTGGCCACGAACTGAACGAACTTGGTTGAAGACAGCAAGACAGGGCCGCCATATGCATCGCATCCAACTGATGGCTAGGACCCACAACGCCAGTGAGACAACGCGGAATAACACCGGGAAACAGCAGAGGCATGTAAGCGGCCAGAGAATGCGCGGCCGACTTGAAGAAAGAAACCTTCAAAACAGGAGTCCAGCCAGAGAGCCATTTCTGACGCAGCATCAACGGCTGGCACGACTGCACGACTGCACGACTGCACGAGCGGCATGACGTGAACTTGCATCAGAGACACTAGCGTATTGGTCTCGGGTGAAAGACGATTTTGCATTGACAACTTGGACGGACCCACCGGGTAGCCCAAGCGTGATGATATGGGGAGGCATTGGTATCAACCTACGTGTGGGACCCGTCATTTTTCAAAATATTGTCCCAGGTCTAGGAAATGGCGTTAGGAAGCACCGGTATATATTGACCAAATGTTCATAAACTCAAATCGCCCCATTTTTTGTCGACGTGGAAACACCATTTTGCAACAAAACAACGACCACTCCGCGCCATGCTGCATAAATGCAGAAGCGTCATCAACGCTAATGGAAAACATTTCGCATTTCTTTTGTTGTTCAGTAACTGAACCGGCCGTAGACAGTTCTTATTCGGTTGAGGCATTCTAGTCAACGGCAGCTGAGATCGTGGCAGATTCGTTTGTTATATTGTAATGAGAGGAATTCCAGCGATGACAGGCAACAGAGCCGTTGGTGTCAATAATATCATGGTAGCGATTATCCAGGCACCAGTCGAAGGCTATTGTTTGGTGCTGCTTCAAGGCTGGACGCGACGACAACACACTGGCGAACAGTCCTCGAGCGAAGGCTATTGTTGACTTCTGGAGAACGCTTGCTCTCCATTGTGTGCCTGCCGGTCGTTGGAGTAAGTTGCAACGTGCATTTGCTTTCTTCGCTATTTCGGGCAGGTGGGACAGTTAACGAGCCTGTGATCTTCCTCCAGCGTAAAAATGACCATCACTAATTTATAATTTTTTTTAATAAATGCGTAACGTGCCATATATCGGTTTAAAAAAACAACTCAAAGGCTCTAATAAGATAATACTAAGTAAATTTACGATAAATTGAAAAGTTATAATACAAAATTCGTTTAAAAACAAGTAAATAAAACAACCCAGTTAAGTTGACTAAATAAACATACACGTTACGCAAATAAGTTAAATAAAAACAAGATAAATAAATAATTTAAATAAGTTAAATGTAAAACTTCATAATCATTAAAATATAACTTCTGCTAGCAACAGAATGCTCCGTAGGCTGCACGAAGGAGTTGTTTTAACAATGTCTTGAATACCACAACGGAGTTGGCTTCCCTGACTGCGGGAGGTAGGGCTTTCCATAATGTCGGCCCTACTACGGAAAAGGCCCGAGGACCATAGCGCTCGATATGGTACCGTGGTATAGTCAATAGACCTTGATCGGCGGATCTTAGTGTTCAGGTCGGTGTGTATAACTGTGTATGGTGTCACTAGTGATGACAGATACACAACCATACAACAGTTACCGTAATTAAGGTGTATCTTAGCAATAAGAAATGAGACAGTGCTTATCATATTTATTAGCGCCATACACGAGATCGGTAAGATAATGCTAGTTAAAACAGCTGCATGTGGCAGTAATAATTGATCACAATAATTAACATTGATCGGTATGCATTTAAACTGCATTGTGTTGCCTATGCAGCAACACAACACAACACATATGGCCTATGTTAATTTTTTTGTATAAACTTTGCCAAACAACAGAAATTCCGTCAAGTCGCATTTCCGCCTTTGAAAGTTTGAACCAGTCGGAACAGATAATGCTGTATATCGAGAACGCCGACGGAAGACCTCTACGTTTCGCCTACCTATGGCAAATATCAACGATTCTCAATTTTTTTGATAGAAAAATGACCCTTTTCTTAAACCTAACAGTAATATACAAAATAGCCTTTCTTCAGCATGTTAAAGCAAATCAAAGGATTGCATTTAATATCTTAAAGTGTGCCAGTCGTTAACATGCAGCATTAAGAACCTCGATAGTACAGTCACAGTTCATTTCCACGTAGTGTTTGGTGGACGGTGTGATTTTGACAAATGTCTGCCACATTCCACTAACCCCCCCAACTGCGACACTCCACGCGTGACGAAAATGTGTTGACAATGATTGGTGTCATGTAGACTATGATAATTTGATTGGCTACTAGCACTGATAGGACAGCCCCCAGGTTCGAGGGTATAAAGACGCTGGTCTCCATGCGAGGCCTCACTACGCCACCGTTTGTTCTAGAAGTCATTCAAAGCAAGACCGTCACCGATCATTGAACACAAAGACAAGTCGTCCTTTTTTTCGGTAAGCAAAACTTTATATGTTTTCAAATTCGTAAGCAAAACGTATCAAACTGAACGATCGTCTACTGTTTTGATATTCTTCACTCAATGTGAGCAGCGTGTTTCAAGACAGGGTCACTGCCATAAGAAACCGGGACGACTTCAATCAGTGTTCATCAATAAACTTAACACAGCCCACGCGAGCGACTACAACATGAAACTGGCAGTGGAATATGTCGCTATGTAGCCAGGATATCCACCGGGATAGCTATCTTAGCCTTTTCTGCTCAATCATATACTCACTCACTCACTCACTCACTCACTCACTCACTCACTCACTCACTCGCTCGCTCACTCGCTCGCTCGCTAACCCACCCACCCAACCACCCACTCACTCACTCACTCACTCACTCACTCACTCACTCACTCACTCACTCACTCACTCACTCACTTGTTTACTGTACTGTCTCCACTAACGTGGTGACATGATGAATCAATTCAAGCGGTTATGGTTTGCCGTAGCGTTGAACAGATTAGCCCCACTGAGCATGGTGTCCATCTTAATGACCTCTGGGAGAGTTATATTTGAGCGACCCCTTCTCTAAGGGCACGTGGGCTTCCAGAGTAGCACTTTGGTGACACCTTCGTCGTGGCGCATCGCATGACCTGCAAGACGAAGACGACAATGTGTCACGATGGTGGAGATCCATGGAAGCTAGCCGTGCAGTTCCTGTTTGGTGATGTGATCGCGCCAGGACAAACAAAGGATTTTGCGCAAAATTCTTCATATAAGACAGCACAACTTTCCAGTTACAAGTAATTTGCGATACTTGGAGCGAGCTATAAACATTCCATTCTTGCATACATGGTAACTGGAATGTTCGACCTAGTACCGTCTGACATCAGTCGGAGCACATAATTATTTCTCATTTCGTCAAAGTGTGACGGACATGATTCCGTCTCTGTTTCTTCGGATTCCTCTCATCCGTAATATTTATTTTGCGATCCCGCATAGCCATAAAGAAACCAAACGGATGATTATTTACATTCATTATCTATATCATATGAGCTCTTAGTTTTATATGACTAATTATTATTGGATTTCTCTATGTTATGAATGCTGCGTTAAAACACCAAAGCGTGTGGTAAGACATGCTCTCCTTAAAAACACATGTGCAACATTTTTATTTTACGTTTCAGAACACAACCAGCTTCATTCACTAGAAAACATAGCGGTACATCGATTCTCCATACATTAGAAAAACTTAGTTAATTATGTAATGCGAGTTTGTGTTTGGTTACTCATTATTTGGTGATGTTCGTTGACACGCTATTAGCTGACTACATCGGTTTTGTGGTTTCAGACAAGACAATCGCTTGAACCTTCTGCGATGGACAAGATATCAGTGATCCTTCTTACCGTTTCCGTGATCTTGCTGGGGACCTATCAGGCTGCCGGGCAATCCTGCTCTCCGTACGACATGTTTTGTTGTCTCACGAGTTCCCATAGTTCTTTTATATTTTTATATTGCACTTAAATGTTCTCCATTACAAGTGACGGGTTTTACATGTCCATACTATATCTACAGGTAATACAAAATTGACGTGAAATGAGCATTTTTAGTTAATTTTGTGTCCCAAATGTTCATGCACACAGTTAAGTACAAACTATCTATGAATTGTTGAAATATCTACTTTCTCTCCGATCATATTAATGTACCAGTGACTGTAAAACATCGCCTCAGAGTTAATATTGTTTTGTATACAGAAACACCATGTCCAGCGAAGCTTAAACTTCGATATACTATTTGCAATTTCTTTACTAACTTTGGCGTCGTTATTTTCATGGTTCATCGGTGTTCGTAAAAACCTAGCCAGTTTTCCAACGTAATGTATAGCGCCATAATTGTATTGTTCAAAGTGTCACAACATTGAATTAGTATGAAAAGTTGAATGGTCGTACTGCCAACAAGTTGAACGCTGGAATTCCTCGGTTTGCTACATATTACAAACTACGGAAATTGTTTAAACTAGCAAAAATGCCCGTCCCCAGGACGGGATAACTTGGTAGTTCATACGTGACAGTCATGATAGCAATGTTTATCAAATGCCTCAGGCCAATATGCCATTAATGCGCTCGAGATTGTTCAAGGGAACATATTACCAGAAACAACCGCGTCACGCACGTGATGCAATACTCGTTGCATGTTCGATATGTTGAAGGTCGCGTGAATTTAGACACATGGATACTTGTATTGGTTGAGGAATAGTAGACTATTTTTTTTATTATGTATTGGCCCTCGGTCTGCGACCTCGGGTATAATTAATATAAACCGCCCAGATGGCGCTACGTACTCGCAAACGGTTTACGTAGCGAACGATTGATTTACCATAAACAAACGATTGATTTACCATAATAACCCTTGATAAACGGGGTATTTCGAAACATATAAATGCGTTACGTTTCATTCGTGGGGTCATAGATTAATCCCTGAAAGTTTGGCGCCCGAGGTGCAAGTCGTCTAGGAGGAAAACGTTAACATAACAACATACAAACATACGCTACCTCCATTATAATTAGATGCTAGTATACATTGTTGTGTTGAATGTGTCGCTTTAGTGCGAATATGGTAGAGTGCTGTGTTTAGCTACCACAATATTTATCGTCACACAATAAGTATAGTCTTTAACAATGTTTTAATGTACTATATAATTACAGAATTAGAAACAAAGTTTGTCTCAATAAAAAACCCTTCGGATCTGAGGTGATATACTGTACAACCATAATTGGGAGGCGGCATATTTTGTAGGACCTGCAGAGTTTACTGGTGGAACAGTTGGAGTTCATGCAGCTCAACGTGCGGCGGGACGCACAAGAGAACGAAGTCCATATGCTGCAATGTGGAATGGGATGTGAAGTATTGTATAAAACACTGTGGTTATTCGATATCAGACGTCTACCAGACAGCTTCTTGTGGTAACGAGTACGTATTGGGCACCGCTTGGCCCCGTTTCCGGTTTCCAGTTCCTTTGTTGACACGTTTTTGGATAGATTTTCTTGTAAAACGGATAATGTACCTACATGTAGGCCTATTGCCCAATTGCATTAGAGATACGTACGATAGATCATAGTTCGGCAAAGAATATGGTCTTGTGTTCATTAAAACCGATCCAGTTTTCTAACACAATATATTGCACCATATTTTCATTGTTCTAAGTGTAAAAACATTAAATCCGTATGATACATTGGATACGTCGGTGCATTCGAACCGGTCTCAGGCTAAACAAATTTCCGCCGTCAAATAGTTTCCGCTTGATGTATCTGCGCATGCGCGAGCCGGTAGCCAAGCGGATAATATTTGACGGCGGAATTTGTGTACCGCGACACCGGTACTTTACATTAATGGGTATGCAGATGAAGTTTGTTTCAATAACATATCCATTCATATCTGAAGTGGTCTATTTAACTACCATAATTAGGAGGCATATTTTGTAGGGACTGCGACTTTATGCCATGGGGCAGCTGGGGCTCTTGCAGTCCAAGGTGTGGTGGTCGCCACTCGAGATCGCGGTCTATATGCTGCACGCCGTATCGGAGTGTGACTTCTTGCCTTCAACACTGTGGTCGCTCACGTTCGGCGCTCTCCCAGACAGCTGCCTGCAGCACAAAGTACGTATCTGGCTATCTATTTGCTTAGTTTCCAATAGTCGTTACCCGAAATCACACTCCCCGGCAGTGGTGCCACTCAGTATATCACCACTGTCACAACTAGTACACGATCATGAATTCAAAATGTACAGTTTCGGAGTGATATGAAGGAATGGTTGACTGGGCAACGTCTTTGTTATTTACGACTTGTTACGTCATTGCAACAGGCAATTGAGTGACGTAATAGTGTTTCATACAAAAACAAACGTTATTGTGTTTCTAGGTACATTTTGTTCAGTACAGACACTATCTACAATTCTATGCAACTGAAACTGAGAGATTTCTTGAAAGAAATTAGGTGTTTATCAAATGAAGTAAAGATGTAAATGTAAATCAAATGTAAATTGTGACAGTGGTGGAATGGTGCGTGGCGCCACTGGTGGGGAGTTTGATCCGCAATATCATGTTTTTGATCACTAAACGGAGGGAGCATATAAGCGCAATGCATCGCGGGATCGAATGTCGACGAAAGTACAAATTGTACTTAAAATTAGAGAGTCGGAAAGAATTACTGTTTCAGCAAAGAATATTTCGTACCAACAATAACGGTTACCGGTATAAAAATCATAAAATAAAAAAATCGGCTCATCTGACGTTTGATTGACTTCAAATACGATTGACCACGCGTTACCACAGATACGCGATTGTTTGAATTTCCGTCGACAATCTCACACGATTTCACCTTGTTAGTGTTACATTATGCACCAGGGGCGCCATGGATTAATCCGGATAGCCTATATTATGTTGTTGACACGTTCGTGGATTTAATCCCCTGTCACAATAGAGAGACGTGTGGCGTAGACTAATCATGAAAACCGACCCAGTTTTCCAACGCAATATATAGCGCACTAACTACATTTTTATTGAATTCTTATGAGAAGTTGAATATGGTGGTGCATTTTAACTGTTACAAAATTAATTACACGCCTTTCTTCATATTAGAAACGACGGAAATGGTTTTCAATATATGAAACATTGTAGTGTTGATTTTTTATTTTAGTGCGAACAATTTAGAGTGCAATTTGTAATTATCAGTAATATCAATGCAATATTTTATTGTCAAATAACAATTATATTCGTAAAATAAATGTGTACTGCCTACTATACATTCTTTAGTTGGAAATATTGTTTCAATAAAATATTCATTTTATGGTCCATTTTATTACACATTAATATTTTAGAAGGTATATTTTGTAGGGTCTGCGACCTTTTGTCATGGGGCAGTTGGGGCTCGTGTAACTCAACCTGTGACGGCCGCCACTCGAGATCGCGGTCTGTATGCTGCAATGAAGACTCGACTGATATTTCGTGTCTACACAACTGTAACCACACATTGTCGGACCTCGCCGAGTCAGAGGCGTGCGGCGATAGGTACGTCTATGTTGTCTACTCGCTTGCTCCCGTTACCACCTTTCATATACACAATATAATATTGCGTCCTGATTTGGTTTTCGTAAGTGTAACAATATTGAATTTTTATGAGCAGTTAAATTCGGTGGTGCATTCTTACTGCCTACAAAGTGGATGCTAGAATTCCTCGTGAGACTACGAGACTATTGGAAGCTAGTGAAAAAAAAAAAATTATGTGTGATACGTTGTTGTGTTCAAATGTGTAGTTTTAGTGCAAATAAGTTAGAGTGCGGTGTTTATTTATTACACGAATCAGTACAATTCATTATAAGTTAGAGTGCGGTGTTTATTTATTACACGAATCAGTACAATTCATTATAAGTTAGAGTTCGGTGCTTATTTATTACACGAATCAGTACAATTCATTATAAGTTAGAGTTCGGTGCTTATTTATTACACGAATCAGTACAATTCATTATAAGTTAGAGTTCGGTGCTTATTTATTACACGAATCAGTACAATTCATTATAAGTTAGAGTTCGGTGCTTATTTATTACACGAATCAGTACAATTCATTATAAGTTAGAGTACGGTGCTTATTTATTACACGAATCAGTACAATTCATTATAAGTTAGAGTTCGGTGCTTATTTATTACACGAATCAGTACAATTCATTATAAGTTAGAGTTCGGTGCTTATTTATTACACGAATCAGTACAATTCATTATAAGTTAGAGTACGGTGCTTATTTATTACACGAATCAGTACAATTCATTATAAGTTAGAGTTCGGTGCTTATTTATTACACGAATCAGTACAATTCAATATAGTAAAATAACAAGTGTATATGTTGCATATCAAGTTAGTTTCAAGAAAATCCTTTCAGATTTGAGGTGGTATAATTTACAATCATAAATAGGAGGCATACGTTGTAGTGTCTGCCAAGTTTCCCCGTGGAGCAATTGGGGTCCATGCAGCTCAACCTGTGGCAGCAGACAGAGAAGACGGTCTATCTGCTGCAGTGCGGACCGCAGTGATACCTCTTGTCTAGAAAACTGTCGTCTCACAGAAGCGGACATCCTCCAGACAGTTGCGTGCAGTCAGAACTGTGTCTTCGGCGCATATTCAAATTCAAGTTTCAAATGTCACTGCGAAGATCAGGGTTATGGTGACTGTTGTGAGTTCAGTAAGTGTCACACGCTATTTCAGCAAGTTTGGTATATGTCAGTTACTAAAACTACCCAGTGGCAGTTTAACTGAAGTCCAAGAAAACGACTGACCAAACAATGATGCAATTTATGAAGTAAAAAAGATAAAGGTATGTTTCTTATATAGCGATTGTCTTATCGTATAAGATACATGAACCCGTGTTACTTGACCTCTGCACAATGCAGTTTCGTCACCTACACTGCAATTTTTGCGCGAAAACTATTTCTTAACATTAATCCACCTAAGTCAAGTACATATTTATACAGGATGTCAACTGAGGCAAAGTGGAGTGAGCGAAATTGCTTATAAACAGCTCAACGAACCACGGTCTATTCGGGTGCTGCCATATTTCCTTTGTACACAATAGTTTAGGAACACGTGTTTATATTTTTCAGTTAAAAACCAAATGTATTGTATCGTTTGTGCACGATAACGATATTAGATAAAGATCGCATGTGAGTGAAGCCAAGCCAATGTTTTGTTGGTAAATATACTGCAACACCAGTGATAATTCAAAGTCTGCTTGAACGAGCATTTACTCCGGTTTTACTCGATACAGCTGTATTTCTAATCGACTATTAAATCTAAAGTACATAGAGATCACGAACCACAGAAACTAAATACATTGGCAACCTTTATTAATATAATATATGTTGTTTTAATCATAGCTATACAGTTTACTCAATACTACGACATTTCGGCAACCATAGGCTGCCTTTTTCAGGAACTGAATTCTGGGACGACTTAATCATTCTCCTGCTCGCCATCTGGCGAGCAGAGAAAGGACTAAGTCGACCCAGAAATCAATTCCGGAAAAAGGCCCAAGTCGTAGTACGAGTAATCTTTGTAATTGTAGTTAAAAGAAAATTTATATTACGTTATTCACCCAAATTTATGAAAATTTTCACAAACCATTATTACTGTTTCAGGTGACTTAACGTGCAGCGATAATCCTTGTAAGAACAACGCTGCGTGTGTCAATGGAGATCAACGTTATGAATGTCAGTGTACGTACGGGTGGTCTGGCCCCAACTGCAACGTCGGTATGTCGCTTGCATGACTATGATAATTATTTATAACTAAATATTATATACAATCCATATTATATACAATCATATATGCTGTGAGTACAACTGTGACTAAAACGCGAAAAGCTATCGTCGTTGACTTTGTTCGCGCTTCTACTTGCCGGAACGCGTTCATCACATCACCAACGCCACCTAGTGACTACTAATGAAGTAAAGTGCATAATACCCATTGTAGTCAATGACGCCTATTTTTTTGTCAGCTGCAGACCAAACGTTTTTGTCTTGCCTTGCTGAAGTACATTCATATCATCCGTTGAATACGTCGATAGCGCATTGTGCTAAATACATACTGTATATCGTTGGTATTATACTATGTAAATGGTGTCGACCAAATCAACGCAGTGGCTGTTTTGTTTAACTTCCAGAGGTTCTAACAACAACGACTCCCAGTAAAGCGTCTGTGATCGAAGGATCAGGTGACTGAAATCATTAAATCTACAGCCATAAGATATGTAATAATACACTGGTATCTATAGACCATGATATATTCCCTCATTAAACAATAATAATTATATTATTATATGTAGAGGAAACCGGAACACTGGTCCGATAGTGGAATCAAAAAAGATATAGAGGCACATCAATAGGCCATAGAGCAATATATGTGCTTATGTTACATCATTATGTTCTGTGTATGTTGCCGACGTAGATATTATGTTATCTCGAATGAAACAAAAGGTAATCGGAACCATTGTTATAGACTAGCACTTATTCTTTAGTTATTATGGACTGACACTTATTTTTAGTTTTTATGGACTAGCACTTATTCTACAATTATTATGGACTAGCACTTGTTTTACAGTTATTATGGACTAGCACTTATTCTTCAGTATTTCCATAAACATACATATTTTATTAATATGAATTGTTCTTATATCGGGATTTGTTCAAATAAAGTTATTATTGTGTTTAAATAAGTTGACCGTGATACCTAAAATGTGTGTTTACTTTGACACAAATCAAATATTGATTACAGTGGCGGCACGAATCGCCGTTGCCATCTCACTCGTGCTTGTGGTTACTCTGCATTGTCCGTCAACAACCATCGTAAGTATTATATAAAAAAAACTGTATTCACAACTATGAAATAAATTCACTACTACGGCGTTTTGGCTACTGCTTGTTGCCTTCTTCAGGACATAAATTATGTGACGACTTAGTTCTTCTTACGCTCACCTGCATGCCATCTGGCGAGCAGAAGATGAACAAAGTTGTCCTGGATTCCAGTTCCCGAAGCAGGCAACCGGTGGCTGCCGAAACACCGCGGTAGTTAGTAAACTTTTAGGACTGTGTGATTAAAATAAAATCTCAGTTATATTATTCTCCAAAACTAATTGAATGTGTTCACGAACCAACGTAAGTATTTGAGTATACGTGCGCGCGCGTGTGTGAGCGTGCGCGCGATCGGGCACTCGAGCCCCTGGGCGCTTGTCCACGTACGCACGTACGGAAGTACGCTCGCATGCACGCAAGAACTCATGCACGTCTATGTGTTTATGTGCGCATGCATGTGTGCCTGTGTGCAAGTATGTATTGTATATTTGTTGTATACTTTTCAGGAGCTGACATCCGCGAACCTTCCGCCCAGGACCTAGAGACGTTGAACAGACGTAGTCGTACCAAGTGACAAATGATGGCTTTGTATTGCGAAGCACTGTGGCAGGTCAACTTGGTCAGGACATGAAACATTTGTTAAGTGACTACTTTCAAAAGATACCCCACATGGCAGGGTATATTTGGACTGGCTGCTTAGATAGCAACCCTTGGACTTCAGCAGTACCCTATATGTACGTGTAGATAAACTAGCTACTAGTGGGAGATGCTAACAATAAGATTAGTTAGTCTGCACTAAGACCGTGAGCCAGAAACATGCGTGCATCTTGAGCTGCGTAATAAAAAGTGCGATCCCTTTGTTCGTTGTGTTTTTACGTTGGAGTTATACAGAGCGAGCAGGTTTATATGGTGCAGGCATACATGGTGCAGGCCTACATGGTGCAGGTATAAATGGTGCAGGCCTACATGGTTCAGGTGTTCATGGTGCAAGCTTACATTGTGCAGACCTGTATGGTGCAGGCCTACATGGTGCAGGCATATATGGTGCAGGCTTATATGATGCAGGCCTACATGGTGCAGGTATACATGGTGCAGGCCTACATGGAGCAGGTTTACGTGGTGTCATGAATGCCTAAACAGCATTATTGTGATCAGGTCCTCCGGCACTACTAACCCGATTGCGAAACTGTGAACACTGTTTTATTACCTAGGTAGTCTCAGACCTTCCAAGTAGGCATAATCAAATAGCTGGATATCTCCCACACACGGGACCTCATGGCGGGAGATTTTTTATAAAGGCGGTTTGATGATTACGTTTTCGTTGGTTGCACCACCTACCGAATGTATATCTGATCTGTTTCCACACAGACTGCCTTCTTGCCTTCTCCCGTGCGACGCCGGGCAACTGGGCTAGTATTATAATACGGTGCTGTTGACATATGCCAGTGGTTACGCAAAACGTACAGTTGTGCTGCCGACGTTCTCCATAGACAGCATTCTCTGACAGGGCCACTTCTGATTGGTTCAAAGGCGGAAGTATAACTTGTCGGAATTCCCCTTGTAGTTTTCACACAACAATTAAGTCAATGTCTACATTGTGCTTATGTCGAGGTGACATAGTGTAGTTTGAATGCACACTGACGACCCCGTTAAATTCCAGTCCCGAGATAATATATTACTGCCACATCCAGCTATTGTAATTGCAGTATCTTGATAAGACTGATCTCAAGTGTGGTTTTGTGCGGAAGCGCTATGAAAATGCGTAGGCATCGTCTCACTGATTATCGCCTAGAGACGCCGCAATTACAGTAGCTGCTATATTCCGTCTCAGATCAATCAAGGCATTTTACCAATTAATTCTTAGACCATTATAACCACACATGTCAAACCATAGGTTCAAAGACTGGTTAATTAAGTCATACGCTGGACTCTTACCAACATGTTGCCTGTATTTATCTATCAAACCCTCGGTGCAACAGGGTCCTGGTACACGATACACGTGTTACTGTGGCTATTTACATTGAACACCAACTTATTAATCATTCTTATAAAGCGCAAATAGAAATCATCGCGGTGTGGAGCAATTGCCTTTAAATGCATACGAAAGAATATCCCTCGTCGTGTTTAAATGTTTTGTGTGGTGCCCTGGGTTAGTAAAACGTGTTTCTCAGCCAACATTATGAAAAATATGAACTTACACCAGTGCCGCCTAAAAGTTCCACATGCTGCTATCCCCGACCGCGTAATAACTTATGACCGCTTCCATAACGAGTCTTTGACTACCCATTGTTTAATACGTAAAAACGTCTTGCGTAATTAACTCATTGTTGCATGACACATCGGGAAGTGGCATGTTTGTAGCAATGTACTCATTTATACAACTGAGTGAACTGTGGCAATGTGGGGTAAACGAAATTGCCAAAGCTCGGATACGGGTTATCTCGATCGAGAGTCCGACGTTCTAACCGCTACGCCACTGCGCCCCGTGTTTGTTTGAATAATCCAAATACACCGTTGGTTCGACCACATTAACATTGTGACAGTGCATCGACTGAAATGACTAGCAGAAGAGAATGTCAATTAAGCGATGATGGATGGGTTGGAGTTATTAACCATCACGCGCACAATAACTCTCCCAATAAAGACAAATCCCAGAAACATCATGGGGCAAACCATCGGACTCTCCGAATCGCATTAACAGCCGTGGTCCACTCTGCAGTGGACCATTATGCTCTGGTATGGTCTCACAGTTGTTGTTCTCCTCTTTATCCATGTAGTCCGGGGTGAGGTTGTCACCGACACCGGTCGTCGATTTTTGTTTCACCTTCTTCTTCATCACTAGTCCCATTTCGCTGCCGTCTACCCCAATCCCTCGCTCTCATTTTCCACTGATCCCTCCCCCACATCCGCCAAATCTCTCATCACGCAGTCCTCCCATCTCAGTCTCGGTCTTCCTTTTTTCCTTCTATCCTCCACTCTAAGCGCATCCGCTCTCTTCGTCAACCTTTTACGTTCTCCTTCCATTTGTCCACGTGTCCAGCCCATTTCAGCCGGCTACTCACCAGCGTCCTCGTGAAAATCTCTCTCACCCCAACTCCGTCCCTCCCTCCCTCCCTCCTGCTGCTCACCTCGACTACTGCGATGAACATCAGTGTGCTTAGGGCACTCCCCTGTCTCAGGCCGACGTCTACCCAGAATTCCTCCGAACCGTTGGGTTCGACATCAAATCGCGACATACGTCTATTTTTTATATATGTATATATTTTAACTTTTGTATTGTATATTTATTACTTTTATAATTGCATGTGTGTTTTGTATGCGCCTATGAACGGGGTAATAATAATAAGTAACAATGCTACATTTATAATCGTTGCCAAGCGAGAAAGACAAAAGTTCACACTACAGACCAGACCCAATCACATAGGCCCACCTTGAATCTTATTTGGCGCGGCTGACATTACGCTTCGTCGTGTTGCTTAGATGATCTGCTTCTCATGTGAAATAACCAACAGGTGGCAGCAGTGGTTGGGTGCATTACAATAATTATGTTCTTTTGCTGGTGTATTTACATGCACGCCAGATGTTGGTTTCAGCAATCCAGGCACAAACCGGTTTGGATGTATCAGATCACTGTGTTCTTGCGCCATGTCGTCAATGCTGTCAAACTACTAATTAATAGTGTCTGCTCGTCTGTACAATTACACAACTACGCCGAGCGGTGCGCAGTGTGGTTATCAAATCACGTCAATAGTCTACGGTGGACCAGGAAGTTAGGGAACAATTATTCTACACTAAATTGGTAGGTTGATTGTAGCCTACATAACACGCCATGTCATTACTGAAGTCAAACTACTAATAATTAGTAGTTTGACTTCGCCCACATGTTATGTAGGCTACAATCAAATACTAATTTGTGTAGAATAACAATTGACACGATTTGATAATCATCCTGCGCACCGCAATTGATCAATAATGCCTGCTCGACTGCTACGGAACATGTAAATTATTAAACACGGTGTGCGAAAAAATCACATTAAATCACCTATTTCGATGCTCCAATTCGCATATTTAACTAGATTTCAGTGTCGCCATCTAGTGAATAAAATAGGCAAGATGGCGCTCAATGCATGTTAAATATGCGAATTTGAGCTTCGAAAAGGTAATTAAATGTCTTTTTATGCGCAGCATGTTTAATAATTTACATGTTCCGTAGTTCAGCATGCATTGTGCATGCTTACTGTATAAATTGCATGTTAATAACGGCGAAACTGAGGTGGGCCCGGATTCTTTTCAAGTGCCACATATATTGTATGCTGTAAACGTCGTCATTGAGATGGGCCCGAATTTTAGACAAATGCCTATAAGTAAATTATTAAACATGTTGTGCGCAAAAACACATTTAATCACCTTTTTCGATTCTCGAATTTGCATATTTAACCGGCATTGAGCGCCATTTTGCCCCTTTCATTCGCCAGATGTCCCCACTCAAAGCATGTTAAATATGCGAATTCTAGCATTGAAAAAGGTCGTCTCGGTTATCCGATTCTCGCACGCCTTCGTGGACTCGCCGAGAGTCTGGCTTGGAAGGCATGGCCTCATTGCTACCCGCTGTCACCACTCCATTTTGATTAAGCGTTTCCGTGAAGCGCCAGCATCCAATCAGCGTCATTATCGAGATTCTACCCTAAAAATGTTTGCATGATTTAAGAGTTCACTCTTATTTGACGAGTTTGCAAAATGCCCGTATGAGAATAATTATGTATGCGACCAGAATGTGGACGCATAACATAATCCGTAGCAATGAAAAGTTCACTCTTCATCCAGGCGATGACGTGGGCGACAAACAGTGTCGCCACAGCACGGAGCCAAGGTAATCGAGGCTGCAACAATATGATCATGTGTTTTACGCACATGTTTAATAATTTACATGTCCCGTAGTTATGAATGCACCGTGCATACAATGTGCATGGTTACTATACAGAACAATATAAAACACTTCTATTGCACTAAGATCCCCTTAAGACCCTAGCTTGGCAGCGGGCCAACGGAAAGGGGCTAAGAAGTTCCTACTGGATAAGAAGTTCCAATTGTAAACAGTTGGATTGGTATGCTGGGTGCTATGGAGGATAAGCAAGTTTAAACAGGTGGATTTTTAACTACGGAGAAATCTTGTTATATTTTCTACATACTTAGCACTAACAGGGAGTGAGTTCCACAGAGTCGGTGCAGCCCTAGTTCCGACATTTGTCTTAACACTGGGAACAGAGAGAAACGTGGAGACTAAATCTGACAATTTAGGACCGTTAATTGTAACTCCAGAAATGGTAGCTAAGAAAATAAAGGCAATGAAGGATAATACGTCACCGGGAGTAGATGGAGTTCCTCCAAAACTACTAATGGAAACAGTAGAAAAAATCAGTATACCACTTGCAAGAGTATTCAACTTGTCATTAAAAGGGTTCGATAAATAAGTCAGAGAATTACAGACCAGTGAGTTTAACGTCAGTGATTTGTAAATTATTACAAAGATTAATTACCATATGGTAGATTTCATTATTAGGCATAAATTATTAAATTCATCTCAACATGGATTTCTAAAAGTGAGGTCATGCTTAACAAATATGCTGTTTTTTGGAAGAAATCACTAAATGGATAGACGAGGGATCGCCAGTAGATATTATCTACTTAGATTTTCACAAAGCTTTTGACAAAGTGCCACATCAAAGATTACTACTTAAATTAAAATCCCATGGTATCAGGGATGGCATAATTGACTGGATAGAACAATGACTGTCTGACAGAAGAAGGCGTGTTGTAATAGATGGAGAAGTTTCAAGCTTGAAATCAGTTTTGATTGGGGTACCACAAGGATCAGTATTAGGACCTTTATTATTATTAATATATATAAATGACTTGGACGACAATATAACAAGTACCGTACTCAAATTTGGCGGATGACACAAATGTTTAGAAAGGTTAACACTGATGGTGATAAACAACATTTATATCACGATATAGACAGATTAGTGAAATGGTCTGAAAAATGGCAGATGTTGTTCAATTGTAAAGATGTTGTAATTGTAAATGTCTACATACAGGACATGGGAACTTGGATGTAAACTAAAAAATGGGAAATAATGTTCTGGGCACTATTGTAAAAGAAAAGGATTTAGGAGTTACAATAAGCGCTGATATGAAAGTTTCAGAGCAGTGTGGTATTGCAGCTTCAAAGGGTAGTCAAATTATTGGGTTGATTAGGAGAAACATAACATACAATAAAAAAAGCTAATTATACCTCTGTATTAAGCAATAGTTAGAACTCATTTCGAATACTGTATACAAGAGTGTAGACCATGTCGTAAGAAGGATAAAGATACGGTTGAACTCATACAGAGGAGAGCAACCATTTAGTGTAGATTGAATATCAGGAAGTACTCCTTCTCACAAAAGACAATAAATGAATGGAACAAATTGCTACGGATTGTGTAATTGCTAGCAGCGTGAATATGTTTAAAAACAAGGTTGACACATATCTCATGAGGGCGGGTTACACATAGATGAACATTGTTGGACTCTCGATAAGCTAATGGCTTCCTTGCCCACTTGCCATCTGGGACTTCGGCTTGAATGGCAAGTCTTGTTAAATCTTGTTAACTCTTTTTAAATCTTGTTAAACTGCCCTTGCCAACCAATTTTGTACACGTTGAAGTTCGTTGATATCCTTGAGAGTAATATTGTGATAAAGGGAATTGCAATAGTCAAGTCTACTGCAAACAAGAGCCGTTGCAATAGTTTTGGTGACAGCAAAAGACAGGCCTCGACACGCTGTCCCGACGTCCTTTTTGGGGGCTGTTGAACTATTTCGGGCCACACATTGTCATATTATGCTAGCCCGACGGGCTACCATAGTTTCAAATCGTTTTTATGAGACAGCTCATTGTTTCTATCGCCTGTCCTTGCCCTGCCCTCTGCATTACAATTAAACAAAATCCTCATCTCATCGATCTGACTTCGTGTTAACGCGTCATACAGTCGCCATATTGTTTTGATAAGCATATTCACAAAAGTCGGCTTGGCGTTGCTACTAGAAACGACATGCAGACTTTATGAGCGAAGAGCGAAAGAAATAACGACAAACCTCGCATCCTCCGACTTGTAATACCATGTGTTGCAAACATTGTATGTATTTTCAAATATTTTGTATCGATTTAACATTTCGGGCCAATAACTTTTCATTGTCAGGCCAGTAACTTTTAAAATATACTGGCACCTGAGCCAATACGACGAAGGTCACAAATGTGATGAAATAGCAACGACAAGTTTGTGAAATATGATGTCTAAAAAAAATTTATTATCAAAGTGACTCCTAAATTCCGTGCTGAGACGGCCCGTGTGACATTCTGGTGTCGGTAAAAAACATTGAAGTTTACAACGCTGCTGTTGTGTACCAATAATAAAAACAGTTATCAGCTTTCTCTGCATTTAACTTTAATTTGCTGTCAGTCATTCAGTGGCAGATATCATGGAGGCAATTCTTAAAAAAAAAAAATAATAACAAATTTGTATACGGTGTGGCCAAGGTAAAAGGTAAAGCTGTGTGTCATCTACATATAGGTGGCGGTCCAAGTTGTGTCCAAGTTGTGAATTTGAATAACTGAGCTGAGTGGAATAGTGTAAAGAGGAAAAGTAATGGTCCAATAACATATCCCTGAGGAACACCACACGAAGTGGGTAGTACCCCTGAACAGCAATTAACTATCTTCACTCTTTGGTATCTATCAGATAAGTATGATGAAAAGCAGCACAGGGATATGCCATATATGCCATACCACATTAACAGCAGCAGCTAAATCAAGCAAAGTAAGTGATGCTGCTTTACCTTTGTCCATATTTTGAGAAACACCATTGTGCACTTTGTGGGGCGCGGTAGCGCATCGATTAGAACGTCGGGCTCTCAATCGAGGGAACCCGGGTTCGAAACATCTTGCTGCCTTTCAAAGCTTTGGCAATTTCTTTCATACCACGTTGCCACAGTTCACTCAGCTGTATAAATTTGTACCATACAGAGATGGATGGATATCGGAACGAAGTCTTCGCGCAATAATTGCAGCGTGGCCGAATGCTCACGAAATGGTGTTGGAATGAACAAGTCTGCCAGGGGGTGAAGTGTAAACCACTTTGAGCATTCCAATGGACTGGATACCGCGCTATATTCTTAAGAAGGCACCTTTACTTTTAAAACAGCAGTTTCTGTAGAATGAAAATGTTTGTAAGCTGAATGTAATACATTAGACATGCGATTTGACTCAATGTGAGACATTAGACTTAGTCTTAGACGACTTGCTACAACTTTATCTTAAAGCTTAGATTAGAAATAGGATTGTACCCAGACCTGGGACCGAGTACATTTTCATAAATAAAGTACGAGTATGAGCACAATGGTGATGGCTGAGTACGAGCATGAGCACAAGTACATTGCTAAAAGCTGAGTATGAGCACGAGTATGAGTACATTTCCATGTGTACGAATAAGAGTACAAGTGTCAGGTATGATATAGTATTAATAACGTATTAAACAAAACAATGGAATCAGTTCCAATTCCGTAATGGAATTGACCCCATGCCTGGCATAAAAAACAACAAATGAATTAATTAACACTACTATTCAATAATTATATATATATATATATATATATATATATATATATATATATATATATATATAAATCAAATGTCAAATTGGGAATTATGAAATACGAATGAACACAATAACATGCTCTTGCTCATCAAGACCACATGGGTCCATTAATGTGTGCTGAGTGTGTGGATTAGCACCTGCCAATGTTAAGGGCTCAATATCCTCTTTGCACTGTAACCAGACTAAAACTTAGCACCAGACAATAACAGTGCCAACTGTCTAACTTGTGTGACCACATTTCTTCTGAAGAAAACTAAGTTAGCAGTACTAGAGACTATCACTTATGAGGAATTATAATTAATTGATGAATTACCCTTTCAGTGTGGACTGTCTGGCTTCATTAAACAAACAAAAGGATTATGGCTTGAACTGGTTACATGTACAACCGTGGGTATTAACTAGGAGCTATTGACTGAGAAAAAGAACTAAAATATTCAAAAAGGGTGTCGGGTGTTTCGGCCCAACTGTATTGCAACCGGTGTCAGCCGGCTCCGTGGGCCGAAACGACTATACTTATTCTAATCGCTATTTCGATAATGAAGTTCGACTGATTTTGAACTGTTTGCGACTTGCGTATTTAAAATGTTATACGCTAAATTATTTTAGTAATTCTTCTTATTAATTAATTATAATTAATGTTGAAACCATAAAGATGCGTGAAGAATTACATTGTTTTTTATTAAGCACAATATAAAATAACGACGTACAAACATATACACAAACGAAATATTCTAAAAAGACGACTTGAGGCAGGCTGCTGTCAGACGGTTCAAAGAACGGAGCGTATAATATATGTACACTTTTTGGGATCCTGCTTTTAATTCATTGACAATTTGCTTTGACATTAGTTACTCAGATCTGAATCAATATTTAATTTTGTTAAGCGCTTTCGCTTATTTTATGGATATTCCTGCATAAGAAGTATATATTAATACTATTAATATTATTATAAATATATTAGTGTGTGAGCGCGCGCGCATAAATATATATGTGCGCAATCATAATTCACACAATATATAGTGGGGCCGAAACAACCGTTCTTAGAATACCGCCGTAGGCCGAAACGACCGTAGCTGATTTCAATGCCGACGCGGATTTCAGTGAAGTGGGCCGAACCATCCGTCTGCGTGGGTCAAAACGACTGGGCCGAACCCGTCATGATTCGAATCATCCGGGACCCTTCAAAAATGTACTCAAGTACAAAAGTACATGAGTACATGAGTACCGAGTACTTCGGCCCCAGGTCTGACTATAATATATTGTATGTTATAACGGTGACATTGAGGTGGGCCGGGATTCTACTAGAAAAGTGCCGAAAGACGTACTCAGGTTTAATCGGTGCATATCCTAGATTGGTTTTCAAACATTGTTCCGATTCTACAGCCGACACATCGGCCACAGACAACGTTGTATTACCGCCTAGCTTGACATCAGGCTTAACTTGTACGGCTCCTGATTACTAAACATCAGCCATTGTGTGAGCAAAATATGCCTAATAGCTTAAACGAGAAACCTCCAAACAGTTATAAAACTGTCAACTTAGCTATGCTAAAAGCTAAACCACCCAATATAACTACGCCACAACATACCTGTCTTGTTGTGTATCTATGTTGATAATGTTAATACAAAGTCATAGCTATTGGTAACGAGCGTTTTTAATGCCAAGGTCTAAAAACTGGTAGCACCGCTAGTGGCCTCTTAGAAAACTAAGTCATTGCATACAATCTAAAATATCTAGGTCCATTAGGGAGAAGGTAGACTGCTTTCAGAACCCCTGGATGTTCGGGTCTGTCAACCGCTTAAGAATCATCCACAGTCATAGATATAGCATATCACTCTGTGACGATTCGGTCAGAACGGCTAACACCATGTGAGTTGCTATTTTGTTCAAAGCGCGTGTACCACCGTTTATGTTATTGTCTACTGGCGGTTATCGTTCATATCGTTTGGTTGAGGATCCTGTCCGATTGTGTTCTTACTGGATGTCGATGTCTGTCTGTGCATCTTCCTGTGAAGGATAGCTGGTTGCATGTCGGGAGATACTTGTAAGTCTCGGCTTCTTCGCTGGACTCTTACATGAGGTGGTTCGGGTGCTAGCACGTCTCGGCTTCTTCGCTGGACTCTTATATGAGGTGGTTCGGGTGCTAGCACGTCTCGGCTTCTTCGCTGGACTCTTATATGAGGTGGTTCGGGTGCAAGCACGTCTCGGCTTCTTTGCTGAACTCTTACATGAGGTGGTTCGGGTGCTAGCACGTCTCGGCTTCTTCGCTGGACTCTTACATTAGGTGGTTCGGGTGCTTACACGTCTCGGCTTCTTCGCTGGACTCTTACATTAGGTGGTTCGGGTGCTAGCACGTCTCGGCTTCTTCGCTGGACTCTTACATGAGGTGGTTCGGGTGCTAGCACGTCTCGGCTTCTTCGTTGGACTCTTACATTAGGTGGTTCGGGTGTTAGCACGTCTCGGCCTCTTCGCTGGACTCTTACATTAGGTGGTTCGGGTGCTAGCACGTCTCGGCTTCTTCGCTGGACTCTTACATGGGGTGGTTCGGGTGTTAGCACGTCTCGGCCTCTTCGCTGGACTCTTACATTAGGTGGTTCGGGTGTTAGCACGTCTCGGCCTCTTCGCTGGACTCTTAAATGAGGTGGTTCGGGTGCTAGCACGTCTCGGCTTCTTCGCTGAACTCTTACATGAGGTGGCTCGGGTGCTAGCACGTCTCGGCTTCTTCGTTGGACTCTTACATTAGGTGGTTCGGGTGGTAGCACGTCTCGGCCTCTTCGCTGGACTCTTACATGAGGTGGTTCGGATGCTTGCACGTCTCGGCTTCTTCGCTGGACTCTTACATGAGGTGGTTCGGGTGCAAGCACGTCTCGGCTTCTTCGCTGAACTCTTACATGAGGTGGCTCGGGTGCTAGCACGTCTCGGCTTCTTCGTTGGACTCTTACATTAGGTGGTTCGGGTGTTAGCACGTCTCGGCCTCTTCGCTGGACTCTTACATTAGGTGGTTCGGGTGCTAGCACGTCTCGGCTTCTTCGCTGAACTCTTACATGAGGTGGTTCGGGTGCTAGCACGTCTCGGCTTCTTCGCTGGGCTCTTACACGATGTGGTTCGGGTGCTAGCATGTCTCGGCTTCTTCGCGGGACTCTTACATGAGGTGGTTCGGGTGTTAGCACGTCTCGGCTTCTTCGCTGAACTCTTACATGAGGTGGTTCGGGTGCTAGCACGTCTCGGCTTCTTCGCTGGACTCTTACATTAGATGGTTCGTGTGTTAGCACGTCTCGGCCTCTTCGCTGGACTCTTACATTAGGTGGTTCGGGTGCTAGCACGTCTCGGCTTCTTCGCTGGACTCTTACATGAGGTGGTTCGGGTGCTAACACGTATCGGCTTCTTCGCTGAACTCTTACATAAGGTGGTTCGGGTGCTAGCACGTCTCGGCTTCTTCGCTGGACTCTTACATGAGGTGGTTCGGGTGCTTGCACGTCTCGGCTTCTTCGCTGGATTATTACATGAGGTAGTTCGGGTGTTTGCACGTCTCGGCTTCTTCGCTGAACTCTTACATGAGGTGGTTCGGGTGCTAGCGCGTCTCGGCTTCTTCGCTGGACTCTTACATGAGGTGGTTCGGGTGCAAGCACGTCTCGGCTTCTTCGCTGAACTCTTACATTAGGTGGTTCCTATGTTAGCACGTCTCGGCTTCTTCGCTGGACTCTTACATGAGGTGGTTCGGGTGCTTGCACGTCTCGGCTTCTTCGCTGAACTCTTACATGAGGTGGTTCGGGTGCTAGCGCGTCTCGGCTTCTTCGCTGGACTCTTACATGAGGTGGTTCGGGTGCAAGCACGTCTCGGCTTCTTCGCTGAACTCTTACATTAGGTGGTTCGTATGTTAGCACGTCTCGGCTTCTTCGCTGGACTCTTACATGAGGTGGTTCGGGTTCTAGCACGTCTCGGCTTCTTTGCAGGACTCTTACATTAGGTGGTTCCAGTGCTAGCACGTCTCGGCTTCTTCGTTGGACTCTTACATTAGGTGGTTCGGGTGGTAGCACGTCTCGGCGTCTTCGCTGGACTCTTACATGAGGTGGTTCGGGTGCTAGCATGTCTCGGCTTCTTCGCTGGACTCTTACATGAGGTGGTTCGGGTGCTAACACGTATCGGCTTCTTCGCTGAACTCTTACATGAGGTGGTTCGGGTGCTAGCACGTCTCAGCTTCTTCGCTGGTCTCTTACATGAGGTGGTTCGGGTGCTAGCACGTCTCGGCTTCTTCGCTGAACTCTTACATGAGGTGGTTCGGGTGCTAGCACGTCTCGGCTTCTTCGCTGGACTCTTACATGAGGTGGCTCGGGTGCTTGCACGTCTCGGCTTCTTCGCTGGACTCTTACATGAGGTGGTTCGGGTGCTTGCACGTCTCGGCTTCTTCGCTGAACTCTTACATGAGGTGGTTCGGGTGCTAGCAAGTCTCCGCTTCTTCGCTGGACTCTTACATGAGGTGGTTCGGGTGCAAGCACCTCTCAGCTTCTTCGCTGAACTCTTACATGAGGTGGTTCGGGTGCTAGCACGTCTCGGCTTCTTCGCTGGACTCTTACATTAGGTGGTTCGGGTGCTAGCACGTCTCGGCTTCTTCGCTGAACTCTTACATTAGGTGGTTCGGGTGCTAGCACGTCTCGGCTTCTTCGCTGGACTCTTACATTAGGTGGTTCGGGTGCTAGCACGTCTCGGCTTCTTCGTTGGACTCTATCATTAGGTGGTTCGTGTGTTAACACGTCTCGGCTTCTTCGCTGGACTCTTAAATGAGGTGGTTCGGGTGCTAGCACGTCTCGGCTTCTTCGCTGAACTCTTACATGAGGTGGTTCGGGTGCTAGCACGTCTCGGCTTCTTCGCTGGGCTCTTACATGAGGTGGTTCGGGTGCTAGCACGTCTCGGCTTCTTCGCTGGACTCTTACATGAGGTGGTTCCTCTGTCGTTTTCTTTATTTTCTTTGTGAATTCGACGGCGCCGGTAGTTTCCTTCTGGTGTTTCGACCTCGTATGACCGTTCATCGAGACGTGTTATTACTATGCCCTTTCTCCAATGTTTTCCACACTTATTGGAGGGTTGTATTATGACGGTGTCTCCTTCGTCGAGCCTGCTTAGTCTGTCGTTGTCTGATTTGTTGTTTGGCTGTACTGCAGTCGGCGACTGAAGGAAGCAACATTGGTGGAGAAGTTAGAAGTAAAGTTCTCGCTGGTCTGCCATCATTCTTTGTGTTGGCCTGGTGCTCATCCCATCATTCTTTGTGTTGAACTGGTGCTCATCCCATCATTCGTTGTGTTGGACTGGTGCTCATCCCATCATTCTTTGTGTTGGACTGGTGCTCATCCCATCATTCGTTGTGTTGGACTGGTGCTCATCCCATCATTCGTTGTGTTGGACTGGTGCTCATCCCATCATTCTTTGTGTTGGACTGGTGCTCATCCCATCATTCGTTGTGTTGGACTGGTGCTCATCCCATCATTCGTTGTGTTGGACTGGTGCTCATCCCATCATTCGTTGTGTTGGACTGGTGCTCATCCCATCATTCGTTGTGTTGGACTGGTGCTCATCCGATCATTCTTTGTGTTGGACTGGTGCTCATCCCATCATTCTTTGTGTTGGACTGGTTCTCATCCCGGCAGTCGGAGTATTGCACAAGTCCAGTAGTGCCATACTGAAGTTTCCGCCCAACATCGCTGTCTTCCGTAATGCCCCTAAGAGGGAATATTATCAGTTCTCGGCGTTGAAAACGTTGTGAAAATGCTGATTTCTTCGTCTAAGATTACGTGCCACTAGCAACACCTAACGCTGCGTCATCACATCTCCCAAACTGCAATGGCAAAACTACACACACACAACAAACAAAGTCAGATCAAGATCACTGAGACTCATCGTGATAAACTGTCAAAGCAACAAAGCGAACCGAGAGTTACTGACCACATGCATTGATACCCACCAACCACATATTGTCATAGGAACTGAATCTTGGTTAGACGATACCATCTTACATAGTGAAATCTTTCGGGCTAACTTCACTGCATTCCGTAAAGGCTGTGACTCAAACAAAGGCGGCGTGGGGGTATCCATTGCCATTCGCAATTACCTAACTGGTTCTCCTTAGATTGAACTTGACACGGACAATGGAATAATTTTGATTAAACTCCAACTTGCAGGCTGTAAATAAATTCTCGTATGGTCATTATACCCCCCCACCAGACAATAATGATACGAAATATCGTGAGAATCTACGAGACTGTTCAAGATAAACATCCAGATGGGCATGACTGTCTACTTGGTAGGAGATTTCAGCGTGAGAGACATTATTTGGGAATCCCACACAATTAGACAAGGCTGCAGTAAACCAACCATATCACTCCAACAGATGGGCATTGCAGATGAATTCTGCCTACACCAACTAGTTAGTGAACCCACAAGAAGTTCCAGGCATCAGCGATCACGACGGAATTCCAATGGTGAGCCATAATCAATAAAGCCAAACCTGAACAAACAAAAACACAGTGATGTATTCACGTACAACACATCACTTACTTGAATTAAAAGCATAAGCTATAGTGACCCTCGCTGTCTTCCGGGAAGTTGCACCCCTCCATTCTGTTCTATTTATGGCATGTCACTCTACTGCCAACAGCGGACGCCCAGTATCATTCCTCATCTGGTCACTCCTCCTCTTCAGTGGTCTTCCTCTCTTCAACTGTTCTTCGAAGTCTTGCGTACATGCTTGCCTAACGGTGAGTCTTCGCTGTCTGATGACATCTGTGATTTATTCCGGGGTAAATATGCCTTTCTGATCTTGACATTGTGTAGTCTGTCCGCCCTGGTAACATCTCTAATAGTCCGCAGGCAGCGCATCTCAAAAACGTCAAAGATCGTAGCGTCCAAGCCTCCTCACCACGGTTTTCTATTGAAAGTATGAACCTCCAAGTAATCTAGCTTTCAGTCTTTCTCTCTCTCTCTCTCTCTCTCTCTCTCTCTCTCTCTCTCTCTCTCTCTCTCTCTCTCTCTCTCTGTCTGTGTGTGTGTGTGTGTGTGTGTGTGTGTGTGTGTGTGTGTGTGTGTGTGTGTGTGTGTGTGTGTGTGTGTGTGTGTGTGTGTGTGTGTGTGTGTGTGTGTGTGTGTGTGTGTGTGTGTGTGTGTGTGTGTGTGTGTGTGTGTGTGTGTGTGTGTGTGTGTGTGTGTGTGTGTGTGTGTGTGTGTGTGTGTGTGTGTGTGTGTGTGTGTGTGTGTGTGTGTGTGTGTGTGTGTGTGTGTGTGTGTGTGTGTGTGTGTGTGTGTGTGTGTGTGTGTGTGTGTGTGTAGACGGTACTATGCAGCCCAACAAACATAACTCTCCACAGCCTCGAGTTATTCGCCTTCCAGACTAATACCTTCTCCAATGAAGTGATGACCTTGCGTTAGGAGTTGATTTTCATACTCCATTTCGTACAGTCAGTTTGAAGTTCATCAGACAAGATTTATAGCTTTTCAAACAAGGTGGACATAATTCATCTGCATATCTGATGTCAATGCTGATGTTGGTAAGTAACTTGAATTCCTTGCATAAGCTCTTCAGGTCTGCCATGACCAACTCCATGAACAAACTGAACATGATTGGTGATAACAAACAGCCATGTCTCACGAACAATTCTGTCTGTTGACCATTGATGACGACTGCACATTCGTATATTATCATAAATAGCTTCAATCTGTGATGTAATCTTGGGATCCATCCCAAAAGACCTCAACATCTTCCAAATTGCCCTTTTACAAATAATATCAAATGTAGCCTTGAAGTCCACTAAATTTAAACTCATTTCTCGCCACCAGCTCCAACAGAGCTCCCCATCTGAATCTGCCAACACTCTCCTCTTCACCAAATAGTATCAAATGTAGCCTTGAAGTCCACTAAATTGAAAAGCAGCTGGACCTGGTACTAATTTGCCTTTTCCATTATTTGTCACACAATAAAGATAGCATATACTATACCTCTGTTCTTCTTGAATCCAATGTGTGTGTCAATGTTGTCATCTATCCTCATGAGTATTATCTTGCAGAATACCTTACCCGGGATGGATATCAGGGAAAGGGCCCGGTAGTTTGACGGGGTTAGTTGCATCCTTTCTTTTATACTGGGTTGATCATATTGTTGCACCAATTTGTCGGTAACCTTTCCTGGTGTCATGCTGCATAGCATATTTTCAGGGGCATCTCAGCCATCTTCTCTCCGTCTGCTTTCAAAGCTTCAGCCGTTATATGATCAGCACCAGGCACTTTCCTCGATTCCATTGCTTTGACAGCCTTGTGTGCCTCCTCTAGTGAGAATGGAAGTCCAACCAGTCCAGGGATGTTATCTGGAATGTCAAGTGCTTCCTCTGATCTTGGTTCGTGTTAAGGTGTTTCTTAAAGTATGTTTCCCAGCATTTCAACACATCACCTGGATCTGTTTTTGGATTTCCGTCACCATTATTTGCTACCATGAGGTGTTTGCATAACTTGTTCTTGAGTTCTTGCATATATTTAAACAAATTGTGCGAGTCGTTTTTCTTGAAATCCTCCTCCATGACTGATATTGTTCCTCAAGTTGTTTTCTGTTGTGGGTTCTTATCCCTTTCTTTGCTACTTTATTCTTATCTCTGTGGTCTATCACGCTTCTCTGCATTTGAGGTGTTCTTCAAATACTCTGTGCGTGCCTTTCTCCTTTCCTCACACAAGATTGACTACATGCTTTCTACACTTGAAACAAACCACTTTCTTAGTGATTTCCGTTGTTGTCTCTTTGAAGCTTAACCAGAGTTCCTCCACTGGTCTATCATCAAGTTCCAATATATGTTCAAATGCTCCACCAATCTTCACCTAGAACTCTTATCTTGTCTAATTGTCTCCTTGACTACTTTAATGTGTGATCTTGAAACATCGGGTTTGACGTCTATATTTGCTATGATCCAAGTTCTATCGATCTGTATGTCCTACATTTCTTCAGCTGACGTTTGAGTTTCCTCTGGACAAGAATATAGTCAATTTGATTCATAATTCTTCCATCTTGTGAACTCCACATCACTCCCCTAGTGTTGGCATGTTGAAACATCGTGTTTGCAATGACCAGGTCATTAAGGCACAAAACTGCAGCAGTTGTAGTCCTCTCCTCATTCTGGCCAGGAAGAATATTGGTCGTCACCCACTTTTGCATTGAAATTTCCCTTCACCCTTTTGGACGGCGCTGATCTTTAATTGCAGAAGGTCCTTGAAGCATTAGTATTGAAACACGCATAGCATTACCAACAAATGTACGTAACTATTGTTACGTAGTCTACATACACGTCCACACATGTGGGAATTCCGAATATTTTTACGAACCACCGATATGGGCCCTCGGGCACGCAAGCAAAATGTCAGCCCCATACATGCGAAACCGAGGGAACAGACATACATAATACATGCAGAGTCACAAAAACGTTATATATTATTATTATTATATTAAAGAAATTAGATTGGCTCCTTCGTCTCTGGGTTTATCAATGTTGTGTGTGTCTGTTCAGATTATGGTCTAGATCATGATATCAAATACAACAGTACCAAAAGTAATGTTACGATATTTTGTTGCAAAACGTTCAAAGACATATCCCAAATGTTGTGTTAAATGATGAAATATTGACAAGAGTTTCTTCTTCTGCATACGCACAACGAACACCACTGGCTTGTTCTGTGTCGTGACATGCTCTCCAACCACAGCTTTACAATAATCCATAGCTGCGGCTTCCGGACTATCAGCAGATCTAATTCTGCATTGTGCTGTCCACTGCTCTGTGTGATATTGTGGCTCTCTCGCTTCTGGAAGAAAGAGCTAGCCACTGCTAACCCATTTCTCGCCACCAGCTCCACCAGGGCCCGACCCTCTCTATTCCTCGCTCCCCATCCGAATCTGCCAACACTCTCCTCTTCACCTGGTTTCACTACTCCAACATGTGCATTGAAGTCTCCCGCAATACGCAACATCACCTCCAGCTCCACTAATCCCATTATCCTCTCCAAAGCATCCCTGAACTCCTCTTTCTCTGCCTCCATCCTTCCCATCTGTGGCCCATACACAGACATAACACACATCATCTGTTTCCTAATTATCAGCCATGCCATCACTATGCGCCCCTTCCATCTCTCCAGTCTGACCACCGTCTTACTGATCTCTTCGGATACAATGACGCCCACTCAGTTACTTCGTCCATCTCCTCCTGCGTGCAGTAGCTTGTACCCTCCCATCATCGTCCTTGCTCTGTCTCCCTTCCACTTAGTCTCCTGGATGCATAATACTTCCAGTCTTTCCATCATTTCCACCACCTCAACACCTTTCCCGCTCATCGTCCCCACGTTCAGACTGCCTAGCTGAACTTGGATCGCTGCCCTCTGACGAACCCCTTGGTGTTCGCTGTCTTCTCGCCGCAGCCAAGGTAGACGGCGCGACGGTTACCTCTGACGCGGTAGCCATCTCGCTCAAAAATATTTGTACCATCATTATATTGGAACATCTTAGTCACTCAGCACCGCTTCCCTGGCTGACCTACTGTAGCGGTTTTATATCAGAGTTTTCCTTCTCCTAGATCACCTGCCTATCGAGGCAAATGAGCGTTATCTAGCCAGTACTATTTGCCCATAGTTGGGGGGGTTGGAATGGTGCAACATCAGGACGTGTCCACATGCTGGTGGGCCCTGCACATTGCACCTTTAAGGCTCCAACCTGCCCCGAGATCCCTAGCATATTCGCATGGAGCCGCAAGGTGCCCAGTATCGCAGTGTACCACGAGGAGGTTGTGCTAGAGTCTTGTCGATGGAGAGGCTATGTATCAGCCGGGGAGACTTACGCACTCGGCTCCCTTTTCACTCCAAGGAGCTATCTGGCGGCTGTAGCTGAAAGCGAGAGTGTGAAGCAAGAGCTACACACTACATACTACACTACAGCACTAGGCGCATCACACAGACCTGTGTAAACACACCACGCCATATATATATATATATATATATATATATATATATAAATATATATATATATATATATATATATATATATATATAATTTGTGTGTGTATATATATACACACACACACACATATTCTTCTTCCCCATTATGTCACTTGGTAGCTTCTTCCACTTTCGTTGTTAACTCTCTCCTTCTTCCTGTCTTCTGCGATGGTATTTCATGATCTAGTTTGACACAGTTTATCTATCGCAGCTTTGGTCTTCCTCTTCTTCTTCTTCTTCTTCTATATATATATATATATATATATATCTATATATATATATATATATATATATATATATATTATATATATATATATATATATATATCTATATATATATATATATATATATATATATATATATATAGATATATATATATATATATATATATATATATATATATATATATATATATATATAGATATATATATTAATATATCGAGAACTGGCATTTATCTGGATCAGCTGTGAGCATGACATGGGCAGAAACACAATTTTATACAATGACTTGTTCTATAAGCAAGCTTTGCCAAAACAAACTGTCGGTCGGTCGGTCGGTCGGTCGGTCGGTCGGTCGGTCGGTCGGTCGGTCGGTCGGTCGGTCGGTCGGTCGGTCGGTCGGTCGGTCGGTCGGTCGGTCGGTCGGTCGGTCGGTCGGTCGGTCGGTCGGTCGGTCGGTCGGTCGGTCGGTCGGTCGGTCGGTCGGTCGGTCGGTCGGTCGGTCGGTCGGTCGGTCGGTCGGTCGGTCGGTCGGTCGGTCGGTCGGTCGGTCGGTCGGTCGGTCGGTCGGTCGGTCGGTCGGTCGGTCGGTCGGTCGGTCGGTCGGTCGGTCGGTCGGTCGGTCGGTCGGTCGGTCGGTCGGTCGGTCGGTCGGTCGGTCGGTCGGTCGGTCGGTCGGTCGGTCGGTCGGTCGGTCGGTCGGTCGGTCGGTGAACGACGATGAGGACCAGCGGGGCGACAACGACGATGAGGACCAGCGGGACGACAACGACGACGAGGACCATCAGGACAACAACGACGACGAGGACCAGCGGGACGACAACGACGACGAGGACCAGCAGGACGACAACGACGACGAGGACCAGCAGGACGACAACGACGACGAGGACCAGCAGGACGACAACGACGACGAGGACCAGCGGGACGACAACGACGACGAGGACCAGCGGGACGACAACGATGACGAGGAGACAACAACAGAGTCGCATACGTCTTCCAGTATAACTGGAAAGATTTTAGAATCAGGTGATTCTGATAATGAAATCTAGAAATTTAAGATATGTAAATAATACATTGGTCCACAACAAGACATATGTCTTCAAACTGGTCTTAAGCGACCGCACAATGCATGGTCGAAAAGTTACCTCTTAATGCAGGCGGCTGCTTAATGCAGATAATTTAACATGTGATTCTCTTGCAATTTTGAATACATATATCTTGAGTCTTTTACAGGGGATATCTATAGTTTCAGGTAATTTCAAAGTGATGGGGTGTTCCTGTCAGACCATAGGCGTAGCTACATAGAAAGCACATTTTTTCCTAAGTTAAGCTTATATTTGGGTACAGTAAGTTATTGGGAAATATATCTGAGCTGCTAATGGATATTTAGAAGATGCAGGAGGCTAGTCGAGTAGGGTGGTTGTTGTGTATATAGAGCACGATATGAAAGAGACGAAAGTTTACATTTGATTCGATAAGTAACATAAGCAAACGTAACTGTTCAAAGGATAAAACATTTGCAATTACAGGAATACCGCGCCAGTGGTTCACTAGGAACACCTTGTTGAACACACAGCATCTTATTTTGATGGGCCGCACCATACTGTTAAATAACTATACGGCACGAGTGTCAAAGTTTAGCAATATTCGCTCGCCAAATGATAATATATTTGTATCAGATTATTACTATATTTACCAATAGGATGTCGCCATATTCAACTTATGTAACATGTAGTCATCATTCTGACAAAATAGCACGTTTGTTGGAAACGTCACTTAACACGTCAAGTGTAGTCTACGTAATCCGATTTTCATAGAATTGCGCATGCACTTATCAGTTGCGCTGGTCAACATGTCAGCCCTCGATCAACTGGAAAAATTAATGGAATCTCCCACTTTTAGAACACATTCTGAGTAAACGACTGGCGTTATAGGCCTACTCTTGATTTTCGTTGCACGTGGTTAGTTTGTGTTATCTCTGTTTCGCTTTAAGTAGTGGAAGTGATGGTAAAAAAACGAGGCTTAGTAGTGAAATGCAATAGTCAAGGCAGATACAAATAAGTATAATTACTCTTGTTGATATTGCTTTAGTATATGCATAAATGTATATTCGTGCGTGCGTGCTTGCGTGCGTGCGTGCGTGCGTGCGTTCGTGCGTGCATGTGTATCCCTGCGCCAATCTAGAGCGGTAATTTTATTGTTAATGTCTACCTTCCAGAAACTGTCAGCTACCAAACTTCCAGCAATGGGGGACCGTTGGTCATTTCACACCATTGATCTTACGAGGAGACAAATGAAGACTCCGTAATTTCGGCGCACTGACGCAGAACAGGATGGTACAGATCAAACATCACAGGCCAAGTGGTTTGTGTCAGGCAGGTCAAATGATTTACAGCAACCCTTGGACTTCCCTGCGCGCCACCTACCGAAAGGATCTGATCTGCTTAGGGATCAGGCCCGCCCGCGAAGAAAGCATAAACATTTGCAAGTGAAGCGATTCGTAGTTTAAAAAATTAAATTAACAGCTTCGAATATGTCAAGAAACCATTATAAAACTGGCATTCACAATCTCTTTCTCTTTAACCATCTCACAAAACCATAACCATATATCCAAAGAATTTGAAAAGATTATGTCAGCAGCATGGTTCCGAGCAACCTTACATATACCAGAGAAAATGTCCATACAAAAAATCAAACATTAAAAGGAAAACTTTTACCAGCCCTAAAATATACACCTTAATAATTAATTAATTATTACATAAATTACCCAGGCCATGCGCACAAACTACCAAAAATACACCAAATCATGGGTTACTCAAAGAATGTCCTCTTTTGGAGTAGTCCCCGATATAATATTATAACAACTTGAGATTTGAGACCCCGTATAATGGCCACGGTTACACCTGTATGCATATGTTTTATTGGACTTGGTTAGTGTGTTCAACGCAAGTTACTTCGTTATCAATAATAACACCAGAATAACCAAACAAGATTGATGCCATTTATCAGCCGTCTGTCTGGGTCTATCTTCCGGGTTGTGTATTCCACACTAACGTACGTCTGACGTCAATGTCGGGGTCACAGTCCAGTAGTTTCGCATGACGTTTCTTCCGCTTTGTAACTTCCTGTTTGTGCATGGCAATAGCTATATTAATAACTGGATATCGTACATTATAAGTTATTACCGCGGTGCTTATCTTGCGGAACCACACGAATGTTGTCTAACCTATTAAATATGACCGGTGCACGATGCAAGTATGAAGATTTCGGACTGCAGCACTCCAATCCTGTTTTGTTCTTCGAACCGCAGGTAAGACACGGCCGTATGTGCGTGAGTGCACGCGTGCGTGCGTGCGTGCGTGCGTGCGTGTGTGTGTGTGTGTGTGTTTGAATCCATAGCAGCACTTTGCTTTTAATGCCATATTGTGTTAATTTATATAAAAATGATTTATGAGGTACAGTATCAAAGACCTTTGAAAAATCTAAGTAAATGACATCAGTTTCAACACTATTATTTAAATTTGCAGTCCAGACATTCTAATAGATGTACAATGCATGACAAGTTAGATTGAGCAAACTGTCTTGTATTATTCTTCACAACAGTTTTACCACTTGGCTGGTGAATGACACTGCTCTGTAATTGTTGCACCTGTTTCGTCGACTTTTTATGGATTGGTGTTGCATTTGTATCCCTCCAATCCTGTGGCATTTGGCTTGTTTGTATGGATTTGTTAAATGTATAGGTTAAAGGAATATCAAAGTCTAAGCAATTTCTTAAAACATTCACATTTAATAGGTTTGAACCATTAGCTTTTTTCCAGTTTCAGATTTTTTAACTTGGTCCTTACTTCGGTGGGTAAAATTTATATATGCAGTACAGTGTACATTTCACATTGGCATCTAAAGTTGATAGAGAGTGTTGTAATACTGGCTCATATGTAAGAACGGGACTTTATTATGTGTTTTCCTTTAAAGGAAAGACCACCAATTGTTGACGATGATTTGGTGAAGTGTCCAGTGTAGTTCTAGAATCTTTTATCACTTACTTTTATTTGGTCGGCGAACTTTTCTTCACAGTGCAATTTTGCCTCCTTTAAGACAGTCTAGTTTTTAATTTTTTAATTCATAAATTATGTGATCAGCTGAAAGCCCACTTTTGTTTGCTGCTACTTGTTAAGCATGTTTCTCTTTTTTCCTGTTGTACATATTTGTACAAATGAAATGTTCCCACATTTCAGTCATAGATTCTCTATTGTACTCGTTTGTCAAATGTGTATTTTTATCTTTGTTTAATTGTCTTTAATTTCCTCATAGTTGCCTTTAAGTACAAATACGGTTATTCGAACAACTGGACATCTTAGCAGTACCTTAATACTTTTATAGCCATTCAGAACGAAGCTTTCCTCCATCACACGTTTGTCTGTACAACTGGGTCTGAAGTGCATGCAAAGTCAACAATGTTTTTTCCTCTAGTAGGTTTATCAACCACCTGAACCAAAAGTTATAATTTAGAATTTAAATTAAACTTTTCTCTAGTTGGCCATTGTCCTCTCCTATGTTCCAATCTATCTTTCTAAAATGTTAATCCCCATGGAGACAATTCGAATATTTTATTGTATTTACTGAATTGTTATTTTTTTTTAACATGTGTGCCTGATCTTCTGGCCCATTGCATACTCCAACTTACCACTGTATATTAGGGTGTCGGGATTTGATAACCCATAATATTTCTGCATCAGTATTTCCAATAAGAAGTGGTGTTGGGTTTACATTATATTTTATTAATAGCATTACTACTCTTTTGTCTTCGACTGTGTATGTGCTTTTGAGCAAAATGTAGTTTTCTATCTTTTCGAAAGAATGTATAATGTGGTGGTGTAAATTCTGAGTCAGCAATGTCTGAGGATTAACATGTCAGTAATGGCTATAATGTATGGATCGTCCTTTGATATTAGAACTTCAAGTTGTGTAAATTTGTTTCTTAGGCACTGTGCATTAAATAGTATATTTTACTTACTCAACGTTTCGACTGCCATCGGCAGCCTTCATCAGGAATTATATATATATATATATATATATATATATATATATATATATATATATATATATATTATATATCGGCAGCCTTCATCAGGGATTATATATATATATATATAATATATATATATATATATATATATATATATATATATATATATATATATATATATATATATATATATACATATATATATATATATATATATATATATAATTCCTGATGAAGGCTGCCGATATATAATATATATATATAATTCCTGATGAAGGCTGCCGATATATAATATATATATATATATATATATATATATATATATATGTATAATTCCTGATGAAGGCTGCCGATATAATATATATATATATATATATATATATATATATATATAATTCCTGATGAAGGCTGCCGATATATATATATACGGTCTCAGAGTCAACAAAGAGTAGTGTACGGATCAGCGGATTCCCGGAGACTTAACCGAAGTCTCCACACCCACATTGTACTATTTAATTATCAATTAACATCAACATAATCTTAGTCACCGAAAAATATTCTACCAGAAGACTTGTCAGTGTACAACTCCTATGCCAGAGCCCGTGTGCTGCAGTAGCGAGGAAAAGTGTAGTGACACGAGACGAAGAACCGTAAAAAAGGCAAAACATTTTTAGTCCTCCTCCTCCTCCTCATCATCATTATCATCATTATCATCATTACATTATCGGTGATTACATTACCGGTGGTAATTTACATTATTGGTTAATTGTCACAGTATCGTTAATTTTTGCAAATGCATCTACATGATACTGGCAACTGATGTTGGCAACTACCAAGTGATATCCATCAATAATCAAACACTAAGGTATTAAAAAGTAAATTAAATAATTGTGATACACTACTCCCGTTTATACATACGTGTTGTATTTCGATTTTGTTAACAGTTATTGTTTTTACACATGGCATTTTAATTATTTGTAACTCTGTTATGGATTGAGACCTGTTCGTTATATGGTCATCGTGACTCGATGCTGTCCTAACGATGATAACCGTCTTTGCAGAAAGGTGGCGCTTCGCTTGCCTACGTAATTTACCGCCAGGTGGTGGCTGTCTACTTCGGCCTCCACATCGTCTACGTGGTTTACGGAAGTGTCCTTAGAGGAAGTGTCAAAGGGCTCGTCTTTTTCACGGTATGGGCACTGATCGTTCTCACGCTCAATGTCGTTCTACAGGCCGTTGTCTCGCTGATGCACTACAAGAATCTCAAGCACAACAATCACGGTAAGTTTCACATGTGCTCGATATATGTATCTGGGCACCACCACTAGTACCAGAGTGACTTTGGCACCACATGTCTTAAATTAATGACATCGAAAATGTCGAAGCAGAATTTCTACTCTAAGTATTTGACTCGAATAAGTAGCATGAAACATGACGCATGGCACAACGGAGTATGATGTCACGTGATACGTCTGACTGATCAATTGATAGTAATTAACCGTTATTGTGCTTGCTTCTTCATATACAATATCAGTTCCTGGTGTTATACTATATTTAACTTCAGTAGAAGATGAAGTAAAACCTGTGTTTTTCGATTCCGTTCCAGATGACGCCTCGCCCCGATTAAAAAGTGTGCAGCCGATTATCTGGGTCCTTCAGAACCTCACATTCTCTTCAGCTATCCTCGTCACCGTCGTCTTCTGGCCATTTATTTATCCTCGTGAGTGTTCAATATGGCGAGAAAAAAATATATGCTATGCAAAATAAGAGACGATCGTACTACGAGTTGGGAAAATTAAACTCGGGAGCCTGCATGTTACTGTCATTAAGCATGCGCACACACGCACACACGCGCACGCACATACGCACGCATGCACACGCACGCGCATATAGTCTCAAAATGAATATACGTATATGTATATATATATATATATATATATATATATATATTTATATATATATATATATATATATATATATATATATATATATATATATATATATATATATATATATATATATATATATATATATATATATATATATATATATGTGTGTATATGTGTGTGTATATGTATATGTTTATGTATATGTATATATATATATATAAACACTAATACAATTAAATGCATATATAGAATTAAATAACTAAAATAATAGATAAATTATGGGCAATACAACTAAAAGTATACATTGAAATAAACAATCAAAATAATAATTACAATTAAAAAAGGTATACATGATAGATCAGCTGGATGTTCACTCTAGTTGATGCCACAGAATTGACTATTTCGTATATTTATCACACCACGCAGAGTGCTAATTTAAAACTCGGTTATGAATTATGAAGCTTCGCAGCAACTACATTGGTGATGTAGCTAATGAGTCAAACACAGTTGTATGAACAGTTTTTTGGAATTACTTATTTTGATTCAACCATAATTTGAACGTTAAATACATAGGACATATACTTACATCTGACCATGCTGTGTTAGATCAGTGATTCCCTATCCTATTCACATGACCCTGGTCGCGTGTACAAGGAACGGTGACGCAGTACGCGCAGAAAAATTGGCATCGGAAGAGAGCTGAGTCCATTGCGCTTGCAAACACTCTCTATTATGTACACTACGGGAATGTTCTAGTTTTAGTTTTTTCCAGCATTCGGCAACGTTCTATTAACTGACTAATCTGTATGTTGTGGTTACTATATTCGCATGGTGTTTCGAGGTTTCATTCAACTAGCCAGCCTTTTTCAGAACATTATCGTCAAGCCGACCTTTATATGTTGGCATTGAGGGTGGTCACTGCCAGGGTGTATGTCGTCCTCAGTTGTTCTTTTACGTACGTTATGTTCTTTATGTGTGTGCTTGCAAACGCTGTATTATGTACGTTATGTGTATGCTTGCAATCACTCTGTAAAAGTAGATGCATTATGTGTGTGCTTGCAAACACTCTGTATTATGTACGTAATGGGTGTGCTTGCAAACATTCTATAATATTATATGCATTATGGGTGTGCTTGCAAACACTGTGTATTATGTACGTTATGTGTGTGCTTGCAAACTCTGTATTATGTACATTATATATGTGCTTGTAGGTCTAGGCCAAATGACTCCTTTGGAATTCGAGTACGTCTTCTGTACACACGGAGTCAACGGCATCTACGTCATGTTTGACATGTTCTTGACGGGCATCCCTGTGCGTCTGCAGCACTTCTACCAGGTGCTGCTCCTCAGCGTCATCTACGCGGCCGTCACCGGCTTCTACTGGGCAGCGGGCAACAGCGACCCGATCTACCCGTTCCTGGATTACACCAACCAGCCGAGCATATCCGTCATATGGTGGTGCGCCTTGTTGGCGAGTGCAATCGTCGCGCACTGTCTTATGTTCGGCTTATACCGGTTGCGGTTGTTCGTGTGTGGGAGCTGCGCGCGCGAACGAGCGCAGCCGACGCCGCACGAAGTCGAGGTGGCGACAGTAGTGTAACTGATATCATCGTCATCGGCTGTCCGTCGTTGTCCCCGAAGACAAGTTGGTAGTCCAAGGGAGTGTGTGACAAGTGTATGTGCTGCGAGACCATCACTGGAGACAAAGGCACGCTGGCAAAGCTGAGATTCCCAATGATGAGTGGCGCGTGCTGAAATGAAGCACACGACCATCACACTAGGACATAGGTCTAAGACTAACGGCTTCCAGCTCTCTATGCCTGCGCTCGCCACCCTCTTCCCATCGCCACAGGGTTTTCCCACCACGCCTGAGCCAGAGTTGTAGGTGTGACAGGACTCGCGCACATAACTATCACCCTTTTGTTATTCCAGCGCTGTTGTCCAGTGATGCGCTGAAGAGCAATGACTCGGGCCTGACCCGCAGTGCCGTCTACACAGGGTATGATATCTAGCTAGGATCCGCAGACGCCAGTCGTTGTCGTTCCTCCGCCAGTAGCTGCTATAGCCACAACTGCTTTGCTGTATTTGGAATAAATTATAATTCATTATAAAATAAAACTCTACACAGAGTTAAACAATTATGAAACGTAACCCTCCACCTTGAGCGGTAATTAATTGATTTCTTAATTGCCTTTTACATTCTTGAAAGTATTTGCACAAAATGACATCTATGTTGGTTTGTTATTTTTGTATATTGTAAATATTGGCATTGTTGTAGTATCGGTAAAACTTGCGCGTACCCATCTAACACAAAACGTTATTTGAACGTTATAAAAACGTTATGGAATTGCTATGTAAACGTTTTTATAAAACGTTTTATTAAGCTATTTTGTACATTTTTAACGTTATCATAACGTTATTTCCAAACGTTTTGAACACGTTATAGACCCTACTAGCGTTATAATACCGTCTTTAAAAAAAAATTTGGTAACATTTTGAAAAATAATTTCATAACGTCATCGTAACGGTATTTTATTCATAACTAAAACAAACCGGTGGGAGTAAAGGGTGCTATAACTTGGATTTTCTAACACACGACTAGAGTTTACTAGCTACTCAATAATGAACATCAAATATATAAATTATACAATTTATATTACATAGTGATATTAATACATAACATGATATGTTATCTTATGCTATTCTATGCTATGCCTTGTCATGCCATGCCATACCATGCCATGCCATGCCATGTCATGTCATGTCATGTCATGCCATGCAATGCTACGCTTTGTTATGTTAGAAGGGGCTGTATGGATCCGATCAACTGAAGACTGTTATTAGATACGACTTCGCTTTGATTTGTAATTGTGCTTATTGCAAAGAGCTACAATAAAAGGCAACGAACCATGACAGGCATTGTCCATGGGCGCCGGCGATGTCGCTGTGTTTGCATAAGCAAACCTTTAGCACCACCAAGCCTTGGCATTTGTTATCGTTGCGAATAACGTTGTAATCCCCACTTCGATGCGCAGTTTCAGTGTTACAGTTCTTCGGGTATTCTAATTGTAACGACACCTGCAGGCTGTTCTAACCGTAAATCAGTCACCCGGTTTACAGCAATCTTCTCAGGACTCTTACGCAAAAACACACTTTACACACCAGTGTTCTGTTGTCAACGCGTGGCTTCAATATGGACAAACACAGACACCGCCTCGTATATGATTGATACACACGCCCATACATACCAACATGCACACAAAATCACGCGGAAAAACTTTAAAAAATTACACACAGATGCACACAAGAACATGCACAACGGGACTCTGAATCTCGCAAACACAAAACCCATTCACGCGCAATTATTTGGAATCATTTCTAGCATTGGCCTACTAGTGCGATGTTATTTGTACAGAAAATGTGTTCACGTGATCACTGAACGAAAAGACATTCAATGCAACATTTTAGTTTCTTGGTGTCGTGTGCCAATCTGAATAGGGGAAGGGGGCATGGCTTCGGGTGGAGATGATTGCAACGGGCCGCCCACCAAATCCGCGCCTGGATTCTAGATTCAAGCTGAAAATCAGTTTTGAGTGGGGTGCCACAAGGATCAGTATTAGGACTCCTAATACTGATCCTTGTGGTAATTTTACATTGATGTCAAAATGTATTTGTTCAGATACGTCAGTGGATTGTTGTCCGTGTAAACAGTGAATGTTCCATCAAGCAGGAAATCGCGGGACTTTTTGGTCACAGCCCATTTTAAGGCTAATGTCTCCAATCTCATTGCAGAATAGTTGGCATCATTCTTCTCAGCACCCCGTAAACGACGACTAGCATATGCTATCACGGGCAGTTTTCCGTCTTGCATCTGGCTTAGGACAGCTCCCAGCCTCTTGTCACATGCATCAGTCTCAACTATGAATGGCAGATCATAGTCGGCGAATCGTAGTACTGGTGATGTCGTCAGTGCTGTCTTTAAAGCATTGAATGCTGTTTCACATTGGTCAGTCCAACATTTCTCTAGGATGTACATGCTGGTTCTTCGTTCCCCCTTTCCCTCCTAGCATGCATCGGTTACCACTCGGTGTAGTAGACTAGCGATTTGCGCGAAATTAGGTATGTTTCTTCGGTAGTAGGAAGCAAAGCAAAGGAATGATCGTAAGTCCTTGAGAGTTTTCGGGACAGGCCACTTCTCGACGACTGCTATCTTGGACGGATCCGTTGCTACTCCGTCGGCACCGATCAGGTGGCCTAAGTACAGCACCTTTTTCTTAAAGAAGTTGCACTTCTTCAGCTCCAGTTTCAATCCGAACTATCGTAACTTGGTGAAAACTGTATCCAGCCTCTTCATGTGTTCTTCGATACTCTTTGAGAAGACAAAAATGCCATCTAAGCAGACCAGTAACATTTCAAACATTTCAGCACTGAAGGTCGTTTGCATGAGGCGCTGGATCATAGCAGTGGCGTTGCATAAGCCGTATGGCATTCGGGTGAATTCTTATAGTGAATTCGGTGTTGTAAATGCCATTTTGTGCTGATCATCCGATTCCATCTGCACCTGGTTATAGTCTGATGGTAGATCCAGTGTTGTAAAGTAATATGCGCCTGTCATTGCGTCTAATGACTCCAATATTCTTGGAAGTGGATGAGCATCTTTGATTGTCGTGTTGCTAAGTGTTCTGTACGTAGTCAGTGCACATTGTCGTGTTGCTAAGTGCTCTGTACGTAGTCAGTGCACATTGTCGTGTTGCTAAGTGTTCTGTACGTAGTCAGTGCACATTGTCGTGTTGCTAAGTGTTCTGTACGTAGTCAGTGCACATTGTCGTGTTGCTAAGTGCTCTGTACGTAGTCAGTGCACATTGTCGTGTTGCTAAGTGTTCTGTACGTAGTCAGTGCACATTGTCGTGTTGCTAAGTGTTCTGTACGTAGTCAGTGCACATTGTCGTGTTGCTAAGTGTTCTGTACGTAGTCAGTGCACATTGTCGTGTTGCTAAGTGCTCTGTACGTAGTCAGTGCACATTGTCGTGTTGCTAAGTGCTCTGTACGTAGTCAGTGCACATTGTCGTGTTGCTAAGTGTTCTGTACGTAGTCAGTGCACATTGTCGTGTTGCTAAGTGCTCTGTACGTAGTCAGTGCACATTGTCGTGTTGCTAAGTGTTCTGTACGTAGTCAGTGCACATTGTCGTGTTGCTAAGTGTTCTGTACGTAGTCAGTGCACATTGTCGTGTTGCTAAGTGCTCTGTACGTAGTCAGTGCACATTGTCGTGTTGCTAAGTGTTCTGTACGTAGTCAGTGCACATTGTCGTGTTGCTAAGTGTTCTGTACGTAGTCAGTGCACATTGTCGTGTTGCTAAGTGCTCTGTACGTAGTCAGTGCACATTGTCGTGTTGCTAAGTGTTCTGTACGTAGTCAGTGCACATTGTCGTGTTGCTAAGTGTTCTGTACGTAGTCAGTGCACATTGTCGTGTTGCTAAGTGCTCTGTACGTATTCAGTGCACATTCTTAGGTCTCCGTTCTTCTTTCGTACAAGTACAATTGCACTAGCATGGTTGCTCTTACTAGGTACAATCGTTCCGTTACTCATCAGCTCCTCCGTGTGTTCCTTCATCTCCTGTAGTTGTGTTGGGGGAGGGGGTGATTCTCCGGTATGGCTGAACAACACGAATGTCATATGTGGTTCATAGTCCAGAGGCTGTGTAGGGAAGAGGAAGTTGGATTTGTGGATTTATGGGGAAGTTTTGTTGGGAGGGCTGATATGTACATGAAGGATGGGCTTCATTTAAGTGGAAAGGGGGCGGCAGTATTCGCGGACAAACTTTCAGCAGCAGTAGATAGCGACTTGGGTACAATGACAAATATTTTTGGAAGTAAACATTCTTTAAACTAGAAGTGCAGGGGGGTTACCTAGAGGTGTCTCAAGCAGAACAAGAGACCACTAGCACAGTTAAACCAATATCAAATCATCCGGAAAACATCTCTGAAAAAGGTTATAGATGCGTATGTTTAAATGCAAGGAGCATAGTAAATAAGAAAAACGAATTAAACATTATGGTAGAAGATATTGACCCTCACATAATTGGTATAACTGAATCATGGGCCAACATAGATATAACAGATGCTGAATTAGGACTGACAGGATACGTAATGTTTAGGAAAGATCGAATAGGAAGAAGGGGCGGGGGAGTTATTTTATATGTTAAAGAATCCATTCAGGCTTATGAAATAAAACTAGAAAGGGAAGCAGATTGCGATGAAGCTGTTTGGTGCAAAATTGTTTCAGGAAATTCAAAATTAACTATTGGATTAGTTTACCGAAGTCCAAACATAAACGAAGACGACAACACAAAAATAAAAACGCTATAAAGGAAGTTAGTAAAGGGGAATGTATCATAATGGGAGATTTTAACCATGGACACATACAATGGAATTCTCTAGAGAGCACAGGGATTGAGGATCAACAATTTCTATGTTTAATCCAGGATAGCTTTCTTACTCAGCACGTACTAGAACCAACCAGGGGAGAAAATGTATTAGATATAGTTTTGTCATCACAAAAAGAATTAGTGGACAATGTAAAAATATTTGAACCATTGGGTAATAGTGACCATAATCAAATACATTTGGACATCAATGTAAAATCAGAAAGTAAAAATAAGAAAACGTACAAGAGAAACTTCCACAAAGGTAGCTACAAAGATATGAGAAAATACTTAGCAAAGCTAGATTGGAATAACATGCTGATGAATAAGACCGCAATTGAATGTTGGAATATTCTAAAATATGAAATTGAGAGTATCATCGATAAATTTGTTCCCTTCCAAAAACAAGGAAAACGGTGTAGAAAGAAACACTTGTCAAAAGAGGCAATTAGAAAAATAATGCTAAAACAAACTATGTGGAGGGTTTATAGGCGTACCAGAAAGGAAGAAGACTATGCAAAATACAAAGAGGCACTTAATGCAGCTACAACTGAAATCAGACAATCTAAAAGAAGCTATGAGCAAAAACTGGCATGTGACATAAAAAATGACAGTAAGAGTTTTTATGCATATGTCAGGAGTAAACAAAACGTACAAGACAAGGTTGGACCTCTAGAAGACAGTGCTGGAAATATAATATCACAGGGGTTTTTAATGGCGGAAGACCTAAATGGTTACTTCAGTTCAGTGTTTACCAAAGAAGATATTAGTTCATTACCAGTTGCTGATGCTAAATTTCAGGGGGCTAAATCTGACTATTTAGGACCGTTAGTTGTATAAGAAAATAAAGGCAATGAAGGATAACAAATCACCGGGAGTGGATGGGATTCCTCCAAAATTACTAATGGAAACAGTAGATCAAATCAGTATACCACTTGCAAGAGTATTCAACTTGTCATTAAAAGAGTTGTTCCATTTGAATGGAAAGAAGCAAACATCATACCAATATTTAAAAAGGGTTCGAGAAATAAGTCAGAGAATTACAGACCAGTGAGTTTAACGTCAGTGATTTGTAAATTATTAGAAAGGTTAATTAAAGACCATATGGTGGACTTCCTCGTTAAGCATAAATTATTAAATTCATCTCAACATGGATTCCTTAAAGCGAGGTCATGCTTAACAAATATGTTATGTTTTTTGGAAGAAATCACTAAGTGGATAGACGTGGGATCGCCAGTAGATATTATCTACTTAGATTTTCAGAAAGCTTTTGACAAAGTGCCACATCAAAGATTACTACTTAAATTAAAAGCCCATGGTATCGGGGATAGCATAACTGACTGGATAGAACAATGGCTGACTGACAGAAGACAACGAGTTGTAGTAGATGGAGAAGTTTCAAATTGGAAATCAGTTTTGAGTGGGGTACCTCAAGGATCAGTATTAGGACCTATATTATTCTTAATTTATATCAATGACTTGGACGACAGTATAACAAGTAACGTACTGAAATTTGCAGATGACACAAAACTGTTTAGAAAGGTTAATACTGATGGTGATAAACAACATTTACAAAACGATCTAGACAGATTAGTGAAATGGTCTGAGAAATGGCAGATGCTGTTCAATTTTAGGAAATGTAAATGCCTACATACAGGACATGGGAACTTGAATGTAAACTATAAAATGGGAGATACTGTTCTGGGTACTACTGTAAAAGAAAAGGACTTAGGAGTTACAATAAGCGCTGATATGAAAGTTTCAGAGCAATGTGGTATTGCAGCTTCAAAAGGTAATCAAATTCTTGGATTGATTAGAAGAAACATAACATACAAGGGAAAAAAGTTAATTATACCTCTTTATAGAGCAATAGTTAGACCTCATTTAGAATACTGTATTGTATACAAGCATGGAGAAGGATATAGATACGCTTGAACGCATACAAAGGAGAGCAACTAAAATTATTCCAGAACTTAGAGACCTTAGTTATGAAGAACGCCTGAAAGAATGTGGTTTAACAACTCTAGAGACAAGGAGGTTAAGAGGAGATCAGATTGAAGTTTTTAAGATATTGAATGGGTATGAAAATATTGATAGACATATGTTTTTCTCACTCAAGAAGGATAGCAGAACTAGAGGACATGATGTAAAATTAGTAAAGGATCAATGTAGATTGGACATCAGGAAGCACTCGTTCGCACAGAGGACAATAAATGAATGGAACAAATTGTCTACAGATTGTGTAACTGCTAGCAGCGTGAATATGTTTAAAAACAAGGTTGACACATATCTCAGGAGGGCGGGTTATAAGTAGGTGAACATTGTTGGACTCTCGATAAGCCAATGGCTTCCTTGTCCACTTGCCATCTGGGCCTTTGGCTTGGATGGCTAATCTTGTTAAATCTTGTTAAATATGTTGTGTTTCACTGTTATGGTGCAACCAAGGTCGTCGGAAGACCTTGCAGACATATCTCGATGTTACACAAAGAGTTTCCTAATTTGCATCATCTCATCAAGTGTTCCTTGAAATCCTGACAGGTGTAGGCTTGCTAAGATGTCCTTAACACCTATTTATGCAGTCGGTGTGACCTTGTTTTCTGTTGGAGTGCTGATGGTAATTACATTTGCTGAGACATCCACTCTAATCTCTTAGTAAGGCGTAGCAGGCCGTAACAGCCCAATTCGTGTCCGTGGTTGCAGTTCGACATCGACGTTCGACCCATTGACAACCTTCACGCAGAAATACGATCCTTCGACCAACGTATTAACTACTACCAGATTTCCTGGTATAGGTGTCGACAATGGTTCTACCAGCATGGAATCCATACTCCTGCGCAATCTTGCATTAACGTTCACGTACGAATTGGCTGGTACTCTAATTGGACAATGACCTGCTACCCTGGAGCTGTCTGCATCTCTTGTTGGCATGTAGGACTCAGTTTTCATGCCGTTTGGCATGTTCTTTAAAACTGGCACCTGCATCAGAACATTTGTTCCAAGAAGACCATTTACTTCCTGGTTTGCAAGTTCTGTTGAGTCTTTTACTACCAATACCCCTCTATTCGGAACATGCATGCCACAAACTTACATATATATTTTGATATATCCTCTGTATGGCACTTCAATTCCATTTGCCGCTCTGACGACCAACCACCTCTTGGGATCAATCACATAGGCAGCCAATGCTTTCAAATGTTCTTTGAAGAAGCTTTCGGTGACAGTTTTCACTTGACTGCCGGTGTCCATCAGACACACCACCTGAATGCCTCCCATTTTCACTTCTAGTGTTGGTGCGTGACCAGCCAGACGTTCTAAGTTGTCACTGTCAGATTTTGCAGAGCCAGTCACTCCCTTCTCCACCACTCGGCCCGTAGTGGAGCAACCTAGTTTGACGTCTGCTGGCCACATCTCACCTTCACCTGTGCGTCCTTAAACGTGGAACATTCTCTTTGATGGTGACCTGGCTTCCCACAGAAGTAGCAAGTCCCTATTCCCTAGCCGTCTCCAGCAGAGCGACAGTCTCTGACCATATGTCCAGGTTTGGGACATTTGAAGCATACTCCTGGGCTGCGCGTCCTGCTCGATGAACCTCTCTGTTTTCCACTAGCTAGCTGACGAAGTTCCTCTCGGTTCTTAGCCAACTCCTGCTGTTGGTGTGCAATTCCTTCGATGAGGGTTTGCTGTTGGGCTATCATCTCTGTCAGCAACTTCACCGCCTGGTCGCTGTGAGGTTGCTACGCCAAATATTGCATCGATTTCTCGTCTACTATCTGCGAAGACGTCCGTACGTTCTTCTTGGTTTCCGACTCTCTTGACCACTGTATCGCTGTCTCCCTGCAGGTGATGAATGTACTCTCAGGCTCATTTGTCATCTGCTTCTTCAGTTCCCATCTCAGATATGGCTCGCGCACATTTTCAATTAACTGATCTCTGAGCATTGTGTCTCTGTCGAGCACATGATCTGGGAAGGCGTTTTCTAGTCGGTCTATCAGTTGAACGAGCTGGTGAGAATACTGTGTGATGGTCTCACCCGTTCACCAAACGTCTCACGAAGATTTATGAAAAGGGCATCTGCATCGTTTAACTGGTCAGCAGGTCGACATCTAACTCCCCGTCGTGCTGGTCCTTCAAGATGGGACAACAGACAGTCTGCTGCTTCTTTTCCTGTCAGACCCTGCGCACTTATCATGGCATGTGCATCCTCTATCCACTCGGTGACTGTTTCTGCTCCCGACTCCAAGAAGTTTCGGAGTCGTCGCTCACGCTGTACAACCACCGTCACTGGTGTCGAGGCACTGTCCTCAAGTTTTTCAGTTGCTGACACATCGTTTCTAGCTCGTCGCGCACTTCTTCGATATCCTCCTGGTCCATACTCTTTAACTTGGGTGGCCAGTCTTCTTATAAAATTAACTTAACATTTCTGTTTTGCCTATAATTTTTTTTAGTTAAAAAGGTCTATCCCGCTTCTAACACCATAAATGTAGGTTGCGTGTGGTAAGCTTATGCCTAAATTGACAATAGACTACTGTAAGGCAAGTTTGAAGATAACATTGTGTTTATTACAGCTTAACTACTAAAATTATACAAAACCAAGTTTCTCAGTCCTTGCACAATGTACACTACTGATCTAACTCCAGTGCCACATCAATGTTTAAAATGTCAACCGAAAGTTCAAAATACAACCAAAAGTAAGAGCGGGATTAATATAAAAGATGTTATTAAACATAATACTAAAGACGACCCAAAAGACGAATGGCCACAATCAGGAGTGGGCCATGACTTGCGTTCGCTTGTATAAATACAAACGGAACAAGTAAGCTATTTGCATATCATAGTGTCCAATGTAAGATGATACATCAACAACTGTTAAGTACTGTATCTGTGAATTCAGCATTTCATGTATCTTTGAGCAATACATTTGTCACTCATTATATTTGTTTAATTTTCCTGCAGCCACTATACTGGCAATTTAGCTGTGCTAGTCACCAGTTTTTTCGTTTTTTCACGGACGTGGCAGGGTTACACTGTTTGATGTCTACGTTGGGTGCTGCGCGACGTTTGCTAGCTCTGCGTGTTAACAACAACTGTTTCCTAATATGTGTCTACAATAAATATAGTAAAGTGGATGCACAATGTAATGACTGTGAAAATATTGTTACTGTTGATGATGTTTTGAATGGTATTAACCATGTTAAAAGTAACAAATGTGATGGATACGGGTTGGTATACGCCGATCACTTTATTTATGCTCCTCACAAACTACTTGTTTTTCTATCTTTGTTATTCACATCAATGGTCTATCACGGGTATACCCCGGATGGTTTTTATGTAGCCACAATTCAACCAATTCAACAAGAGGAAATCAGTAAATGACTCCGATAACTATCGAGCCATTGCTCTTAATAGCCCCCTGTCGAAAATATTTGATTGGGTTATAATGAAAAAAGTGCTGATGTTTAAAAAAAAGTTATTTTTGGTTTAAATCTCAGGTTTTAAATCTCAGAGCTCTACAGCTAAATGTGCATTTGCGTTAAAGGAGATTGTGAACTATTTCCAGCAGAATAAATCTGATGTTTATGTGTTACTACTAGATGCTACTAAAACATTTGATAAAGTAAATTATGCTAAACTTTTTTATTTACTTTACTATTTACTTTATATGTACACTAATCAACATTTTAGTGTATCATGGATCAATTCCATGTCATTGTATTTATTCACTACCAATGGGGTGAAGCAGGGTGGGTGCTGTCCCCCATTTTAGTATCTATCTATACTGATGAAATGTTAACTAACAAGACTGTGCACGTCTGGATTCGGTTGTATGATTGGTCATAAGTACTGTGGTGCAGTTGGCTCTCTCTAGTATCAATATATGCACTGAACAAAATGATGTCTAGAATTTGCATATGAATATGGCTTCCCGTCAATATTTCAATTTACTAAATATAGAAGTAGTACCTACTGCCCATTTCACGTTGATGGCATACAAGTGAAACAGAGTAAAAAAAAGGTTGCATGTAGGCCACATTATTGGTCCTGGCCCTCACCAGGCTATGGTTAAAGCTTTGTGTCATGATTTTGTATGGCGTGTAAATGCATTATCTGCTAATATAAGCACAAAACGTCAATTATTTATGTCGTGCTATACATCTTACAAATGTGTTGAGGAGTTTTATACTACGTAGCGCAAAGGTATCAGAAAACTGTTCAATCTACAGGTTTGCACTCACTGTAATATGGTGCCACTTTTAGCAGACTGCATGTTTGCCAATTCAAATTCAGATTATGAATCTAATGGTGCGATTTATGCAGCTGTTTAAAATGCAATAACACCAATTTGAAAATGCTCTCTCACCTAGCCCTTCAAGGTAGTGGCTCATATATGTCTAAAAGCTTCAATTACGTCTTGTCCAAACTCAAACTTGATGCCATGACTTTCTGTAATATGAAATAATTTTTTTATGAAATGGTTCACTACCACCACTACCAGAAGGGGCTAGATGAGCAACTAATACGCAAAGTGTTATTTACAAAAGATGTGTTGGAGAGTATATATAATGCGAGCAGCGCTTCTTTTTTATTCATAGACGAGTTGCGCTCAATGCTAGCAGTTTTATGTACACAGTAGCTTATATACACCGTTTTAACCGAATTGTACAATTTTTAGTACGAATAAGTATATTATCATTATAGGTTATCTGCACCAAAATCAAATCACTGCTGCACCAAGATTCTCCCGCCACATATATCTCCCTTGTGTCTTATTGGGAAACTGAGCACCCTCTTTTCTGAAGCTGGACCCGCCTATGGTGTGAAAAGTATAATGCTTTTATAAAGAAAAGATCAACGCATCCGTAGATGCATCCGAAAATACAAATAATAATAATTAATATAATTTGTTTTCAAATATTCCGCTGAAAGTTCTCAATGTTTCAAAACAGTGCCTCCCCGTCTGCAGCTGGTTAGGTTTTAAAAGGGCGACAATTCCTAAACATAACGGTGTCTCATCAATGTACACAGGGACAAGCATTTCGCCGGAATGACACTGAACAGTCAAAGCGAGGCTAAGGTGTGATCGTTTCCTCAGTTTTGGCTCGCCACTGATACTCATATAACCAAATTTATCATTTATTGTAAGTTGTGTAATAGTCAAGTCATCGATTTTATTGTTTAATGACATATGTATATCGGATTCTGCAATATGTGTGTAATATTAGCGGTGAAAACGTGTGCGCGCATATTATCGCCCACAAGCGTGATACGTCAAACGCTTTTCTTTGCGTATATATTCGGTATCTTTAATGTTTTTTTCTCATAAATCATAACGTCCTATCCTTTTTATAATGCAGGGGTTTAATTGATACATTTTGTAGTTTTATGTAATCATGAATAATAATAGTACCCAAAAATGCAAACCTATGCTATGAGTATAGTTATACTATAATAATTAATACGAAGTGGCTAGCGCTCCGGATCCGTAAGCATAACCAGGGTTTTTTAAGGCCTTTCACATGAGCAATTTGCCCGTATGAAAACCCTCCATGTCTGTGTGAAATTCAACAGTAAATAAAACAAATATTGTGTTGTGTATATATACACGGTAATGTGCCTAATAAAAGTAAAAACCATGTTTGTCCGTGGTCGTGTGAACTGTTGCACTGCCCTTGTGAGCTGAACCTTAAAAAACCCTGAGCAAAACTGTGCAGCTATTCGTCCAAAACTCTTTCTGCTTTGTATGTGCTGTAAGTGTGTGCACGCATTCCCGGCAGCATATAATGTGTGCATGCAGATGGTCAACAAATCATTAGTAAACCAGGTGCTAACACTGGAATATTATCTAGTATGTTCAAATTAGACAAATTAATGACACATCATTAATTGAAAAATATAGCTAGGTTTCTTCTCTTCTTCCAACGAGTTCAAAAGTATTAGAGACATCTTTAGTTTAGGCAAGCAGTTATATCTTCATACTTCGATGATTGACAATGAGCAGTTTTATACATAACTGTGCTTGAGCATATATTTATAATAGACAACAATGATGTTCTAATATGGCAATAAATATATGTCTCGACCAGGCTTGGGGTCTATTGCATTGCAATGTAATAGATTACTATTACTTAGTTTCCTTACTATTACTACTACATGCTGAAGGCAATGTAATATATTACTATTACTATTCCAACTCAACACTGATTTTCCACGATTGAGAAAAAACTAATGGAATTGATGGTTTGCAATGGAATTCACATTTTTCGAATGCAAATCCCTGATTGCGGAAAACAGGCAAAATCCACAGATATTATCTTTTTGAAAGAGAATTCCTAAACCGAAATTCCTATTTGTATAAACAAACTTAACAATCCACTGGTTGATTCTGTACCACAGTTTTTCATAAACATTTTCATGTTAAGGCGTAGGCGAAAAAATTGTGTGTTTCCGGTAACCCGACCCTACCTAGAAAAACGGGCTGACCCTAATCTTTTTATTTGATATTTCAATCAATGTTTGTTTCGTTACATTTTCGTTAAAACTAATAAAACAACCCGCGAGTAATTCAACCTGCATATTCAATGACAATGTGTGCACTACCGAACTTGTTTGGGTCCGCACGCGTGATTTGCGGGATCGGAAATATTTCACCCAATGAGCGATCTTGTTACATGCTGAATCACGTTGGTTAGGGATGGCAAGATGGCACTTGCGTCTCTAGACTGCGTAATAAAGCGCTATTGCTTATTCCACAATAGAAAACATTTTTTATGCTGTGAAACGAAACGATTGACAGCATTGCTAAAGAGTATGGCTGCAGCGATGGATCGTGTGAAATCGCCATGGCGGAACAGCAGGAAGGACCGTGGACTACCGGACACGTTTACCTCGCAGACGCCAGTCATAAACGTAGTTACGGCGTATAGATGTAAATTCATCATGATAATCATGAACGCCGGATCCTGCCAATACCGGCCCTAGCATTGAGGCTTAGGCACCAAGGAATGCGTTTCAAGTGCTGATGGCAGGCAGCTCAAGTACCAGGCCCCGGAAATCCCTGCTGTATGTCAAAACCTCCTGGACCTGGTCCTGGTACTTGTCAACTTTGTGAGTTCGTCGACACTGTCACTGACTTTAGTCTGGATTATAAATGTAAATGAGATTTTGAGCTGGCAGATCCATTTAGTATTATATTTTTGTGATATAGCCTTAGTATAGCTGACGCGTTGAGAAATTGAAATGTGAAAACGGTTTCAAAATCGGTGTCAGATTTTCGAGATAGGATATTTTTGAAGAAGTTGAATTCAACACGTTACGCAGATTATCATTACTATGTCTTCAACAGCATATCAGGTTCACCTTTAATATTTATTTATTTAATTTTTACTATTTAAATAAACTAAGTTAAAGGCGCGGTTGTAATATTAAAAGCTTGCCTTTGATTAATTAAACGCGCGTATGTAAAGTTAAAGGCATGCTTCTTATTAATTAAGTATGTGTACGTAAAGTTAAAGGCATGCCTTTAAATAATTAAGTATGCATATTTAATTGTAACCAATCGGAACCAGCGAAGTGCATTGATATAATTTTATTTCGTTTTTGTTTATGTCAGTTGGAACATTTCTGGCCAACGGGTGTTGCGTCACATTGTAATTTTTTTAAGATTTAGCTTAAAAGTATTCTTTGTTTTAATTAAACTGACTTGATTATGTGATATCTACATTGAACACTGACTATTGCCATTGGTGCAGACGCTTTGTTTTTATTTTGGTGTAACAAATTGTGTACATAAGCGGTGTCGTGTTGTAAGCTTGCTGTAGTGTTAAAAAAATATAATAAAAAAAATATTTCCCTACCTACCCTACCTAACTTTTTTGGGCCCGTTACCTGAAACACAAAATTTTTTTGTTTAGGCCTAACAATAATTTTGAAGCTAAAAAAGTAAAAAAATGCATTTTAAACATAATTTGCCTTTTTGTTTATCTTTTTATGAACCAGAATATGCATCATTTGAAACAGAATTTACCTTTTTAGGGGAAAAAAACATTTGCCTTTTTTCAAACAGAAAATCAGTGTCCCTGTGTATTGTAAGTTAAAATTACAAAGTTTCTGTTGTGAAGCCAAAGCTTTATTATGTATAAGATGTAATAACATTAACTTTTTTGGTGAGTTTCTCAATGGAAGTGCCCCCTGTTTCAGTACCATGCGCCGATTGCCACTTTTACTTATTCTGTGTCTTGCGGCACTTGTGAACTCTGCTCACTCGGCCAATCAACATGGAGCAGAAGTCGAAGACAATGACTTCGCTGAATTTGAAGAGTTTGATGAAGGTCAGTTTGTTTAGGATGTCTAAGGTTGGTTTATTATACTCACTAAAATCCTCCGGATGGGGTAACTTGGTAGTTCGTAAGTGATTCACAATAACAGTACCTAAAAAATGTCACAGAAATATCCAACTATGTCTTGGTACTTGGTGCCGCCAATCAAAACCAACTATAGGAATTGCAACGTAATACTGGGTGTTATAGTAACGTCTAGCGACACCTTGCCCTTGTATTACATAATTTGGGACATTCGAAGAAAAGACGCATGACATTGTGAATAATTGTACATAATATTTTCGTCGCAGATGGTTGTACGTAATAACTACAAAGAGTAATTCAATTGTTCATAGATTCTTAGAAACGGTAATAGTGGGGTGAATTTAAAAAAAACACATACATACACTTGCTAGATTATTGTAAGATGGGTGTTTTATATTGATGGAAGGGATCTTTAAAATATCAAGATTGTGATCATAAAACACCAATTATGGCCACATGCCACACCGAATCATTGTTGGTAATTTGATTTATTCATCACATTGAAGTTGTGAGATACAATAAGACATGGTAACACAGTATTTATTTATCACATTGAAGTTGTGAGATACAATGGGAAATGGTAACATAGTATTTATTCATCACATTGAAGTTGTGAGATACAATGGGAAATGGTAACACGTTATTTATCACATTGAAATTGTGAGATAAGATGGGAAATGGTAACACAGTATTTATTCATCATATTGAAGTTGTGAGATACAATGGGAAATGGTAACACAGTATTTATTTATCACATTGAAATTGTGAGATACAATGGGATGTGATAACACAGTATTTATTCATCACATTGAAGTTGTGAGATACAATGGGATATGGTAACATAGTATTTATTCATCACATTGCAGTTATCAGATACAATGGGACATGGTAACACGGTATTTGATGCTGGTATTTCTGCTCTCTTCATCAACCGAGATAATTTACTGCACAAATATTAGTTAATTAGTGCAGTTTGCATAGTTGACTCAGTAAAATTAGTAAATTTAATCCAGTGTTCATATCCTCTTGGTGCCAATCAATGCTAGACATGTTTTCCAAACCAAGCTGTAGAAATGAGGATCTGGTTAGAGAAAGTGGTGGAGTTATGTGAAGAATAGTTGTGCACAATAATTGAAGTAAGGCTGAATACTTCCCACATAAGTTCAAATTATGCGTTGGAATTAGTAAGCCTGCCAAGGATGAAGTGTAGTGTTTAACTTGATACCTTTACTTCCCTATTCAGAATCAGATTGACTACATGTCTAGTATGTTTTGCTGAACAATAAAAGGCAACTTTTAAAGTGCTGCCACATATTTGTAGAAGACAGGCCAGAGACGATTGCAACTGGGGAACAAAAGGAGGAGCCAAAACAGCCGAAGGTTCTGATGGCTCCGGAGGCTGAGATCAACGAGGCAGAGAATGCGGAGGAGGAGGAAGCAACTGTGGAAGTAAGGCAGAGGGAAGTTAGGCAGAGGAAATTTTTAGGTAATCCTTTACAAACTTGGCCAAAATTATGAAATGTGCCAAAACGTTCATTCCAGCCACCACATTGTTTGAGATACACCGTGGCCCAAATGGTTCTATATTCTTACCAGATACTATGTTTCAGGCCACTTTTAACAGTCCAAATGGCACTCCAAATTGCATTAATCTGTCTCGTTATCATTGCACGCGACAATTCCGAGATGAGTGATGTTACCAATACCAACGGAGGCTGATGCAATTCGGAATGCTTGTTGGAGTGCCTTAATACACAATATTTGATAAGAATATGTGCTCCTTGTGTACCTCATATTCCGTCTACAATGGAAGGCCAGTATTATTTTTCGTAATTCTGCCTCCTCACATGTTTTTCTTCTGTTGATTTTGTTTAGTCAAAATACTGTAGTGTCCTTTTTGACAGAATAAAAAAAAAAGTTTTTAGCAATCCCAGTAATTTCCAAACCCCCCTTTTCAAAACCCTGAGGGTGGGTCTGTAGTGCCATGTAGATCTGTTGTTGTGGTGTTCTGTTGAGAAATGTTTTACTTGTCCAGGTGGCAGGCAGCATTGCTTTGGGCCGAGCAGATTTATCAGGGGTCAAGTAATTTGTTCGCTGGATGGTTAATTTTGAGATTTTAAATCTGGTGTTACAGTTGTGATCTGAACTAATGGTCGGAGTACCACCCAATACACAGCGGACTGAGTTCTATTAACTGCACAGTAAGGACACTTTTGTAGAGTTATACTTGAGCACATTTTGTCCTGAAAGTACATCTGCTTGGAATATCAAATTGATCAAACTAAAAGAATTGCTATAAAATGTTTAGCTCCATGGTGTCTGTGATCGATAATAAGTTTAATTCCAGTGTGGCTATCTTCCACCCTAGGGGGAGTTATCCTAGGGTATATTCCTCCCACCCTGGATAACCCTGTTAAAGGTAGTACTGTATGTTATTTCCAATACTCGCTTTGAAATATATTGCAATTTGTGGTAAGAAACAAAATTTTTTGTATGAGCTTTCAAGATGACATGAATTAATTTTTTTTCATCTGAAGGCCATGTTGGTTTCATTTTTTTCTAAAATTGTGTGTCCTAAAAATGAAGTTAATGTCTGTTCTTGTGGTTTGTGGGTTATTCCTGTTGTTATTTTGCAAATGTCCATTTAGTTATATGGAGTACCAGTGTATTTTTACCGCCAAGCAGCTGCTGCCATCTTGTTGGATAATTTTGTCAGTGCTGATCATTTATACTTGAAGGATGACGATGATGAATTTGAACATCTGCAAGATGACGATGAGTTTGAAGGTTTCGACAAGGAAAGGAATGTAAAGGGTAAAGGTCAGGAGAAGCCACCCGATCTCAAGATCACCAAAGTAAGTGCTTAGGGGGCTATGTCCACTGCTTAGAAATAAAAACATCCCCGGTCTTGCTAAGATAGCATAGTTAGAATTCTGCATATAGTATTAAAACAGTCATAAATAAATGGAAAGTCAAATAAACATATAAACGAAATATGCATGAAACGTTACCTAAGCTTATGCTGAAATACCTTACAGTGACTGGAGAATTGTGGTAACTTGAAAGATTAACTAGAATGCTTCATCTAGGCTCAGTTGCAATAGATCATAGGTTGAGTACATATACAAGATTATATGCACTATTTCTGCTTAGTATTTTCTTTTATAACGAGTAACGAGTAAGTACGGCTAGAGCCTTGCAATTTTATGTATGTGTGTGTTTACTCTGACCCATAGATAGAATTTCCACTTCATTCATATATAAAATGGTTGTGCATCTGGAGCCTGGGAAAGTTTGTAAAACTGTCTGTTGCTGCGACAGATCCCCCTTCACCTGCGGACCAACTGGGACAGCTTCTACATGGAGATGCTCATGTTGATCGGTCTCAGTGTCTATCTGCTCAACTTCATAGCTGGCAAGTCCAAGAACAGCAGGCTGGCACAGACTTGGCTCAGTGCCCATCGCACCCTGCTAGAGGATAACTTTGCCGTCGTTGGTAAGTCACTCCAGCTCCAACCCAGTTACGAATCCTTTTGCTGCCGTTTCGAAGCTTTGTTTTACCCCACGTTGTAACAATTCACTCAGCTGGACAAAAGTACCCGACTATAGACAGATGTGGATATATGTGCACAAATATAATATAATAGTTACAGCATGGCTGAATGCTTCCCAGAGAAGTAAAGATGTCATTGGAATGAATAGGTCTGCCAGGTTTGAAGGGTAACGCGTTTTTAACAGTCCCAAGGACTGGATCCAACGCTATATAAGAACTTATCTTTTGAATGTTTTTATGGTGTTGTTGCAGGGATGATGGCACATCAACAGAAGTCCAGTGTGGAGTGCTAATGAAGGTTGTGATTGGTTGCAGGGGATGGTGGCACATCAACAGAGACTCAATCTAGGGTGCTAATGAAGGTTGTGATTGGTTGCAGGGGATGGTGGCACATCAACAGAGACTCAATCTAGGGTGCTAATGAAGGTTGTGATTGGTTGCAGGGGTGGTGGCACATCAACAGAGACTCAATCCAGGGTGCTAATGAAGGTTGCGATTGGTTGTAGGAGATGATGGCACATCAACAGAAGCCCAGTTTGAGGTGCTAATGAAGGTTGCGATTGGTTGTAGGAGATGATGGCAAATCAACGGAGGCCCAGTCTGGGGTGCTAATGAAGGTTGCGATTGGTTGTAGGAGATGATGGCAAATCAACGGAGGCCCAGTCTGGGGTGCTAATGAAGGTTGCGATTGGTTGTAGGAGATGATGGCAAATCAACGGACGTCCAGTCTGGGGTGCTAATGAAGGTTGCGATTGGTTGTAGGTGATGATGGCACATCAACAGAGGCACAGTCAGGGGTGCTAATGAAGGAGTCCGAGAACATCTTCTCACTGTGGTGTAGTGGCCGAGTGTGCTGTGAAGGGATGCTGGTTACTCTGAAGCTTCTCAAGAGGCAGGACATCATCAGCACCATTGCGAGGATGTTCAAGCCACAGACAGATCAGATTGTAAGGCCTATATGTTCTTCCTCGTAGTTCCCTTCAAAATGGCCGACTACATCTTGCTGCCTTGCTTCGGCTGTTTTCCCTTTCCACTTCTCCCTATTGGCAGCCTTCTCCCTCCCCTTGTCATCCTCCTCTGTTATCCCTTTCCACTTCTCCCTATTGGCAGCCTTCTCCCTCCCCTTATCATCCTCCTCTGTTATCCCTTTCCACTTCTCCCTATTGGCAGCCTTCTCCCTCCTCTGTTATCCCTTTCCACTTCTCCCTATTGGCAGCCTTCTCCGTCCCCTTGTCATCCTCTTCTGTTATCCCTTTCCACTTCTCCCTATTGGCAGCCTTCTCCCTCCCCTTGTCATCCTCCTCTGCCTTTCTCACTTCCCTCCTAATGAAGTCTTCCCGTATTAGTTGTTGTCTTTTTCTGCAGCCTCAGTTTTTCGCCACCTTGGCATGGGGCTGTGTGGTAGTGCATCTGACTGCCGGACAACGGGACCTGGGATTGAATCCACCTGCTGCCATTTCAAAATTTGGGCAATTTAAATCACCCCACTTTTTGTAAGATATGCTAAAAGCCGTAGGTCCCTTCTCTCTGGTGTCTACACCAGGGGAGTAAATGATCATACACGGGGTAAATATGTAACCTCCTCTCTCGTGAGCCACTGCAGAAGCATCCGTGGCGTGGCTCAGTCAATTCAGCTAACTACCTCACATGAGGACATGATTGATTGAATGAACAGCCTCTGCTCTGACTCAAAGAGAGCACTCGGTGCGCTCTCTTTGGTAGTTGGACCACCTCCGTCCGCATGAAGTGACCTGCCCACATCATCCGGCTTCTTATTATTCTTTGGTAGTCGGCCCACCTCCATCCGCACCAAGTGACCTGCCCACATCATCCGGCTTCTTATTATTGTTTGGTAGTCGGCCCACCTCCGTCCGCACCAAGTGACCTGCCCACATCATCCGGCTTCTTATTATTCTCTGGTAGTCGGCCCACCTCCATCCGCACCAAGTGACCTGCCCACATCATCCGGCTTCTTATTATTCTCTGGTAGTCGGCCCACCTCCGTCCGCACCAAGTGACCTGCCCACATCATCCGGCTTCTTATTATTCTTTGGTAGTCGGCCCACCTCCGTCCGCACCAAGTGACCTGCCCACATCATCCGGCTTCTTATTATTCTTTGGTAGTCGGCCCACCTCCGTCCGCACCAAGTGACCTGCCCACATCATCCGGCTTCTTATTATTCTCTGGTAGTCGGCCCACCTCCGTCCGCACCAAGTGACCTGCCCACATCATCCGGCTTATTATTATTCTCTGGTAGTCGGCCCACCTCCGTCCGCACCAAGTGACCTGCCCACATCATCCGGCTTCTTATTATTCTCTGGTAGTCGGCCCACCTCCGTCCGCACCAAGTGACCTGCCCACATCATCCGGCTTCTTATTATTCTTTGGTAGTCGGCCCACCTCCGTCCGCACCAAGTGATCTGCCCACATCATCCGGCTTCTTATTATTCTTTGGTAGTCGGCCCACCTCCGTCCGCACCAAGTGACCTGCCCACATCATCCGGTTTCTTACTATTCTCTGGTAGTCGGCCCACCTCCGTCCGCACCAAGTGACCTGCCCACATCATCCGGCTTCTTATTATTCTCTGGTAGTCGGCCCACCTCCGTCCGCACCAAGTGACCTGCCCACATCATCCGGCTTCTTATTATTCTTTGGTAGTCGGCCCACCTCCGTCCGCACCAAGTGACCTGCCCACATCATCCGGCTTCTTATTATTCTCTGGTAGTCGGCCCACCTCCGTCCGCACCAAGTGACCTGCCCACATCATCCGGCTTCTTATTATTCTTTGGTAGTCGGCCCACCTCCGTCCGCACCAAGTGACCTGCCCACATCATCCGGCTTCTTATTATTCTTTGGTAGTCGGCCCACCTCCGTCCGCACCAAGTGACCTGCCCACATCATCCGGCTTCTTATTATTCTTTGGTAGTCGGCCCACCTCCGTCCGCACCAAGTGACCTGCCCACATCATCCGGCTTCTTATTATTCTTTGGTAGTCGGCCCACCTCCGTCCGCACCAAGTGACCTGCCCACATCATCTGCTGGACAAATGTTGTGTACAATGAGGAAGTTATTGATATTTAGGCGATATGTTTGTGTAGATATGGACATATTTAATAACTACTCATATTTTGTATTGATCTGTTGCTAACAGTTGCTGACAATTTTGTGTTCGCTAAATCCTCCATCTGTTAACAATTTTGACATTGTATATTTTGATTTCAATATTGCCTTTTCATGTTTCTGCACCTCAGGTTTCTGAGGGTTTACATGTGCAATAGAAGTTTTGTAGTATTTGTATTATTATTGAATGCTTTAGATTAGCAAGTCACTTTGGAATTTCCACTTTACGTTGTTCGACACAATTTGTTTCTGAGTGTGCGAAGCGCACAACTTTCTAAATCAATGTATTCATGAGTAAAAATATTGTCTCCAAAACACTATAGTTTCAACATTGTGCAATCTTGAGATCTAACAGCTGAGAGGTGATTAAACAAAACGTTAACGTGTTGAGAAACAGAATACATGTGTAGGTAGTTAGTTCATTGGTTAGTGGCGGCTTTGTCAAAATATGGTCAAACGTTTTATTGGCATACACATCTGATGCACTGGTGCAATGTTGGTGCACTGGTGCAGTATTGGTGCACTGGTGCAGTATTGGTGCAGTGGTGCAATATTCCAGGTGACTTTCGGTGGTGCCAAGTATCCTGCTTTGGGAAGATCTCCTTTTTTGTTACATCTCCTGCTTTTCCTTCTTTTTTAAATAATAGGTTCTCTTTGAAACAATTCAACATTTTCTAAAAAAAATAATGCAAAAAATGGCATACTTGAAACCTTCATTTTTCAAATGTTCCCTTATTGGGGAGGGTATCCCCCACCCACAATACCCTCCTTCCTTAATTTAATCTCCATCTGGAACATTTTCTAATTATTTTACTTGACACCTGATAGTTTTGATGTTCAAGTCCCTCCACTAATACTTATAAATAAGAGGATCATATATTTGCACATGTACTAAGATCCCATACCAAGACCTGTGACCTCTGACCCCAGGTGATCAAGGTAATCATGGACGAGGGAGAGATGGACAGCTACGTGTTCTGTCTCGCGAAGAAGAAGGCGCTACTACGACTACACAAAGAAATGAATGACTTGGTAGGTTCACCAACTAGCAGCGCCCCCGGGTGGTAGCCTCAGGCAATGGCCATCTGGTAGTTTAAATTTGCAGCAGCTTGTTATTATTATTAGGTTTAGTCCAGGTTATATAATGTGTGTACTGATTGATAATGGTGTATACTTTTTATTGTGACTTGTGACCTGGCAGCAAAGTGGTTTACAGGCTTGGTAGTGTTATTGTGACTTGTTGTGACCTGGCAGCAATGTGTTTTACAGACTTGGTAGTTTTATTGTGACTTGTTGTGACCTGGCAGCAATGTGTTTAACAGACTTGGTAGTTATATTGTGACTTGTTGTGACCTGGCAGCAATGTGTTTTACAGACTTGGTAGTTTTATTGTGACTTGTTGTGACCTGGCAGCAATGTGGTTTACAGACATGGTACTGTCCCGAGAAGAAAAGTGTCAACAAGTTCAATGTACCGGCGTCATTCCAACTGCTTAGCGAGATAGGGGAGGCCACGGCCAGTATATTAGACAGCAAGGTAGGTCTTGGCTTCATACTTAGTCACTTGCTCATTCCCAGTGCTGTTAGGCCCAGAAGATGGAGCGCAGTCAATGCCATCCAGTCCTATCTGCAGCCATTCTTTCCAAGTCTCAATCAATGCCGTCCAGTCCTATCTGCAGCCATTCTTTCCAAGTCTCGATCAATGCCATCCAGTCCTATTTGCAGACATTCTTTCCAAGTCTTCTGTCTTAATTTCTGGATTTGCGATTTTGCGACTGTTCGCTGGTGGGTTTCTTTTGGGCATCGACTTTTCTTTTTTCTGGATGGTTTCCAATACCACATCTGCTTTGTTGTTCTTGTTGGCGGCATTCTAAGATCATGGCTCAAATGCCTCCATTTTAGCTTCATAGCTACTTAATTATACATTTTCCAGATGTTGTTACAAGGATGCGCACACCTTACGAGAATAATGTTTAACCCTTGGAGTGACCCATGATAAATTTCCATGGTGTACACAAATCGGAGTTATTCATAAGGTTGCTTTAAAAAAATCATAACATCGCTAATAATTGTCACACAAATGTGATTGAGGTATCATTTTGTTGCAAAAAAGACTTTATTATAATAAAATGATAAAAACTACAGCACATAATCTTATGGGGATATTACTGTATTAATATACATTTATTATATTTCTTGTACAGTGCATCGATCCGCCATGCGGGAATTAGCGCTATAGAAAAATAGTGTTATTATTATTATTATTACTTTTTCAATTTCATCAAAAAAAGAAAGCAACATTTTTTATTTTCACCCTGCAACTAGATAATTACTAATTGGCTGTATGTCCCTATGTCAATTTAGAAAAATGTAGCCATACATATTAGCTACAAAATAAAAAAAAGCCGGCGAAAATCGCGATGGCAACTTGCTGGTATTTACCTCAAGAAAGCCCGCAACATCGTTCTAACTGTCTGAACTAGTATAATAACATGATTCACTAATGCTGTCATTCAATTTGCCGAAAAATTTACGCGGAAACTTTAAATAATCCGGCCTAAAGCGAACTGACACAGAACGAAGTGAGAAAACAAAATGGCGGATTAGTAAATAAAAAGCTCAGACGGCCCAGACAACACGTGTTGTAACGACGATGGCTCATTCGCTGCATATAGCCCGCTCACTTATTCACATGTATTCGAATAGGCCAATCGTAGAGCATTCCAAAGGTATAACGTGGTTCATATTTATATACTATGAATAGAAATGTAAATTTAGTCTGCGGAGCTTAGTAAAAGCAGCCAAATATGGGCACCAACTATGTGACATGTGTTGTAGGCTAGATTGTCACTAGCTATCATTGACTATGCTCATGAATAAATATTAATAAAGAGTGATTCAGCTTTCCAATGATACCATTTGTTCCATTGTGAGGTACTGGTGACGGAAATGAAAATTTTTCCTATAGAGTGATACCAAAATCGGCCAGAACACTATTCACACTGATTGTGTGGGCGAATTCGGCCCCAGTGGTCACTCCTAGGGTTAAACTAAACATAAATATCAATGTCATAGATTTTCCAATTGTTTGCATATTATCCCATTCAAGGAGTCCCCAGTGAAACAATGTTGATTAAAATTACATTAACCCAGGCAGTTACAGTTACGTTGTCCAAACAGTGTGTGATGAGAAGTTTGATTACTATTACATGAAATCAGGTATAGTTGTCTTCTATAACCGATGAAATGATTTGTTATATTAAACAGCATTACAACTTTAACATTGTATATCGATTTCGAGATTGCGATTTAGATTTTTGTAATGTTGTGCATCTGAGCTCAGGTTCCAGAGGATTTAGACATGGTAGAAGTTTCATATTATTAGTATTATCCTTGCATGTAATTGAATTATAATTTATATTATTTGAGACATTCCTTTCATTGTAGGTAATTTACGACTTTCTACATGTGAAGCTTGATAGTAGACAATCATTTTGTTACTTCACTGACATGCCGTGATAGTAGACAATCATTTTGTTACTTCACTGACATGCCGTGATAGTAGACAATCATTTTGTTACTTCACTGACATGTCTGTATTAGTGCACATTTCTTAGAAACAGTGGTGAAGATAGCTTTACGAACTGTTTGTCACTGTATCAAGTTCATGAGAAGCTTCATCCATTTCTCACTTTAGAAGGTGATTAGACATCGATAGTTATTCCTGGCATAAAACAGGTGTCAGCTTTCAGTGTATAGCCGTTGGCTCGAGTTCTGTCACCTTGGACTTTGCAACTACATATCTGTTGTCGTTTGGGACAACAGGCGTTGTGCAAGGGTGAAAACTAACAATTTTGTTCACCTGCCCAATAAGGCCAGTAAGTTTCAAAATCGACCAGTCTGACCAATATTCTACCAGCCCCGATATTGTGCTGAAAAAATTTACTGATTGTTAAATAAAAGCCATGATAACCGTAATAAACTCTTTTGTTTTCATCAAAAACAAAATGAAGAATTATCTGGTTCAGCAGCATTACATAATATAATATAGTCACTGTGGACATTAGTAATCACTGTCTGTCTCTTCAACATATCAGTATAGTTTGTAACTCTGCATTCATCTGTTCAACTTGCCCCAAGCCCAGGTATCCCAATGTCTCTTCATCACTAACTGCTGTCATCAGGTCATCAACGGAATGGTTCAGTTGCTATATCAGAATTCAGGATGAGATTTATTAATTTGTTATGAACGAAAATACAAGAAGTGGTCAAAATTACAATACCGGAGGGCTATAAAAGCCACTGGACACATGAGCTGGCAATGTGACAGACCATAAGTACCGGCCATTGGCTGCCGGGCCAGTGTGTATATTTATGGAAGTAATGCTCTGTTGAGCAAATTATGTTGGAGAGTGCTGTATATGCTACTAGGCAGGCGTTGAATTTTTCTGTTGTCCGAGACGCCCTGTTTCACCCTCTGGAGTCCTTATGCAACCTTTTTTAGGAGTCCATGTGACTCCCAACTTTGACGACAAATCCTGTGCCAAACTGGCCGATTCCAGTCTGGGTCTGTATACGTTGCCATCTTGAATTGGCTCTGGGTTGTACTAAACTCGCCTTTTTTTTCAGACATACCTGTGAGCAAGGCGCAACAGCGCTGCTCTCTAAAGCAAAAACGGGTTGGTCGATTGGCAAAAATAAAAAGCCAACATGTTTTCAGACACTTAACATAATTAAAGTCTCAGCTGTTCGGAAGCATATGCCATATGATATGGTACACAAAAATGATACAAAGATATACTGTCCGAATCTTTATGCATGCGAACGAGTCTTGATGCCATGTCCAGTTAATTAAACTACCCTCTATGCCAATTTTATTCATGCAAATGCATTTATTCACGTATAAAAAACCATATTCTTTTAACGTGTTGCTTTTTTGCACACTTGTATATGCAGTGAGTGATAATATAAGCCACTCACACTAACTGCAGAAAACTGATGTAATGCAACCACTACTTAGACCGAAAAAGTGTGGTCAAACACAATAGGCCTGGTGTTGACTACCTAGTATCTCCCAGTATCTTTAATTTTGTTTATAATCATACGTCTTTATTTTCGAGAATACATCGTGAAAATGACAAATACAATCATATTTGAGAAAATGCTAAATTTTTATTGGAATAAGTTACATAAGTTGCCTTCGTTCAGCAGCAAAAACCTGGATGCACAAGAAAGACAGGCGACTCGCCCATGGGGTCTAAATAAAATTTGTTGTACTGGAAAGAAAAATTTGTAATCTGTTCAATTAGCATTTTTTATGTGTGTCATGTGATAGGTTACCCCCAATTCTGCCCTCTTGCCTCAAAATATTTTCACACGCGCGAATTTGCCCTTTTTCAGACACAGCACCATGCCCTTTTGAAAACCTAGGCAAATCACTGATATAATAATGATAACTATATCTTTGCATGATCTATTATGTGGCAGAAGACGCAAGTTTTAATGGCTATAATATAATAAATTGGTCTTGTTCAATTTGCATATCCGATGTCATTATCCAAATCTTTTTTTGTAAAATCAATGTCTTTCTCCAGCTATTCTACCTGCCACTGTTGCCATTCTGAAGACCTCAATCTCCCGTCTTTGTTGTGGCATACCTTGCAACTTTTCTTCCAGTGTAATTTTTCCAATCCATCGTACCTCTTAATGTGGCAAAATTGATCGATTGTGGAAAATTACTCATCGTGTTCTGTTTCCGTTTGCTGCAGATGGTGGCTGCACTGAATAAGTACGAGAGCTTGATTGAGTACATACATTTCTCCGACCAGTTCTCGGGTCAGAAGATCCAAGAGTAGGTGCCATTTGTAACCAGAACACAATGCAATAGTTTCTCTTATGCTTGGGCCCTGGGTGGGAGTCAGGATGTTTGATCACACAACATTTTGTCACATTAAGGAGGGGTGCAACATTTGGTCACAATGTTATCATAGTCATCACAACCAAACATATTTATATTATAATTTAGTGTATAAATAAATCAACATGTCTGTCATTTCTAATGCTTATATCAGAGTTCATAGCCACTGTTCGTGTATAATAGTTTTATCAAAGTTCACAACAACATGTTAGTATGATAAAATTGTGAACAAACGTTGTGTGACCAAATGTCATAGATCCACTTGCATATATTTTGTTTCATTTATTTTTAAATATCCCAATGTATTAGTCCAAAGCAAAATTGTCGTGCAGAGTTGTCCATGGGTGTTTTATATGAAGTTTGTGCAGGATAATTTTTATGTACAACCGGAATGTCTCTTTACAGTGACGCACAACCCACCAAGAAGCCAGAGACATCGAAGGTTCTTATTTTTTGTTTTAACGGTGAGTGAGACATTGTGTGATCACCTGAACACTGCTGGCCAAGCATCATGGCATGGTTATTTATCTGTCTTACTAATTATCTAACTAACTGATGGTGAGATTATATCATTACTCCATGTTATGTATGCATATATACTATTTTACAGAAACCACGCAAAAACTGTGCCCGTACAACATAATACAACTTTTTTTAATGACGTGTTCTGCAGTACTTTCTGTGTTTCATATGATGCATGGTTACTGTGGAAGGTTTTGAATGAATATCATTAGTATCGGTAACTTGATTGAGATTTGAGCACATGCTCCAGATGACGGCCTCAGTACAGGAGACACTCTTGAGTTCAAAGTGCAATTTTTTTTATTACTGAGCACAAAGAAACGATGCCCACTTTACTTCTGATAACTTCATCCATCCTTATTAATTATATCATCTTTTTATGTTTGCAAAAGTGGAATTCGTGTACAGACAGTAGATGTGAAATTATTAAAATGTGGCAGCTTTGAAAATTAATAAGGGGCGGTGCAGATCGATTCGATTTGACATAATTTACATAGACATTAATGATGTAGTGGAGCGTGTTGTTTGTAGTCGGTCGCCGTGGCAACTGTCAACAGCAGGACATGGAGATGATCAGACCACTCATGCAGATGGTGATGCATTGTATTGACAAAACACGCAGGATCCGACTCACTCGCGAGGTACATACACCACATATCACATGCTCTATGCGCTCTCTCAAAAGTTGTCTTTATGTAGTTATTCTATCAGCTGCTGTCATCATTCCGAAGACACCTGTCTTTCTACCGTCTTTGTAGTGGCTTGTCTTTTCCTATCTGTCGTGCCTCTTAATGTGGCCAAAATATTTTTTCTTTACTCACTTCATCTAATAAACAGTATTCTTTAGGTTCAAACTTATTTTTTATAGACAACAAAGGTTGGTTGGTAAAAAATAATAACAAATAAAAACAAATAAAAAATGATGTAAGTTACATGGTGTCTGCAGTCTCTTTCACATGAGAATTGACATGAATTTTCACAGGGTGTACACTTGCTTGGTATATTAAAGATGTCCCACCGGATGTGGACACCATGTAACTTACATTGTTCAGTGTTGCACACATTGAACAAGGCAGTGAAAAAGTTATATTTTTTATATAACAATTTGCTGAGACCAAACCCTCACTTTGTTAGGAAACCCATTTTTTTGCCATTTTCTGTGTACATTGTCTTCGTTCTATTGTCCAGTATTATGGAACGTACGCACGTACACACACACACGTACACGCACGCACACACACACACACTCACACACACACACACACACACACACACACACACACACACACACACACACACACACACACATTATATGTATATATATATATATATATATATATATATATATATATATATATATATATATATATATATATGTAACTAGCCAAGTTGCTCTTGCACTACCTTATCAAGTTTTGACAGGGCAATGGCAGTGACAAATTCATGCCCAACTACCAGTTTTACGGAGCATTTGTACTGTGAGAAGGAACTTGCAAAAAACATAAAGACATGATAACAATTATTAAGCATAATTACCTCTCAAGAAACTTAGTGTTCGCTCTGTATGTTTCAACTGCATCCCATATACAGAGCGAACACTAAGTTTCTTGAGAGGTAATTATGCTTAATATTAATAACCAAGAAACCGGATCATCTATCCATTCAAGGATGATAACAATTGTATATAACTATTGTTCTGAGTTGTCAAACATTTTTTTTTATAATTATTCAAAAAAAGTCATGCCTGCAATATTTTGGCCCCATAGGGGTGACAATTTTTTTATAATTATACTTTAAAAAAAATTCCGCTAGTGGTAGGGCCCCAGACATGCCTACAACATTTCAGCCCCATACAGGCAAAACTGACAGACATATGAGGGAACAGACAGACACTCACACTGTCACACACTACTTTATAATGTAGACATTAACAACTTCCGGCTACTTGGACTTGGTGCAGCGACTTGAATTTGGTGTAGATCATTTACAGAAAAACGCGGTATATCAAATAGAATAAGTATTACTATTGAATATATATTATACACAAACGTATTGTAGACATATATTAGGAAACAGGTTTTGTTAATTATTAGTCAGAGGGAGTATTTTAGAGTAAGTTAGTTTCGGATTCTGTCGGGGAATTCAGCGAGCGATAATAGGGTTGTTTACTATTCGAAAATTGAGATAGCATAGTGAATAGTTTACATTGGCTAATATATATATATATATAAAGTGATCTATTTACTTAAATTACATACATAAGGTAATATCTGACATAGTGGTAGTCAACGTTTTCGGTAAAAAGGAATTAACAGCAGGATTTTAGCGTAAATTAGTACACACTGACTTCGTTGTTTTGTTACACAGTGTTCTCCGTATTCGCCAGGTGGCAGGATTTTTAGCCTAAAGTGTTCTTTTGATCACAAAAACAGCCTTATTCAAGGCTAACGTAGCAAACTAATTAAAAATAAATTGTATGATGGCGCCGTGCAAACGGCAGTTAAAGGCCACAAGGCATTTAATTTGTGGCAGTTGCAGCAACTGGGTGGATTTCGTCAAGTCTGGGTGCGAGAAGTCCTGGGCTGAGGTCCAGGCAGATAGTTTTAGTTTTGAGTGTAGGGGATGCGCACGGATGAAGGAACTAGAGGTGGAGTTGGAAGAGCTGAGGCTGCTCGTTGTGGCAATGGTGGGAAGGGAACAGGGGAGTTGTGCCAGTAGTTCCGGTGGGGGAACTGTAGACGATAAAGTGTCGAAAGACACAAGAGATGCTAGGGAGAGCTCACCTCAGCCTGGGAGGAAGCTGAGAGGAGGGAAGGTGACAGGTCATAGGGAGACAGGACGTAAGGAGACGGGAAGGAAAGGAACGGAAGGGAAGACAACCAGAGTGAAGGAGATGGGAGTAGGGGAGACAGGAGGGAAGGAGAAGGGAGTGGGGGAGACGGGAGGGAAGACAACCGGAGTGAAGGAGAGGGGAGTAGCGGCGACAGAAGGGAAGGAGAAGGGAGTGGGGGAGACGGGAGGGAAAACAACCGGAGGGAAGGAGAGGGGAGTAGGGGAGATAGGAGGGAAGGAGAAAGGAGTGGGGGAGACGGAAGGGAAAACAACCGGAGTGAAGGAGAGGGGAGTGGGAGAGACAAGAGCAAAGGAGTGGGAAGTGGGGGAGACAGGAGGGAAGGGGTCAGGACAGAATGTGATGGAGGGGATCGAAAGGAAGAGTTATTCTGCAGCAGTGATAGAGGGGGTGAGGAAGAGAGCGAGGGTGTTTGTGGGGGATTCGATAGTTAGGAAGACCGACAGAGTCTTAAACAAGGGAGATGATGTGGTGGTCTGCTTGCCTGGAGCCAAAATAGAGGCGATAACTGAGAGGGTAAAAAACATCGTAGGCTCGGGTAAGGGTGGATCTGTTTTAGTACACGTAGGGACAAATAACGTAGAGAGGGAGGGTACAACTGCCATAGTTAGGAAATATAGGCAGTTGGTCAGAACACTAAAACAGACGCGGGTTGAGCAGGTAATACTGTCAGGGATTTTACCTGTAATGGGCAGGAGGGGTCACAAATATCGAAATTGTCGGGGGATGGCAATTAACATGTTAGTCCAGAGGCTGTGTAGGGAAGAGGAAGTTGGATTTGTGGATTTATGGGGAAGTTTTGTTGGGAGGGCAGATATGTACATGAAGGATGGGCTTCATTTAAGTGGAAAGGGGGCGGCAGTATTCGCGGACAAACTTTCAGCAGCAGTAGATAGCGACTTGGGTACAATGACAAATGTTTTTGGAAGTAAACATTCTTTAAACTAGAAGTGCAGGGGGGTTACCTAGAGGTGTCTCAAGCAGAACAAGAGGCCACTAGCACAGATAAACCAATATCAAATCATCCGAAAAACATCTCTGAAAAAGGTTATATATGCGTATGTTTAAATGCAAGGAGCATAGTAAATAAGAAAAACGAATTAAACATTATGGTAGAAGATATTGACCCTCACATAATTGGTATAACTGAATCATGGGCCAACATAGATATTACAGATGCTGAATTAGGACTGACAGGATACGTAATGTTTAGGAAAGATCGAATAGGAAGAAGGGGCGGGGGAGTTATTTTATATGTTAAAGAATCTATTCAGGCTTATGAAATAAAACTAGAAAGGGAAGCAGATTGCGATGAAGCTGTTTGGTGCAAAATTGTTTCAGGAAATTCAAAATTAACTATTGGATTAGTTTACCGAAGTCCAAACATAAACGAAGAGGACAACACAAAAATAAAAAACGCTATAAAGGAAGTTAGTAAAGGGGAATGTATCATAATGGGAGATTTTAACCATGGACACATACAATGGAATTCTCTAGAGAGCACAGGGATTGAGGATCAACAATTTCTATGTTTAATCCAGGATAGCTTTCTTACTCAGCACGTACTAGAACCAACCAGGGGAGAAAATGTATTAGATATAGTTTTGTCATCACAAAAAGAATTAGTGGACAATGTAAAAATATTTGAACCATTGGGTAATAGTGACCATAATCAAATACATTTTGACATCAATGTAAAATCAGAAAGTAAAAATAAGAAAACGTACAAGAGAAACTTCCACAAAGGTAACTACAAAGATATGAGAAAATACTTAGCACAGCTAGATTGGAATAACATGCTGATGAATAAGACCGCAATTGAATGCTGGAACATTCTTAAATATGAAATTGAGAGTATCATCGATAAATTTGTTCCCTTCCGAAAACAAGGAAAACGGTGTAGAAAGAAACATTTGTCAAAAGAGGCTATTAGAAAAATAATGCTAAAACAAACTATGTGGAGGGTTTATAGGCGTACCAGAAAGGAAGAAGACTATGCAAAATACAAAGAGGCACTTAATGCAGCTACAACTGAAATCAGACAATCTAAAAGAAGCTATGAGCAAAAACTGGCATGTAACATAAAAAATGACAGCAAGAGTTTTTATGCATATGTCAGGAGTAAACAAAACGTACAAGACAAGGTTGGACCTCTAGAAGACAGTGCTGGAAATATAATATCACAGGGGTTTTTAATGGCGGAAGACCTAAATGGTTACTTCAGTTCAGTGTTTACCAAGGAAGATATTAGTTCATTACCAGTTGCTGATGCTAAATTTCAGGGGGCTAAATCTGAATATTTAGGACCGTTAGTTGTAACTCCAGAATTGGTAGCTAAGAAAATAAGGGCAATGAAGGATAACAAATCACCGGGAGTGGATGGGATTCCTCCAAAATTACTAATGGAAACAGTAGATCAAATCAGTATACCACTTGCAAGAGTATTCAACTTGTCATTAAAAGAGGGAGTTGTTCCGTTTGAATGGAAAGAAGCAAACATCATACCATTATTTAAAAAGGGTTCGAGAAATAAGTCAGAGAATTACAGACCAGTGAGTTTAACGTCAGTGATTTGTAAATTATTAGAAAGGTTAATTAAAGACCATATGGTGGACTTCCTCGTTAAGCATAAATTATTAAATTCATCTCAACATGGATTCCTTAAAGCAAGGTCATGCTTAACAAATATGTTATGTTTTTTGGAAGAAATCACTAAGTGGATAGACGTGGGATCGCCAGTAGATATTATCTACTTAGATTTTCAGAAAGCTTTTGACAAAGTGCCACATCAAAGATTGCTACTTAAATTAAAAGCCCATGGTATCGGGGATAGCATAACTGACTGGATAGAACAATGGCTGACTGACAGAAGACAACGAGTTGTAGTAGATGGAGAAGTTTCAAATTGGAAATCGGTTTTGAGTGGGGTACCTCAAGGGTCAGTACTAGGACCTATATTATTCTTAATTTATATCAATGACTTGGACGACAGTATAACAAGTAACGTACTGAAATTTGCGGATGACACAAAACTGTTTAGAAAGGTTAATACTGATGGTGATAAACAACATTTACAAAACGATCTAGACAGATTAGTGAAATGGTCTGAGAAATGGCAGATGCTGTTCAATTTTGGGAAATGTAAATGCCTACATACAGGACATGGGAACTTGAATGTAAACTATAAAATGGGAGATACTGTTCTGGGTACTACTGTAAAAGAAAAGGACTTAGGAGTTACAATAAGCGCTGATATGAAAGTTTCAGAGCAGTGTGGTATTGCAGCTTCAAAGGGTAATCAAATTCTTGGATTGATTAGAAGAAACATAACATACAAGGGAAAAAAGTTAATTATACCTCTTTATAAAGCAATAGTTAGACCTCATTTAGAATACTGTATACAAGCATGGAGACCATATCGTAAGAAGGATATAGATACGCTTGAACGCATACAAAGGAGAGCAACTAAAATGATTCCAGAACTTAGAGACCTTAGTTATGAAGAACGCCTGAAAGAATGTGGTTTAACAACTCTAGAGACAAGGAGGTTAAGAGGAGATCAGATTGAAGTTTTTAAGATATTGAATGGGTATGAAATTATTGATAGAAATATGTTTTTCTCACTCAAGAAGGATAGCAGAACTAGAGGACATGAGGTAAAATTAGTAAAGGATCAATGTAGATTGGACATCAGGAAGCACTCGTTCTCACAGAGGACAATAAATGAATGGAACAAATTGTCTACAGATTGTGTAACTGCTACCAGCGTGAATATGTTTAAAAACAAGGTTGACACATATCTCAGGAGGGCGGGTTATAAGTAGATGAACATTGTTGGACTCTCGATAAGCCAATGGCTTCCTTGTCCACTTGCCATCTGGGCCTTTGGCTTGGATGGCAAATCTTGTTAAATCTTGTTAAATCATTGTGATGGTGTGTTCAGGCAAAACAGAAGGCTGACCGTAGCCGACAGCGCGTGGAGGATACCTTCCAGAAGGCGTCCCATTCCCTCCGCTCCGAGGAGGCCCAGTTGAGGAGGGAGAAGAAACTCAGGGAGGAGAAGGATCGCATGATGAACGAGGACGATCCGGAGAAGCAACGCCGGCTCGAGGTAGGCTGTGTGGAAATACCCTCCAATTCCCATAGCCTCAACTGATTGGTTACTGAAGTTCTCAGGACCAAATATGACTACAATGTATGGGAACTTACCTTTAATTGGACCCTTCAACTATCATGACAAAATTGGAGAGGTCTGTTTTATCGAGTGATTTTTCCCTGTTGAAATTTTACAAAAATCAGCTTTCTATTAATTACATTGGCAATCCATGCACAGTGCATAACATTTAAAAAAATATATATTTTTGTGAAATACATCAAGCTCTTTAATTTTAATGTCATTTTATTATTTCGGTTTAATGTAATTTTATTATTTTGGTTTAATGTCATTTTATTATTTCAGCTTAATGTAAAGTGCCTCGAGTAGATTTGGCACTACATAAATATAATATTTATTATTTAAATGAGGCAACAAAGTTACCTCATTGTGGTTTGTTGTGTTTGAAGGAGAAAAACTTGAAGAAGGAACAGAAGAAGAAGAACCCAAAAGTGAAGATGATGAAAGTCAAGTCCAGTTAAAGACATCATCTTCTGCTTGTGTTGCTTGGCAGCTCAAAGATGTCAACTTTTATCCCCCATTCCCTCCATACATTAGATGTCAGTTTACACTCCCTCCGTACAATAAATGACAGTTTATTGTATGTCAGCTCCAGTTCCAGCGACACAGTCCTAGCTGCAGTTTGGTCTTGCAAATCAGTCTCGTGGGGGTGTTTGCACGACTTATTCTTGCACCGTGGAACACGATATCGGCCAACCAATTGGACAATCGGTCACTTGTGTAAACTAACTTGAACACTAACCCATGCTGTTGGTAGTGTGTCTGAATAGATCATGAAAGTTTCCTATCTCTGATTAGACCACACATCTAAAATCTTCCATTGCTGTGATTTTTTGCGGCCATGTTTGTGATCCTCTCAAAATTAGACAATGAATGCATTTACTTTTTCGAATGGATTGACATTCTAGTTTCTTCGAATATTCTGAAGGAATACAAAACTTTCTTGACAGGTAATTAATTACCATGTCAAAATAATGCATTTATAATTTTTATAAAGAGTGACTCATGCATCTCCATCAATAAATAATATTTATATATTATTTGATAACAACATTTCCTACGAAAACCCATTTAGAAGTTGTTCATTTAGAACTTTTTAGCCCACTTACAAAATCAGGTTTGTTTTGCTAGTATTCACCAGGTGGAACCTCTGTTGCATACTTTGGGAGAAGAAATCACTGATGCAGGTAGAAACTTTGGCTCGCAGACTGGAAACAGGAAACCTTTTGGTCTTGACAGCATATGAAAATTTTTTTCTTGAGATGCAATGTCCTGGGTGTGGCCGTGTCTGTGTACATGTTCAGAAAACTATGGCCTGGATTCTTCCAGAACAAAGACAGTAAGCTAGCCTAGTGTGCATTGCCACTTAGTTATTTTCTCATATCCCACAGCAATATGTATCGCTTAAATATGGCAGCATTTTGCTAAAAAGAATGATAGATTGTACAATACTAACCCGTAAAAATGCCATTTTAATCGGAGCAAGTTTGATCGTTGGGCAATCAAACAAGGGCGTCATATGTAAAGTGTCCGTGTCAAATCATCTGCTGCTATTTTGAAGCTTGGACAGTTTTGTTCACTCCACATTGCCTCAGTTCACTCAGCTGTAAACATTAGTACCTCACTATTTTGGTGTAGACATTGGTGGATATATGAACAAATATTCTTTGTTCAGTAATTGCAGCGAGGCTGAATGCTTCCCAGAGAAGTTGGTGCGGGATGGACATATCTGCCGGGGGTGAAGTGTAAAGCACTTTCCCAAGGACTGGATACCGAGTTGTATAAGAATGCACCTTTATCTTTAATCCTCTTGCTAAAATTTGGGCAGTTTCGTTTAGTTTCCCAGATACATCTGTGTACATGAAAACCGTCAGTGGTGAAATAGTGAATTCATTGCAGTGTAACATTTCCAAGAGAAGTCGATTGGTGTTGAAATAAACAGGATGTGAAGGGTGCACCTTTTTAACCGCTGGAGCTGTCGTTCATAACGACCATACCGTATATTTGCGTATATACCTGACAACACAGCTGATGATTAGCTCGTGTGCTCTATAAAGAAACAAGAGCTAGACACGCAGTAGTATTGAAACTACGTAATCATTTATTCGTTCTCGGCAGTAGCGCGAAGTCTACTGCTTCTAATGACATTGTTTTCTTGAATGGCACATTGCTAGGTATACATTTTGTTCTTGTCGTCCGGTTTGTGTGAGGATAAAATACTAGTCTGTATTTTGTGTTCGCGTTACAAGCGCACCTGTTCAACTTGCGTATTTCTAGCTGGTGATGTTTAGTCAGACGTACGTCTTCTTGGACAACTAGATGCTGAGCTTTCGAACAAGGTAATTTACACAGATTTTCTTGTTATTCTGTTCAGCACAGATGATCCTCTGCTTAGCCATTAAAGTACAACGTTTTTCATTGGTCACATCATACAGAGCTAGTCGGGGTTTTGTGTAATTTAAAAGCCCCAATTCTCTTTATTTTCGATCTCGAAGTTCATCTAAATTAACAATGTTATACGTCGTCTTTGTTGCTGCAGTGTATTTCCTGTCAGAACTTGTGGGAATTTGACCGACCGATAAATGATTCGATATAAAACGTAATGTAAAACTTGTATAATATATTAAGATATGAATTATCATTATAGTAACACGTTTGTGTGGATATTATTTTATAAAACAACCGATATGTTATAAATACTAAACAAGAAGTATCGCAGTGTCCGTCAAACATGGTACATTTCACCAATGAAACTCGTTGTATATTTAAATGGAGAAACGATGTGTGTAACGTTGAGATTAGAACTAGAATATGAAGAATCTCATAAGTTCTACTCAGCCAATGTGTTTACTGCATGAATTATTATGTACCAAAACTGTTTGTAAATAAGAGTAGTTCACGAAATTATTATTACGTGTGTTTACATACAGAAATAGATATATGTCGAAGTTCGTACACTGCTAAATGATGATGCGTCTGATTAGCAATATTTAATTGTTGTATTTCGATTGCGTTTTGACATTGTGATGATTCGTTTAGAAAACAAAACACCCAAATTAATGTCAGGTTTTAAATACTGGGTCTAAAAGGTTAAGAAAGTGATAACTGTGGATGTTGTGTCAACTATATATGTACTGTTGATCCGTGATTTAGTCTTCAGTTACAACAATTATAGCAGTTAGGTCGTGTTGTAACTCAATCTCACACAGTATTGAACATACAAACTGTAATACAATAGGATGGTATGATCGCATGTTCCATTTGGTTCCTCAATGATTAGATCTTCGTCTTCAGAATCTAACAGTTCAGAAGTCCGGTTCCAGTTGTTGGTAATAATGGTGCTTCATAATCATATACAATCGACTGGTTAGACCAGAATTTATCCAGACGGTTTTTAAATGAGTTAATATATTTAGCCTGTACTACTGGTTCAGGGAGGGTATTCCATGGTTCAGCCACTCTGAGAGGGAAAGCATTTTTCTTACATTTTGATTTGCTCTTTAGGTAAATAATTTTGGAGAGTATTTCATGTCCTCGGAGTTGCTTCCTCCCTTTTTAAGAGTTTAGGTGAGGATTCATTGTCAAATAATTTATGTATAATTAAAAAAAACTTGTATCATGTCTCATCGCAATAAAGAATTATTATTAAATAAATGAACAGTTTTGCTATGTTGGTACTCCAGTGGCTTACTATTGGTCAGTGTGTGCGGCATCAAATTGTTTGTTACTTAACAAGATGAACTTGTCTACGAATATACAGTTTTAGTGTCGTGTATTTCTTCCCGTCTGCAAGACAACGTGGTCCAATTGACCAAGCAGCATATGCACAATAAATGTGGACGATTTTTAAAACGTTCAGTTTGTATTACACTATAAGAATGGAACAGGACAACTCGTGTGTTGACAGTAATTACGTTATTAGCGCCCCGAACAGTACTAACTTCGCATTTTAGGTCCCGAAGCCAGGCGCGTGTTGGCACGTCCAACCTGACCAGGTCCCCGTTACACGTGTATAGCGGACACTCACTGGTGATGTGGAGTGCGGTCTGCCTTTCGGCACCGCACTCACACGAAGCTGATGGTGCCAGCCCCATCTGGTTCATGGTGTGTTTGAACCTGCCATATCCTGTTCTTATGCGATTGAGGCGCACCAGTGAGTGTCGGCCGAGCTCGTGTCCAACTGGTTTCTTCGATGGGATAGGGATAAATTATCTTAGTCTGCAAGGTGTGGCGTCCCACCTTCTTGTCCACGCCTCGTTTGTCCATGCGGTCCTATCTAGTAGCAGCAGCAGCAGCAGCAGGTGATCTGTTTCCTCCTGAATGAGGTTTACACTCATTTTTTCACTCGTATTTAATCTGGAATGTCATGGAGAACTCTCCTGCTACTGTAAAACCAAGTGTCGCCCGATAGCTCGGCGGTTAGACTGTCGGACTGCCAATCGATAAAACCGTAGTTCGAGTCCACCTGTTGAGACACTAAAATCCGTCGGTGTGTGCGTGTGTTTGTGTCTGTGTTTGTGTGTGCCAGCGGAAGTAAAATATTCCACTCACTGGGTTGAGATATAACTTGCTGTGGTCTCCACGTACGCCGTGAATTCTGCAAATGTTTGAAAGACTTACATGTTAAATTAAAAACAGCTGACCAGTACTTGAACCTACAACCACCATTATCAGCATTGGTATATCGGACGTTAGTATTATTTCTGTCTAAGATTCATGTATTCATTGGTGCCAACTCGTTTAGGGTCTTATGCACTTCAGTTACCGACCTTAAATGTTGCAGCACTTAGGGTTGGCACATGTGTGAATCGCTTAGAAGGTTACTGCAAATGCGGTAGCTGAGCCACGTTGTTTGAGACGTCAGTCGAGACTAACCAGCCGGTACTCTAACAACGGGAAGAAATCTCTCTCGTGTTTGTCATATCTGACATAGACATCAGCCGTGACACGGTCGTCGTTCCCCGTGTGGGCGATCCCTTCCCACAGTGTCCCCCCGTCATCCGCGCCCCGCCTTAGGTAGAACCATTGCTGCCCAACAATCACCGTCACGGCGTCCGCGTTCTCAACTTCCAGCTTGAACTTTATGTTTTTGTTCAACTTGATATCGCCGGAAGTGGGTTCGTGCAGACGACACCGGATCCAGAACTGGTGCGTTCTGGGATACGGTCGTATTTTCCTGGAAGCGGAAGTGTTGCTCTGCAGCAGGTAGCGACATGCGCACTGCAACACTGACGTGTCGCCGGTCATGCGCGCTGCGTAGACACTGAACACGTAGATGCCTCGTTCTGGCAGACGCAACAGGAAGGAGACGAAGTCGCGGTGACGCGCCCTCTGGAAGACGAGTCGGTCGAGCACTGCGCTACTGCCTGGCTGCTCTCCGTACATCAGCTTGTGCGAGATCGAGACCGCATGATGGAACCTCAAGTTTAATATCAGTTTGTCTTCATCACAGACGACATAATAGTTGTCGGAGGAAACACCCAGTTCCAACCCGTGTCGGGTCGGTCCGTAGCCATCAGGTAACCTCGGGAAACTCCGAAATGGACTCGGCTTGACCCGGCTGCAATCGATGCGGAACGAACACACGTTGTTATAGATCTTGGACTCGATCGTGTCACAGACGAAGACTGTGAAGTAGAAGACGCCAGGAGAGGGCAGGTTTAGAGTGAAGACAGCTTGGTCGGCGTCGCTGTAATGGACACAGCAGCCGTCCATGACGCGTCCCTCGCATTCTAGACGACAACTGAACGCGTATGGGTCTTGAGACGCCAGCCGTAAGCGAATCTCCGTTCTCCCGGTCGCCGTCTCGACAACCGATGCCAAGTTAGCGGTGAACGCGAGTCCGTAAAGGAAGAAGTGTGACTTTACAGCCGGCAGACGAACGAACTGTTCCCGTACTAGTGGCTTGGCCAAAAGCTGCCACTGCGGCTCGTCCGCCAGGTGCATGTAGATGTGATCTTCCGGGTCTGTGAGAAAGTAGAACTCGTCGAGAGAGTAGCACACGTTCGACGTATCGGAACCGGAACACGTCACGTAGCGCGCCCCCCAGTGACAGTCGACGAAGTGCCACTCATCGTCCAGGCAAACCGCAGTCCACGAGTTCCGGAAGTGGGTGTCATCCAGCTGCATGCCGGGACGGTAACCGGCGCTCTTTGACAGTCCCCGGATGATCCTGACTGGAATTCCGGCGTAGCTGTAACAAACAGTGTTTTGTACTGGAAACGACACATCTGTGCAATTCATCCGCTATTCCCCATAAGTATAGATTGCGAGTTTTGTATTTACGAAGAAAGCACATTCTATATGTATCGCACTGACATTAGAGCTTTCATGTAATAAAAACTGATTGTAATGAAAACTAATTCGCGTATTCATAAATACAGTGGTTATTAGGCCCAACTTACCAGCATCTAGTTTGGGTGTGTTTTGATTTTAAGAAATGTGGAATTAACGCGACAGGTAAATTAAAAATGATTTATTTTTAATATGCTGGAAACATTAAAAAGAAAATCGTAGGACAAGTTTTTCAAGGAATCAAAGAAACGTTAAAAGGGCAAAGTGGCAGCCGCACCGTTGACATTCTCTGAGCGCTGGTATTCCAATTATCGCACGTCTTGAGACGAGGTTTGTTTCTCGTTTTAGTTGAGCCATGTTTGAAGCCTATGAAAAATTCGAATTGGCGAGCTCATAACAGCTATATGTACTGTGCGACGTCGTTTGGCTGGCTTACCTGCAGAGTCGTTTGAAGAGTTCGTGGTAACTCTTGGCCCCCTGTCGGATGCCTTGCAGGAAGTAGTAAGGACTCTCCTCCGTCCACTCCCCATGCGTCATCATCGCATTCAGGTCCTTTGTCGTTATCCACCGGAATATTGACCTGCAGCATGCGCACTATTGTTATATGCAAAATGTACACTGATATTGGGCACAAACCTTACTCTGTGTAGAGTAGACAATTCAGCACCTTCATTTGAATGTATACGTCATATACCCTGGGTACTTCACCATGGAGACGCAGTTAGCGATTTCTGATGTTGTAAACTTGGGTTTGAAGCACGCTCGGTCAATTGGAAACTAGGGCAGTAGTTCATTAGCGGGTTAAACCTGGGATTGTGTATCCATGCGAGGGGAAATAAAAATTCGCTCGTAGTTTACTGTAATATTTCAGTGATTATTTTCTTCCCGGTGGCGGCATCAAAATACTATATTACTCTACCAGAACATATATGCGTGTATTTGATTGGTCATTTGGTAGGTATGAGTTAGATGCTACCGTAGAGCACAGTTTTGAAACCAAATGTTTGATGTACGAGTTAGATGCTACCGTAGAGCACAGTTTTGAAACCAAATGTTTGATGTACGAGTTAGATGCTACCTTAGAGTACAGTTTTGAAACCAAATGTTTGATGTACGAGTTAGATGCTACCGAGAGCACAGTTTTGAAACCAAATGTTTGATGTACGAGTTAGATGCTACCGTAGAGCACAGTTTTGATACCAAATGTTTGATGTACGAGTTAGATGCTACCGAGAGCACAGTTTTGAAACCAAATGTTTGATGTACGAGTTAGATGCTACCTTAGAGTACAGTTTTGAAACCAAATGTTTGATGTACGAGTTAGATGCTACCGTAGAGCACAGTTTTGAAACCAAATGTTTGATGTACGAGTTAGATGCTACCGTAGAGTACAGTTTTGATACCAAATGTTTGATGTACGAGTTAGATGCTACCGAGAGCACAGTTTTGAAACCAAATGTTTGATGTACGAGTTAGATGCTACCGTAGAGCACAGTTTTGATACCAAATGTTTGATGTACGAGTTAGATGCTACCGAGAGCACAGTTTTGAAATCAAATGTTTGATGTACGAGTTAGATGCTACCGTAGAGCACAGTTTTGATACCAAATGTTTGATGTACGAGTTAGATGCTACCTTAGAGCACAGTTTTGATACCAAATGTTTGATGTACGAGTTAGATGCTACCGTAGAGCACAGTTTTGATACCAAATGTTTGATGTACGAGTTAGATGCTACCTTAGAGCACAGTTTTGAAACCAAATGTTTGATGTACGAGTTAGATGCTACCGTAGAGCACAGTTTTGATACCAAATGTTTGATGTACGAGTTAGATGCTACCGAGAGCACAGTTTTGAAACCAAATGTTTGATGTACGAGTTAGATGCTACCGTAGAGCACAGTTTTGATACCAAATGTTTGATGTACGAGTTAGATGCTACCGAGAGCACAGTTTTGAAACCAAATGTTTGATGTACGAGTTAGATGCTACCGTAGAGCACAGTTTTGATACCAAATGTTTGATGTACGAGTTAGATGCTACCTTAGAGCACAGTTTTGATACCAAATGTTTGATGTACGAGTTAGATGCAACTGTAGAGCACAGTTTTGATACCAAATGTTTGATGTACGAGTTAGATGCTACCTTAGAGTACAGTTTTGATACCAAATGTTTGATGTACGAGTTAGATGCTACCTTAGAGTACAGTTTTGAAACCAAATGTTTGATGTACGAGTTAGATGCTACCTTAGAGTACAGTTTTGAAACCAAATGTTTGATGTACGAGTTAGATGCAACCTTAGAGTACAGTTTTGAAACCAAATGTTTGATGTACGAGTTAGATGCAACCTTAGAGTACAGTTTTGAAACCAAATGTTTGATGTACGAGTTAGATGCAACCTTAGAGTACAGTTTTGAAACCAAATGTTTGATGTACGAGTTAGATGCAACCTTAGAGTACAGTTTTGAAACCAAATGTTTGATGTACGAGTTAGATGCTACCTTAGAGTACAGTTTTGAAACCAAATGTTTGATGTACGAGTTAGATGCAACCTTAGAGTACAGTTTTGAAACCAAATGTTTGATGTACGAGTTAGATGCAACCTTAGAGTACAGTTTTGAAACCAAATGTTTGATGTACGAGTTAGATGCTACCTTAGAGCACAGTTTTGAAACCAAATGTTTGATGTACGAGTTAGATGCAACCTTAGAGTACAGTTTTGAAACCAAATGTTTGATGTACGAGTTAGATGCTACCTTAGAGCACAGTTTTGAAACCAAATGTTTGATGTACGAGTTAGATGCAACCTTAGAGTACAGTTTTGAAACCAAATGTTTGATGTACGAGTTAGATGCAACCTTAGAGTACAGTTTTGAAACCAAATGTTTGATGTACGAGTTAGATGCTACCTTAGAGCACAGTTTTGAAACCAAATGTTTGATGTACGAGTTAGATGCAACCTTAGAGTACAGTTTTGAAACCAAATGTTTGATGTACGAGTTAGATGCAACCTTAGAGTACAGTTTTGAAACCAAATGTTTGATGTACGAGTTAGATGCTACCTTAGAGTACAGTTTTGAAACCAAATGTTTGATGTACGAGTTAGATGCTACCTTAGAGTACAGTTTTGATACCAAATGTTTGATGTACGAGTTAGATGCTACCGTAGAGCACAGTTTTGAAACCAAATGTTTGATGTACGAGTTAGATGCTACCGTAGAGCACAGTTTTGAAACCAAATGTTTGATGTACGAGTTAGATGCTACCTTAGAGCACAGTTTTGATACCAAATGTTTGATGTACGAGTTAGATGCTACCGTAGACCAGTTTTGAAACCAAATGCTCTTCGGTTTGGTCAATAATGAGGTGTGCGGATATGCCCCACCTTCCCCTACTGCGGCTTGTAGCGTCACCGTCTGGCAAATTATCATAACGTTTTGCTTGATAAGCTTTCGCGGGTATTTATGTTCGTTGATGATAGAACTGTGGCCATATTTGTGCTGCTTAGCCCGCGAGCAGGGTTGCTGGATCACCTACCTAACCTTCTCGAGTGTCGTATGGCATGCCTTCGTCAATTCACGGACGAGCTCGCTGAAACTGCCGTGTTCCCGCTGGGCTACCTAAAGAACGCACAGACGAAATCTACATCGATTACACATAAGTATATCCATTGGTAATAATTGCTGACACCACAGTTGAAAAGCTTCAAGTATAACTGCAACGAACCCGTTGGTTCTAAACATTATCCCATCATCCATTTAAATCGTGCCTACTATTACGGTTACATCACGTAGTGTCCTTACATTTGGCGTTCCAAGCCGTTTTGTGCGTTTTGAACAAGGTTTTTTTTATAACGGGATACGGCCCGTGTTTGTCAAATGCCAGGGACCAACAGTTAAAAAATATCCGAAAGGCGACTTTCGTGAATATTTTAATTGTGCGCTGTCAGCTGCGCCAAAGTCTCGAGAGGGGTCTCAACCTCCCACCTTTGTTTGCGGGAAACTCCCCACTTCACACCATTTCTAGGGCTAACGCACCTCCCACTTATTGCAACCCTCCTCATTGACTCTAAGAACTACTGTAGAGATCCATTGACAAAAGCTGAAATCAGAAACTACGCTGGACGAACCTGAAGGGCGCAATGGTCGATTTCATAGAAAACGTCAGATCCGGAGTACAATTGCGCCTTCTTCTTCGTAGGCGGCCCTGGTGGCGGAAGTTTCGTTGACACCTAGACAAGAACAGCGCCATGTGGCCGGACATGGCGTTCAAATACACTGATGTCCTATAGCGTCAACGTCAATTCATAGTTGGGTTATCAGTTCAGCATATCTATTATTGTCTACAATGTTAACTTACATTTAAAACTACTTCATTGACTGATTTAGCCTATTGCAAATCCGGTTCATTGGTGTCCAAATGTGTAGTGTGTGTGAATAGTTTATGTAACATCCGCAGTCGATTTAATAAAAAAGTATATTTTTGTTCAAATCATCTAAAGAATTTACGTTAGATCTGGTAAGGATTAAAATAGTGGATATGCAAAATGGTAAACACTATGTGGGTCAATGCGTGACGCCAATCACATGACAAAGCTACAAAATTTCACCAAAGCAGAAAATCGTGAATGTTCAGCATTTCGATTTTCACTTCAGTTAATGCTTGAACAAGCATTAACTAATTAAATAGTTTGTCTGATGATTTCACAAAAAAATAATTACAAAAGTTGCACAAACGAGCTAGCATGTTGCAGTCAATACTAGGTAAGTTTGGTTTTTCGCTAAAATTATTTGAAATGAGATTAGAGAGAAATTTAATTGATTTAGTACATTTAATACAATGCAATACAACATCCACGTAATGTCGTACTTATATGAATAGCAATACATCACATCAGTGTTCGTATTAGATATTTGGCACTGGCTTTGTCTTTGTTTTTTTCCAAATTATATCATCAAAGAAATAACATATGCACAATATTTGATGTGTTTTGCCAAACACGTCAACCGGCACCTATTGTTCTCATTTAACTATCCATACATACGTTACGTTTATATGATTGCCCAAACATAGTAGCCTATTAAGATGGGAAGACTGCGTAAAGAGGGGTGTGAGAAAGGCGGATAATAAGTGGAGGGACAGGGCTGCCGATAACGAGCAGTGGATAAGGATACGGATAATTTTTTGTTCCCAACAGCAGACAAACATAGATAAATTACATTGAGAGGCAATGTAAATTATACAGATATGCATGATATATACAAATATTGAACTGTACAATATACAATAACAATTAATAAATAATCAACAATGTAATACATTATGCAACAAAAAAAGAAAGACAACAATATTTGCTGTGGGACGGGAGGCTCCTACTAAGACCAACACTGGTCGCTATCGTAGGAGCCACCCAAATCAAAAATAGCATATATTCTTATACATAATATATTCCTACATAAAAAAACTTTTGTCTGTCTCTTACGTATAATCAATTTAAGTGTGTGATGATGTGTTGTGTTGACGCATTGTATGTGTTGTGTTCGCCTGTACGCGTGTAAGCATGTGTGCAAGTATATACATTGAAAAGTTGAATTGTATTTACATGAACTGTGTTACACTCAGTCGTAATTTATTTAAATTAGTTGGCATATGTAGTAATTTAGTATAGTGCATGTGACGTTATATTTTTGTAGCATGTAGTGTTTGGCATAACTTGAAAAGCCTTTCAAACTATGAGTCACTATTTTGTCTATAACTAAACCAGGGATATTGTTTATATCATGTGGCAAGTTGTATTTAAGAAATCGTTTTGCAAAATTCATGTTTAGTTCTGGAAGTAGTTCAGTTGAAAAGGAGAACAGCAAAAGCAATACAGCAACTAAAGTACAACAACTAAAGTATAACAACTAAAGTACACCTACTAGTTGGTCTCACCCCTTTAAGTGGGACTACAAGGAAGAACAACACCCACTACATAATGTACCTTTTTGTCAGTTAATTGCAGAATCTCCTGCGTTTGTTCGTAAACCATATCCTCAGCGCGCATGCGCTCGTCCTCGTTCAGCCTGCTCAGAAGACGACGTGTTTTCTCTTCGCGCATGCGCTCGAAGTGTTGCGTTATGTTCGTCCTTTCCGTTTCCGGGTTTCCCTTATATTTACCTGCGAGAAAATCCTATTAAAACGGCGAAGATGACGTTATAGGGGCCATATCAACAAAACAGTAATATTCCTAGTGGAAAGTGATACGAGCCCGACCCGGGATAATGTAGAAGGTGACCAGGAATAAGAAGGAGCTCATTTATAACCCATGTCAACTAAACAATATAGCAAATAAGCTGCAGTAATGTTTCTCGGTCAAAACGCGATGATGGAGAAGTTAGTGAATTCATCATGTCTTCTAATTATGTATCATAATAGTGTAAGTTAATAAATGGCTTATTATGGTACAACTATACGAATATTTTCTATTCGTGATATCAATATTGTCCAGCATCGAATTTGGGCGACTCTAGGGTTGACTTCGAACCGACATTAGAATGTGCAACCCTCGACTGAGAGACTGTATTAGTTCATGACCGGCTAAGCAAATATAATAGCTAATAATAATAAAACTTCAATAGCGCTTAATTTTTTTTGGAATCCGAGCTAAGAACAGGAACGTACAAAAGTCATTACCAGAGCGAGTGACCGCCAAAAGCTTAAGGTAGAAGTACAATTCGAAAAGATTTGTTTTAGTAGTGATGCTTTCATTGAGCATTGTATTTTTAGACGTTATTTTTTTATAGCATAGCAATGTAGTTACTGTATTATTAGCTATCTCTATCTTGTATTTAATATTGAATTTTTGAAAGATTACTAATTCACACACACGCACACGCGCACGCGCACGCGCACGCGCACGCGCACGCGCACGCGCACACACGCGCGCGCGCGCGCACGCACGCACGCACGCACGCACGCGCACGCACGCACACACACACACACACACACACACACACACACACACACACACACACACACACACACACATCATTTATTTTAATATCAACCATCTTGTTTAAAAATCCACACACCAGATTTGACACGGGCAAGTAACTCGTCAATGGCCAACTTCATCTCGTCTTCGAGATCTCGTTCCAAGTCCCGAACCTGCCGATCTCGCAATGTCTCGAAGCGCCGCGTCACGTGCACGTGATGTTTTCGTTGTTTCAGCTCGAGTTTGTTCTGTGCGACGAAGATGGCGTCTTGCGTAAGGTTGCGTCCCTTCTGTGGTGTCAGGTCGTGGCGCATTTCCTTCGCAACAGGAACACGACACTTAGATAAAAAACAGTCTAACCGTCTCTAGCAAATAACTAACGTCGATATAACAACCTTTAGTGTCTCTTCAAAAAGACACAGACAAAGTGGGGAGATAGAACTTATCCAGGTTTCGAAACAGCGGTAGATGGACTGGAATCTCGGCGTGCTCGGTTGGCAGTCCGGCGTTCTAATAGCCAAGGCGCAGCGCCCATCGTATTCATAGAATACTACACTTACTTGCCAAAGCGTACAAAAAACTGGAGGAAATACATTTGATACTGGACAAGCGACAAATGGAGAAACAGTAAGCTCTACAAATGAAGAAACAGTAAGCTCTACAAATGGGGAAACAGTAAGCTCTACAAATGGAGAAACCGTAAGCTCTACAAATGGAGAAACCGTAAGCTCTACAAATGGAGAAACAGTAAGCTCTACAAATGGAGAAACAGTAAGAACTACAAATGGGGAAACAGTAAGCTCTACAAATGGAGAAACCGTAAACTCTACAAATGGAGAAACAGTAAGCTCTACAAATGGAGAAACAGTAAGAACTACAAATGGAGAAACAGTAAGCTCTACAAATGGAGAAACAGTAAGCTCTACAAATGGAGAAACAGTAAGCTCTACAAATGGAGAAACAGTAAGCTCTACAAATGGAGAAACCGTAAGCTCTACAAATGGAGAAACAGTAAGCTCTACAAATGGAGAAACAGTAAGCTCTACAAATGGAGAAACCGTAAGCTCTACAAATGGAGAAACAGTAAGAACTACAAATGGGGAAACAGTAAGCTCTACAAATGGAGAAACAGTACGCTCTACAAATGGAGAAACAGTAAGCTCTACAAATGGAGAAACAGTAAGCTCTACAAATGGAGAAACAGTAAGCTGTACAAATGGAGAAACAGTAAGCTCTACAAATTGCAGTGACCAATTTGACATTGTCAGCAACAGTCAGCCACTTAAAAGCATTACTAAATTAAAGAACAACGCACTTGCATTTATATAGCACTAATTAATCAGGCATATGGGACTGGACTAATTGGCGACACATTAATGTTGAAAGCTATGAACGACCTAACGGATAGTTTTGTGATACAATGTAACAAGATCGCCACCCGAAGCAAAAACCTTAAGGCAAGTGGACAAGGAAGCCAGAGTCCAATGATTATACATTCATTGACATGCATGCGACCTGCCCTTCTGACATATTTGTCACTTTTGCTTTTAAACATATTCATACCGTTAGCACAATCTGTAGATAATGTGTTTCATCCATTTACGGTTCTCTGTGAGAATGAATAGTTTCTTAAATCAAATATATGCATTGTTCTTTCACTTACGTTACGTCGTATCCGCTAGTTTTCTTTCTTCCTTATGTGAAACAAATACTTCTATTAATATGTTCGTAACCTTTTATTATCTTAAGCACTTATATTTGATCATCTCTAAGTCTCATCGTCACTATTGTTTTTAAACTACATTCTTCAAGTGCTTATCAAAACCAAAGTATCTCAGTTCATTCTGGAATCATACCTTTGTGTCATGTTGCTGCGATCTATCATGGTCAACGCAGTAAAGTTCCTTGAGGACATCACTAAACTTGTACCTGTCACACGCCTGATCCGAGTCGCTCCACTTTCCTTTAGACACGTCCTCGTTAGTCGTGAGCATCGGCGCCCCCTGGAGGAATTCATACACGCTATCTGTCGGTGTGTTCCTTCCAACAGGAGTCACGTGGCTTTCACGTTGTTGTTCACGTGTTCGTAACTCTGGATCGCTTTTTCCTTTAGTTTTTCGGTTGTTGACGTTTCGTTTCCACCACGTTAGATCCCTTGTTTTGCTGGAGGCGCCTGGTAGTTTCTTCTTCGCGGTGTCGCGGTCACCCAGACCTTTGGATGCGGTATCTGCCAGACTCAACATGGCGCTGGTTATGTCCTTGACCTTGTCGCATTCCACTTCTCCATCTCGCAGACGCCGGATGAACGAACCAGGCTCATAATCCTTGAGCATGGAGATAAGCGTTAATAAATAGCGGCGGATTGGGAGTGGACGTAGAATGGATTAAAGACATGATGTACATTGCTACCCAGTTAATAAGCCTCGATTGGACTTGTGGTGGTTACTGAAGACGAAGATACATACGTACTTAATTGGCCTAGCAAATTTTGCAAGCTGGGTAACAGTCAGTTGGTATCCACTAGAGCTGCATAAAATGAGTATTTACCACGTTGGTCAAGCAGTTGAGCAGCGAGTAATAATGACCATGAAAGATAACGCGTGTGACATTTATCAATTGGTGTATACATATTGGGGCCTAAATCACAACTGTGATGCATCCAGGAAAACCGTTGATTTGGTGTTAGCCTTTAATTCTGCAGAACACTCACATAGCAATTACAATCCGTCAACAATATTTCGCACTGCTTTGCGTTTATCACAATTTCGTTAACATGCCAAAATATGAGACCACGCGATGTCATCCACCAGTTATAAAAAAAGTCCACGTATACCGCCTTCAGGTATATCCTTGATGCGACCCTGGTAAGGTGCATTTTCCTACCAGTGAAGACGTATTAAACGCTAATACAATTTGTGTTTTTTTTCTTTTAATCAACGATGTTGTACGTACGCTACACTTAATAATTAATTATTAATAATTATTAATATTACTGGTACAATTACCATAATCACCGTTATTCACACATTTATGTACGATAGATTGGTATGTCTATAATTATTCTAATTATAATTATCCGTAATTATTGTAAGAAATGTAATCACACTGATACATGTGTTGCACATCGTAAGGTAGACGCCGTAATACACACCAGATCGTCCGGTTCGGCATCGTAGCCTTGCGGACGTTTGGTGCGGTTTCTCTCGGTCAGTTCTTTGGCGTGTTCGAACTCGATCGCTTGCCGATCGTACTGCCAACCCAGTCCCACGTCCGTCCGCACCTGCCGACACACAATTCGTTATACGCCATCATCTGCATGTTACTCCGTCAGAGAAATAGTCGCAAGTGGCTGGTGGCTGTCTTATTTTATGATGTACTAGCCCAGTTTCCCGGCGTTGTACAGGAGAAAATGCAAGAGCTTATGACTCCTTGCCCCAATAAAGTGTTGGATGTGCAATGCCAATGTCAATGACATCTACGTTCTGTAGACGTTTGGCGTAGATCACGTGATGTGGTTGAATCACGCATAGCGTTGTTAACAATTGTACGTACTATTGTTCTGAGTTATGTAATATGTACGTCAAACGTCCACATACAGAGGTCCTTCTTAATATCCCCACCCCGGGGAATCGGGGGGTTTTGCTTTGTTAATGTACGATCCATCACCACGGGCCCCCGGGCACGCCTACAAAATGTTAACCCCATGCATGCGAAAATGATGGAGATGTGAGGGAACAGCCATACTGAGTCACAAACTACTTTATTATATAGATACTGCAAATAACCCTTTTCCATGCCTAACGCAGGAGTTTGTTAGCGAGTTTTACCAATTGAGATCACCAGCTCTGTGAGTCCCAGACAGATTACACATTTACCGCAGTGTTGGATTTTTTACTTCCATGGCACATTGACACCAGGTTGAAGGTACCTACGGCGTTTAGCATTTAGTGTCTCTTCAGAAAGACATCAATTGTGGGGTGAACGAAGTTGCGTAAGTTTTGAAACAGCAACAGGAAGACTCGAACCCCGGTCACCTTGATTGAAAGTCCGACACTTTAACCACCTCTCATATTGTGGTGGAAATGCAAGTCAAGAATATGCTTTGTCTGGTTGACTGGGTGGATTGACTTTTCACCTTACTCGTGGACAGTTTATATCTGACGTCTTTCGAACAAAAACCATGTACGTGCCATGATACACACACAATTTGTGCATGATGTGTTTCGAACAAAAAACATGTACGTGTCATGGTACCCACAATTTGTGCGTGATGTGTTTCGAACAAAAACCATGTACGTGTCATGGCACACACAATTTGTGCCTGACGTGTTTCGAACAAAAACCATGTACGTGTCATGACAAACACACACACACACACACACACACACACACACACACACACACACACACACACACACACACACACACACACACACACACACACACACACACACACACACACACACACACACACACACTCACACACACACACACACACACACACACACACAAACAAACACACACACACACACACACACACACACACACACACACACACACACACACACTCGTGGACAGTTTATGTCTGACGTCTTTCGAACAAAAACCATGTACGTGTCATGGCACACAATTTGTGCCTGACGTGTTTCGAGCAAAAAAAACATGTACGTATCATGACACACAAATTGTAGCTAACGATGCATATTTTATCTTCAAAACAGCATTTGTTGAAGAAACCATAAGCCATAATATATCAATACGGAAAAATGCCCATGTTCTCTACTTGCTTTTGGTTTCCCTTTGTTTGTCCTTAATGGAGAGAGTGGCATGTTTGACGGACAATCCAACATATAATGGCGAATTTCCATCGTTTTACTATCGGTGACAGACCATGCATTGAGCCAACGAAAAATCTGCATCATTGCATATGTCATAAGCTTATTACATATTGGATCATATGTTCTGGTTAACAACGGTGCACACGTCAACTCCATCAACATCGTCAGACATCCCGAACTGCTGTTACGTCCACATGGATTCTACAGCTAAGAAACACACGAAGCTGCACACAACAATTCTAGTTACGTATTCAACAGCACCTGTGCCGTTAATTACATAGTCGTGCTGCAGTGAACACATCTGCTAAGAATGTCAATGTTATTAAAGCATATTAAATGTAATATGTAATTACGTCGGTCAATTATTGTTCTCTCCGTGTTACCACCGCCACAGCGGATAACTATAAAATTAGCCGTTTGGTAGAAGCAAATATATATGTTCTGACGAAATCATTCCCTGTTCCCTGTTCCCGCTATATTAAAATACGGTTCTTAAATGATTCTGCCGTTTAATATGATACAATTTATATGATACATATTGGTAGTAATGAAATATTATTACCAATATTATATATATATAGATATATATATATATATATATATATATATATATATATATATATATATATATATATATATATATATATATATATATATATATATATATATATATAAATATATATATATATATATATATATATATATATATATATTGGTAGTATTATTTCATATATATATATATATATATATATATATAATAAACATATACCCATTAAATAAGACCTACCAGGTTGTTGATATTTGTCATCTTTCTGATCATCTGTGCGTTTACTGCCGTTCTAATCATTATTGTCTCCGGATCCATTTCATGAGACACCGGTTTTGGTGCGTGCGCCTTGCAGTAGACATCTTTCACGTCTGGTGCATCAGACCTCTCGGCCAGAACGAAAGTATTGAGCGTCAAAGTGAGATCACAGATAGCGCAGTGGAAACAGTTGCGATGCAACGCGATTCCAACGCTGATCTTTTCAAGCGGATAAACTTTCTCGTGACACCGGGTACAGAACTCTTCAGCTTCCGTTGGTGAATTATGTCTGGTGGCTTTCATGGTGTCGCCGCCATTTTGTTTTTGTTCACCATTTTTCGACATACGTCCATTTCTTTTTCCACCCATGATTCTTCACCACGATAGTGATGCGAAACACATTACATGGGAAAGTTCTCCGGAATATGTCGTCGACATGTCTGGAACACACAATAAGCATAAAGCTAAGCCAGGCTAAGCAATAGGGATATTCAAACAAGTTACATATTTAACTTTATGTGAAGGTTTGCATCGCATAAACATATATCTGCATTAAGTGTGCATTAAGTAGGTGGAACATCATTTACCTGTTCCAAATACCCAACACCATTGATTATTCAGTAATGTCTCACGAAAGGTAATACTATTTAACCTTCGACAATTCCGAAACGGAAGAAAAAAAATGGTAGGTGTCACATTTAACATTCGCGATCAAACAATACATTCAAATACAAAACAATACATGTCTATCCATTAATTAGCTGTTACGTATTAATTGTTATCTTTGTCGCCTTTATCGGCCAGCAGCACTGTATAGTTGTCATCGTAGTTGATAACTTACCTGTGGCTCGGCTGACGTATTCTACTCAAATTATCTTTACTAGTAGAACATAATACAGAAGTGCCAAGTGTACCACTCTTTCTTCAGTTTTTCTAATTTTAATGTCAAAATCAACCACTTTCGAGCCAAAATCTACTGCGAAACAACAATTTCAAGTTTTAAACATTCAATTTCCTCGAAACCAAATATACCGGCCAACCATAATTGCACGTAGAAAATGTACAAAGAAATGCAATAGAATTTTAACAAATAGAGTAACATTGAAAAGTTATTCCGCCAGAAGAGGAAACCCTCGCGTAATCATTGCCGAATCGAAAATGCCAAGATCTCAATGATCACGATAGTAATAAGTGCGTTTTGTACGGATAGTGCTTTTTAATCAACCGAGATGTAGTAATAAATAGTAAAAAATTAATTGTCACACTGTCCCGTAAACAGTCGTTGTCACACTGTCCCGTAAACAGTCGTTGTCACACTGTCCCGTAAACAGTCGTTGTCACACTGTCCCGTAAATAGTCGTTGTCACACTGTCCCGTAAACAGTCGTTGTCACGCTGTCCCGTAAACAGTCGTTGTCACACTGTCCCGTAAATAGTCGTTGTCACACTGTCCCGTAAACAGTCGTTGTCACACTGTCCCGTAAATAGTCGTTGTCACACTGTCCCGTAAACAGTCGTTGTCACGCTGTCCCGTAAACAGTCGTTGTCACACTGTCCCGTAAATAGTCGTTGTCACACTGTCCCGTAAACAGTCGTTGTCACACTGTCCCGTAAACAGTCATTGTCACACTGTCCCGTAAACAGTCATTGTCACACTGTCCCGTAAACAGTCATTGTCACACTGTCCCGTAAACAGTCGTTGTCACACTGTCCCGTAAACAGTCGTTGTCACACTGTCCCGTAAACAGTCGTTGTCACACTGTCCCGTAAACAGTCGTTGCCACACTGTCCCGTAAACAGTCGTTGTCACACTGTCCCGTAGACAGTCATTGTCACACTGTCCCGTAAACAGTCGTTGTCACACTGTCCCGTAAACAGTCATTGTCACACTGTCCCGTAAACAGTCATTGTCACACTGTCCCGTAAACAGTCGTTGTCACACTGTCCCGTAAACAGTCGTTGTCACACTGTCCCGTAAACAGTCGTTGTCACACTGTCCCGTAAACAGTCGTTGTCACACTGTCCCGTAAACAGTCGTTGTCACACTGTCCCGTAAACAGTCGTTGTCACACTGTCCCGTAAACAGTCATTGTCACACTGTCAAGTAAACAGTCGTTGTCACACTGTCCCGTAAACAGTCGTTGTCACACTGTCCCGTAAACAGTCGTTGTCACACTGTCCCGTAAACAGTCGTTGTCACACTGTCCCGTAAACAGTCGTTGTCACACTGTCCCGTAAACAGTCGTTGTCACACTGTCCCGTAAACAGTCATTGTCACACTGTCAAGTAAACAGTCGTTGTCACACTGTCCCGTAAACAGTCGTTGTCACACTGTCCCGTAAACAGTCGTTGTCACACTGTCCCGTAAGCAGTCGTTCTGTTAACCAGTGAACGTCGTTGCACGTTCCGTTCCTATCAATGAAACTGCTGTTCCCCCACTTAATATCCAGACATTGACGGCGATTTGGCACAGTGTGGAGTTCGCAACGACTGGGATGCGCATGCTACAACACGTGTGGTTTGAACCAGCCTTATTTGTGTCAGTCATAATAACAACACTATAGTAGAAACAATACGTATTACGCGAGGCGACATTCAACTACCTCCCTCACATCACGAAAAGTTGTAGATCTTCCGTTTTTGCGCGCAAGTTTCTCTGTACATATGTAGATGTGGCGATGTGACCTACCTCCTCCTGTGGCGACACACCGAGTAATCGCATGAAACAACTAACAATGCATAAATTGCTACATTACCAAGTCGGTGCAATTAGTGACACACGTCAACGGTGTGACAGTGGACAGCCAGCTGGCAACGCAGAAGAACGCCATTCACACCTGTCACCGCTCGTACACCATGCATAAACACATGTCACAGTTGTGCAACCGCTGAAAATTATCGATATTGTCGTGTTGCGTTCGTGTTGGCATGCAGCGCGTCTGCTTTCGGAATGGAAGGATTCGTTGAGGCACATCGATAACTGGCCACACATGCATGCTTATATCACACACATGTCACCGAAATGTTTTGTCATTGATGTAATCGAAAATAGTTTTGCAAAGATCGTTAGTGTACAATGCCGTGTGTATATATTCATGTAACCTGTTAAAATTTAATTGTACGTACGCATACAAAGGTTATTTGTGAGTAATGGAAATATGTGTGTACCCATCTTAATTTAAATTGATGTTTATAATTAGTTATTCCATATGTAAATGCTTATTTTAACCATAACGTCATCGTACGCGACATCGTGTAAACATGTTATCATCACAGCAGATTCAACGGGCCTATCGTTTGGTGTCAGCATGTCGAGACGAAGTACTAGAATCGTTGTCACCCTTTGCTCTACTAATCGGGGCGATTCATATGCGAACTAACTTGTATGCAGCATGTATAACACCAAAAAGTACAGTGCAAAACAATTATCGAAATAGCTGCACAGCTTAAAATAAATGGAACAGTCATATGTAATTTGCTAAGTAATTTTTAATAGCTGCACAGCTTAAAAATAAATGGAACAGTCATATGTAATTTGCTAAGTTGTTTAGCTATGTCATCGTTAAGTTAATCTTGTAATTATTCATTTGCACAGTTTCCATTATTTTTTTTAAGAAGATTACGAATCGTCTCGGGTATACATTGTCTTTGGTATCATTTGTATGGTACCATTGGGTGCCTGTTTGACAAAGCCGAGACATATTCACTGTGCGGTCTGCCTTCGTCATTTGAAGTGTGAATCCACGTGGCGTTGTGGTCTAAGTGCTGATATCACACCTCATTGGGTGAGTTATGGCAATGTATCGTGGAAACTGGAAATGTACACGAAGAAAGAGTAATGTGGATGTTTACATTATCACACTTTTCAAATGCTATCGACATTAGAGGGACGGGTGGGTTTAGACAAATAAGATATAACATGTAAGTGCAAGCAGCCATATGTATGCACCGCCATGTGTATGCACAGCCACGTGTATGCACAGCCATGTGTATGCACAGCCATGTGTATGCACAGACATATATATATATATATGCACAGCCATGTGTATGCACCGCCATGTGTATGCACAGCCATGTGTATGCACATATATATGTATGCACAGCCATGTGTATGCACAGCCATGTGTATGCACATATATATATATATATATATATATATATATATATATATATATATATATATATATATATATGCACAGCCATGTGTATGTACAGCCATGTGTATGCACATATATATATATATATATATATATATATATATATATATATATATATATATATGCACAGCCATGTGTATGCACAGCCATGTGTATACACATACATATGTATGCACAACCATGTGTATGCACATATATATGTATGCACAGCCATGTGTATGCACAGACATGTGTATACACAGCCATGTGTATGCACATATATATGTATGCACAGCCATGTGTATGCACAGACATATGTATGCATAGCCATGTGTTTGCACAGCCATGTGTTTGCACAGCCATGTGTTTGCACAGCCATGTGTTTGCACAGCTATGTGTTTGCACATCCATGTGCATGCAGACATATGCATGTGCAGCCATATGCATGCACAGACACATGTTTGCACATCCATGTGCATGCACAAACATACATACACACACGTATGTATGCACAACCATATGTAGACACACGTGTGTATGCATGCATATGTACACATGTATATACACGCAAGCAATCGACACACACGCGTGCACGCACGCACGCACGCACGCACGGGCGCACGCACTTGTGCACGCACGAGCGCACGCACGCGCACACACGCACGCACCTTCGCACAAACAGGCTGTACTAATCAATGTGCTATACAAATACACACGCTATATATAGTGCTATGCATACACACTTTAACAATGAGACGGATTATTACGTGTGTGGCTGCAGTGACATCGCTTAGGCGCCAAAGGTTAGAGTTGAGTCAGTGTCGCTGCAGGCGACCGATAGTGCCTACTTCGTATGAACTCCTAGTGGTGTTTCCCGATGTTTCCACTTCAGCGGGCTTCGGACTTCGTCTGAATAACATCTTTAAATAGGCCCCGAACGAGGCCGAGTTTACGGACCGTGACGCCGATCTAGTGCTGAGTACACTGCCGCTATCAGGGACTGTGCGAAGACGCCGTCTAGCGACCCGCTCTACCCGATCAGGGCTGACGTGATCTGACTTCGATGCTGTCAGACTCCGTCCTGATGCAACGCTAAATGAACAGTCGTCATTTCTTTCACTGAGACCACCGTGGTGAACGTACAACGACGGAGTTAGACGGATTGAATGACACTCGGCAATGTACTGGTACCAACACTACGCTACACCGCAGTGTGTAGCGACACCAGTGGACCAGACTGAGGTAGGGGGTCGTCTCAAAAATGTACGACCAGTTTCGCAGGTTTCTTATACACTGGTGTCGACCGACCACACTGTCTTGTGGTAAGACTTTCATATCTTGGAGGGTAATGTTATTTATAAGCAGGTATTTAATGTTAGATTTGGAGATGACCCAGAATCGTTGCATTGTTTATGTCGAGATTGTGCAGAATATAACAATTTGTACCGAATCGGTGGCCGTGTCGGATTCAATAGTCGTTATTTTCTGATATTCTTTAATAACACGTCATTTCCTGCAATCGTCTCCAATTCCGTGCTTATTGACGAAACAGACATACAGCAAGAGACCTGCAAGCATGAGTGCGTGAGTGTATACATAGTACTTAATGCGCACGTACATAATACATGTATAAGTGCACGCACCCACCCACGCACGAACGCACACACACCACAACACACATACACACGTACGTACACACACACACGCACGCACAAACACACACGACACACACATACACACGTACACGTTGCTACACTAGTATTTACGTTGCAAACACAACAGTAGCATTTTAACAAGATTTGCCATCCAAGCCAAAGGCCCAGATGGCAAGTGGACAAGGAAGCCATTGGCTTATCGAGAGTCCAACAATGTTCATCTACTTATAACCCGCCCTCCTGAGATATGTGTCAACCTTGTTTTTAAACATATTCACGCTGCTAGCAGTTACACAATCTGTAGACAATTTGTTCCACTCATTTATTGTCCTCTGTGAGAACGAGTGCTTCCTGATGTCCAATCTACATTGATCCTTTACTAATTTTACCTCATGTCCTCTAGTTCTGCTATCCTTCTTGAGTGAGAAAAACATATTTCTATCAATATTTTCATACCCATTCAATATCTTAAAAACTTCAATCTGATCTCCTCTTAACCTCCTTGTCTCTAGAGTTGTTAAACCACATTCTTTCAGGCGTTCTTCGTAACTAAGGTCTCTCAGTTCTGGAATCATTTTAGTTGCTCTCGTTTGTATGCGTTCAAGCGTATCTATATCCTTCTTACGATATGGTCTCCATGCTTGTATACAGTATTCTAAATGAGGTCTAACTATTGCTTTATAAAGAGGTATAATTAACTTTTTTCCCTTGTATGTTATGTTTCTTCTAATCAATCCAATAATTTGATTACCCTTTGAAGCTGCAATACCACACTGCTCTGAAACTTTCATATCAGCGCTTATTGTAACTCCTAAGTCCTTTTCTTTTACAGTAGTACCCAGAACAGTATCTCCCATTTTATAGTTTACATTCAAGTTCCCATGTCCTGTATGTAGGCATTTACATTTCCCAAAATTGAACAACATCTACCATTTCTCAGACCATTTCACTAATCTGTCTAGATCGTTTTGTAAATGTTGTTTATCACCATCAGTATTAACCTTTCTAAACAGTTTTGTGTCATCCGCAAATTTCAGTACGTTACTTGTTATACTGTCGTCCAAGTCATTGATATAAATTAAGAATAATATAGGTCCTAATACTGATCCTTGAGGTACCCCACTCAACGGGGATAGCGTTTTGAACACCCTACACCTCCGCTCGAACTGTGGGCTCCGCAGTAAGATGATCTCATGATCTCGTGTGATTTAATACTTGCACATGCTATTAATAATGTAAGAGATTGTTGACGCAAAGTCCGTACCTTTTTATGCCACCACCCGATCAACTGAACTTTACTTTTCGTTGTCGCTTAACAGCAAGAAACGGTGTTGCACTAAATGTCTACTCAGCATATGTCCTTAAATCATGCTATGCCAATTCGATAGAACATGAATAATTTGATCGATGTGTTTACACTTTCAATTCTTCACAAGAATTACACAGAACTTGAACTTTTCCAGCGTCCGATTATTCCGTTCTAACTCCAAATTTTCTACATGATGCCAATTTCCCTCTTCAGTCACTTTCACCCTGTGACGTCAGTCTAGATTAGACCCAACTAGTTATTGTTAGAGGCATTTCTGAAATTTGGTCTGACTACACTGTATGATAAATTTATCACGTAATGTATTAATACATTCAGTTTGGCGTTCAACTTTTGTCCTAGTGATCTAATAACCTAAATGATACGCCACACAGTATTTATTTTTTACAGTACTATATTAAAAACACATCGCCTTGTAAATTGACACTAAGGCTGGTTGATGATGAAGAGAGTAAATAAATGTGTTGATTTGTGATTATTCAGACATTGTTTACTTCAATGGCTATATTGATGTCTTGTTTACACATTACATTGTATAATCCTTACACATACACAAAACATGCATGGGCACACATACACACGCGCGTAAGCACACACGCACACGCTCCATCGCGCATACGCACAACACACGCAAGCGCGCACACACGCACGCACACACAGTTTCATCCTTACACAAATTCCCTACTCTTAGATAACAATCACAGATATGAATTATTAAAAATTCGAACCAGTAACAACTGCATTATTCAGTTCATACACAAGTTTGAGAAACAGTAATATAAAAAATAGGAAGAGCAAACTTTGAATAAATAACTAATTTGTGAATGATGACTGTAACGACACTAACTATAATATGCCGAGGAAATGGCATGCAGAATATTGAATATGTACAATAGATATTAGTTGTATTAAGAACTTATAGTGACGTGTTCTTGTTGAAACACTGTGGACAATCTTATTAAAACATATTTGAGCAGTGGGGGACATACGTCTCGTCAGCCGCCATATTGGTTTTATAATTTTTTTTTCATAAATGCTCACTTCCGATCACCACCGACACGCTGCCCGCTATCGCAAGTAAACACGTTTGGACAAACGATGACAAATTTACTTCTATTAATTATTAAAATCAAGCATTAAATTGTGATAGTACTAATACCAATGGTTTATTTTATAATGACATAGGTACATTTAACGTGTTCTGGTGTGCACGAATTGGGGGCCGGAAGTAAACTATCTCGTCAACTATCGCCTCGAAACGAGAATCACTTGTGTCCCTCATATATGATTTTGTTCAAATCAGATGTGATATCATAGGGTGTTTTATGTGGTGCCATAATTAAGACCTGATCGAAGTTCAGTGATTCGTTATTCGTTGCTGTAATAGCAAAATCTGTTTTAGAAAAGTGAGGTGTTTCGGAGCTCCACTGGCTGATTGGTAAACAAGAAAAAATTAATTGTTCGGATACCCGATTGTTCAATACATTAATTAATACATTGTTGCTATATACAATTTTGTGAATATATTGGCCTGGGCGTAGATGAGAAGATTGCACTAGGTTCAAGTACAGAGAGAAACGGTTCTTTTCTGGGTAACACCTACGATTTTCACAATGAACTATGCTAAATAGAATGATGTTCGGCATCATGGTTAAAATAGCTTAATATTTTCTAAAATCAAAGTGGATGTCACGAAATTCTATTGACTTCCACGATTAAATTGATCAACAATTATATGAAAAAATATAATGGTCACCAATGGCGCTGCCATGGTTCCAGTTTTCACGGGTTTGTATAGTTCTCAGTCGTAATGACCATTCATTCACGGCACGGGTTCAAGTATGAGAGATTGTAAGTTATGTCGGCCTTGAAGGGCCGACACTCTTGAAGGGGCGGGAGGTGGTGGTGGGCGGGGCGGAGGAAAACTCCTGCAATTGTTAAATGCACCAACACAGCGCTGAAATAGGTCAATCACAAGCAACAACGTAACTGAACAAGTTTTATTTAAAGATAAGAAAGTATAGAATTCGAATCGGCGCCATCGCGCTGTAGTCAAGCACACGTCATTGGACAGTTGATATTAAATACAGTTGAGTTTAGAATATCAAAGATGCTTGACTTTATTATTGCTAACTAGGGTTGTGACGGTTCCGGGTCTGGAATGGTGTAGACCCGAGACCCACAGTACCCATTGGGACCCGTGGGACCTACTGGGACACGCGGTTTCGGTTTCAGACCCGAAACCGTAACATAATTCGCCAGCAACTGAGGAGTTAACTGTTGTCTGTTTTTGTGACCATGCCAGGTTCACAGGCAACGAGGGATGGATTCCGGAACGCGTCCATTTGACGTGGCCGGAGTCAGCGCTCTAGCCACGGCCATCTGTTACATGTCCATGGTCACCTTCATCGGTCGACTTACCCGGTCACTCGCCGGTCAGTGTCCGGCCAGATTACGGCCATACGTGTTTGACCTCGTCACCACCTTCCAGCTGATGGCTTACAGTCTGGAGTTGGGTCATATCCGGGGCTTCGCCGGGGATGTTGGCTTCACGATTGCCCTCGTCTGTATACCCTTCTGGGCCGAACTCACCATCACACAAGGCAGGTATGTAACAAACAGTTTGATTTATGTATTTCTTGGGTTCTTTTCTGACTGGCGTACATATAGAAACCGAAAAACAACTGTCTTTATGGAATGCATATTTAAGTTCCACTGAAACATTCTTAAGAGTACACATAATTATTATTGTTGCCAACTGAATGAAATAGTGGATGCATATATATATACATATATATATATATATATATATATATATATATATATATATAATTATATATATATATACATATATATATATACATGCGTCCTTTTCTGTGGTTGGAGCGCGTATGTTGGTGTGTGGGATATGTATGTTGATATACTAGAAACAGTTATGTCAGGACGCCTTTCATAAAATACATACCCGCAGCGCCGACCCCTGCCATTACCTGATGGTGTACACGCAAGGCATGATAGGAATCCGGAAGATGTTAGCGCGGATAGCATGCCAACTACTGGGCGGACTGCTGAGCTACCAGTACGCCCGTCTCTTCTGGTCACTCGGGCTCTCCGATGGACACATACAGCGACTAACGGTACGTTAAATATATATAGTTTGTTTTCATGTTGATACATTTATTTTAGCTTATCCAAAGGTTAGTTTTACCTCAGCAAGCACGTTAAACGCAAAACGAAAATAAGTTCTTGTTTCGCCGGATTTAAATCGAAAATTATTTGCAATAATAATTAGATTTTTACTACTTTTAGGTTTTGTTTTTGTTGGCTAACTGGTCAACCATGTTTCCGTGGTACACAAGCTTTAATTTATACAAATTAAACCACCCCAATACCGAGTAGCTGTGCTAGTATATTCCGCCTAGTGACAAAGGCGTCTCCAGTGTGATTGTTATTATTCATGATCGGGGAACGAGTGATATGAAAATGTGCAATATTACTTTTTCAAGTCATTATGGTAAATGTATATGAGCTTCCACGAGACTATACAACGGCTGTGTGTGTGTGTTCGTATTAACCAGCGTGTGTTGTGCCGTGCATGCTGCAGCGCACGCAATGTGTATCAGATCTGAATGTGCCGCTGGTCGCCGGGTTCGCGATTGAGTTCCTCGGGACGATATCTTTGATACTGCTGGCGAAGGCTACGTCTACCCGCCGTCTTCCCGGTCTGCACCTCGCGCGCTACATCGCCGCCGCCGCCGTTGTACTTGTCGGTAAGATAACTCTCGGTCACTCCAACGATACCATCTATGTGGTGCAGTAGTCCTGTTGTTAGAGTACCGGGCGTTCGAGTCCACCTGCTGCAGTTTCGAAACTTGGGAAATTTCGTTCATTCCACTTTGCTTGTGTCTTTTGGATGAGACACTAAAAGCCGTAGGTCCCTTCTATGTGGAGTCTATTCCAGGGGAACTAAAATATGCCTCACATGTGTAATCTGTCGTGAACTCACAAACTGTACCATGCACTGCACCAATTAGACCCTCTATGTGTAGGATCGGCGCAGAATTATCTGGTGTCAAAAAGTTGCTCTGCTAATGGAGTAAAGATTCCTGAGCGTTTTGTCTAGGAGGATACCGGCACTATATTATAATACATCATCGTTATAAATTTCCAATAATACTGTTCATTGTACGTTTTATGTAAGCACGTACCGCCGGCAGCGTCTGTGTATGAAACAGAAACCCACTTGATATGCAAAGTGACTAAATACAAACAAATAATAGTTTTAATTTGTTTACAAAACTTGGCATTTTGGAAAGTTATTTTATACGTTGTGCTGCTAATAGAAGCAATATTATGGTTGAGTGGTTGACCAAATTATAATAGAACGTGATTGTTTTGTTGTGCGCACGCTGAATTCATACTCTTCTCTAACTCGATAATTTGCATAAAAAAATTTCTTACTAAGTTCGGACACGCGACGTCGTTTATATGCGATTGTTCTGCAAATAGTTTGTTAACAAATGACTGTTACGTTAGAAGCGCCGTGGGTCATTTCGAGTAGACTGTATTTTTTTAATGTTTCGATTACATTAATTTGAACTCGATCTTATAATGTAAAGTAATGTTTTTTTGTGGAAATGTATACTATTTCCATTAAGAATTGTCTATTGATATTTGTTCCATTATTTGTCTTCTAGGTGTCGATTTCACAGGCATGTATCTTAACCCCATCAACGCCACAAATCAGACCTTCGGTTGCCACGGCACCGGGAGATTGGAGCACTTGGTCGTGTACTGGGGAGCGCCATTTGCAGCAACCGTATGCGCATGTGTTATGCAGCGCCACCTGTGCGATGTATGGAAAACTATGGCCGGAGAAGATTTAACAAGATTTAACAAGATTTGCCATCCAAGCCAAAGGCCCAGATGGCAAGTGGACAAGGAAGCCATTGGCTTATCGAGAGTCCAACAATGTTCACCTACTTATAACCCGCCCTCCTGAGATATGTGTCAACCTTGTTTTTAAACATATTCACGCTGCTAGCAGTTACACAATCTGTAGACAATTTGTTCCATTCATTTATTGTCCTCTGTGAGAACGAGTGCTTCCTGATGTCCAATCTACATTGATCCTTTACTAATTTTACCTCATGTCCTCTAGTTCTGCTATCCTTCTTGAATGAGAAAAACATATTTCTATCAATAATTTCATACCCATTCAATATCTTAAAAACTTCAATCTGATCTCCTCTTAACCTCCTTGTCTCTAGAGTTGTTAAACCACATTCTTTCAGGCGTTCTTCATAACTAAGGTCTCTAAGTTCTGGAATCATTTTAGTTGCTCTCCTTTGTATGCGTTCAAGCGTATCTATATCCTTCTTACGATATGGTCTCCATGCTTGTATACAGTATTCTAAATGAGGTCTAACTATTGCTTTATAAAGAGGTATAATTAACTTTTTTCCCTTGTATGTTATGTTTCTTCTAATCAATCCAAGAATTTGATTACCCTTTGAAGCTGCAATACCACACTGCTCTGAAACTTTCATATCAGCGCTTATTGTAACTCCTAAGTCCTTTTCTTTTACAGTAGTACCCAGAACAGTATCTCCCATTTTATAGTTTACATTCAAGTTCCCATGTCCTGTATGTAGGCATTTACATTTCCCAAAATTGAACAGCATCTGCCATTTCTCAGACCATTTCACTAATCTGTCTAGATCGTTTTGTAAATGTTGTTTATCACCATCAGTATTAACCTTTCTAAACAGTTTTGTGTCATCCGCAAATTTCAGTACGTTACTTGTTATACTGTCGTCCAAGTCATTGATATAAATTAAGAATAATATAGGTCCTAGTACTGACCCTTGAGGTACCCCACTCAAAACCGATTTCCAATTTGAAACTTCTCCATCTACTACAACTCGTTGTCTTCTGTCAGTCAGCCATTGTTCTATCCAGTCAGTTATGCTATCCCCGATACCATGGGCTTTTAATTTAAGTAGCAATCTTTGATGTGGCACTTTGTCAAAAGCTTTCTGAAAATCTAAGTAGATAATATCTACTGGCGATCCCACGTCTATCCACTTAGTGATTTCTTCCAAAAAACATAACATATTTGTTAAGCATGACCTTGCTTTAAGGAATCCATGTTGAGATGAATTTAATAATTTATGCTTAACGAGGAAGTCCACCATATGGTCTTTAATTAACCTTTCTAATAATTTACAAATCACTGACGTTAAACTCACTGGTCTGTAATTCTCTGACTTATTTCTCGAACCCTTTTTAAATAATGGTATGATGTTTGCTTCTTTCCATTCAAACGGAACAACTCCCTCTTTTAATGACAAGTTGAATACTCTTGCAAGTGGTATACTGATTTGATCTACTGTTTCCATTAGTAATTTTGGAGGAATCCCATCCACTCCCGGTGATTTGTTATCCTTCATTGCCCTTATTTTCTTAGCTACCAATTCTGGAGTTACAACTAACGGTCCTAAATATTCAGATTTAGCCCCCTGAAATTTAGCATCAGCAACTGGTAATGAACTAATATCTTCCTTGGTAAACACTGAACTGAAGTAACCATTTAGGTCTTCCGCCATTAAAAACCCCTGTGATATTATATTTCCAGCACTGTCTTCTAGAGGTCCAACCTTGTCTTGTACGTTTTGTTTACTCCTGACATATGCATAAAAACTCTTGCTGTCATTTTTTATGTTACATGCCAGTTTTTGCTCATAGCTTCTTTTAGATTGTCTGATTTCAGTTGTAGCTGCATTAAGTGCCTCTTTGTATTTTGCATAGTCTTCTTCCTTTCTGGTACGCCTATAAACCCTCCACATAGTTTGTTTTAGCATTATTTTTCTAATAGCCTCTTTTGACAAATGTTTCTTTCTACACCGTTTTCCTTGTTTTCGGAAGGGAACAAATTTATCGATGATACTCTCAATTTCATATTTAAGAATGTTCCAGCATTCAATTGCGGTCTTATTCATCAGCATGTTATTCCAATCTAGCTGTGCTAAGTATTTTCTCATATCTTTGTAGTTACCTTTGTGGAAGTTTCTCTTGTACGTTTTCTTATTTTTACTTTCTGATTTTACATTGATGTCAAAATGTATTTGATTATGGTCACTATTACCCAATGGTTCAAATATTTTTACATTGTCCACTAATTCTTTTTGTGATGACAAAACTATATCTAATACATTTTCTCCCCTGGTTGGTTCTAGTACGTGCTGAGTAAGAAAGCTATCCTGGATTAAACATAGAAATTGTTGATCCTCAATCCCTGTGCTCTCTAGAGAATTCCATTGTATGTGTCCATGGTTAAAATCTCCCATTATGATACATTCCCCTTTACTAACTTCCTTTATAGCGTTTTTTATTTTTGTGTTGTCCTCTTCGTTTATGTTTGGACTTCGGTAAACTAATCCAATAGTTAATTTTGAATTTCCTGAAACAATTTTGCACCAAACAGCTTCATCGCAATCTGCTTCCCTTTCTAGTTTTATTTCATAAGCCTGAATAGATTCTTTAACATATAAAATAACTCCCCCGCCCCTTCTTCCTATTCGATCTTTCCTAAACATTACGTATCCTGTCAGTCCTAATTCAGCATCTGTAATATCTATGTTGGCCCATGATTCAGTTATACCAATTATGTGAGGGTCAATATCTTCTACCATAATGTTTAATTCGTTTTTCTTATTTACTATGCTCCTTGCATTTAAACATACGCATATATAACCTTTTTCAGAGATGTTTTTCGGATGATTTGATATTGGTTTATCTGTGCTAGTGGCCTCTTGTTCTGCTTGAGACACCTCTAGGTAACCCCCCTGCACTTCTAGTTTAAAGAATGTTTACTTCCAAAAACATTTGTCATTGTACCCAAGTCGCTATCTACTGCTGCTGAAAGTTTGTCCGCGAATACTGCCGCCCCCTTTCCACTTAAATGAAGCCCATCCTTCATGTACATATCTGCCCTCCCAACAAAACTTCCCCATAAATCCACAAATCCAACTTCCTCTTCCCTACACAGCCTCTGGACTAACATGTTAATTGCCATCCCCCGACAATTTCGATATTTGTGACCCCTCCTGCCCATTACAGGTAAAATCCCTGACAGTATTACCTGCTCAACCCGCGTCTGTTTTAGTGTTCTGACCAACTGCCTATATTTCCTAACTATGGCAGTTGTACCCTCCCTCTCTACGTTATTTGTCCCTACGTGTACTAAAACAGATCCACCCTTACCCGAGCCTACGATGTTTTTTACCCTCTCAGTTATCGCCTCTATTTTGGCTCCAGGCAAGCAGACCACCACATCATCTCCCTTGTTTAAGACTCTGTCGGTCTTCCTAACTATCGAATCCCCCACAAACACCCTCGCTCTCTTCCTCACCCCCTCTATCACTGCTGCAGAATAACTCTTCCTTTCGATCCCCTCCATCACATTCTGTCCTGACCCCTTCCCTCCTGTCTCCCCCACTTCCCACTCCTTTGCTCTTGTCTCTCCCACTCCCCTCTCCTTCACTCCGGTTGTTTTCCCTTCCGTCTCCCCCACTCCCTTCTCCTTCCCTCCTGTCTCCCCTACTCCCCTCTCCTTCCCTCCGGTTGTTTTCCCTCCCGTCTCCCCCACTCCCTTCTCCTTCCCTCCTGTCGCCGCTACTTCCCTCTCCTTCACTCCGGTTGTCTTCCCTCCCGTCTCCCCCACTCCCTTCTCCTTCCCTCCTGTCTCCCCTACTCCCATCTCCTTCACTCTGGTTGTCTTCCCTTCCGTTCCTTTCCTTCCCGTCTCCTTACGTCCTGTCTCCCTATGACCTGTCACCTTCCCTCCTCTCAGCTTCCTCCCAGGCTGAGGTGAGCTCTCCCTAGCATCTCTTGTGTCTTTCGACACTTTATCGTCTACAGTTCCCCCACCGGAACTACTGGCACAACTCCCCTGTTCCCTTCCCACCATTGCCACAACGAGCAGCCTCAGCTCTTCCAACTCCACCTCTAGTTCCTTCATCCGTGCGCATCCCCTACACTCAAAACTAAAACTATCTGCCTGGACCTCAGCCCAGGACTTCTCGCACCCAGACTTGACGAAATCCACCCAGTTGCTGCAACTGCCACAAATTAAATGCCTAAGACCGAAGTAAATCAAACGACATCTATCAGAACAATAATTCCGTCGCATTAGACTCGATATCAAAAACAGTTGCAAGCAGAAACGTAAGAAAAAGGTCAAAGACAGGCAAAATGGAGTAATTACACACGTGTTGTTGAGTGCTGTATTGTACAAAATGAGAAACAGTGTATGCGTATTTTTACTATAGTGTTGATATTATGACTGACACAAATATCAGGGGAGATCGGGGCTAGTTGAATACAGAGTCGTTTTATGAAAACGTAGCACACGTATGGAGATTCCATGTACATTAGTTGGCTGGAAGTCCACCAGCAGACACACTGTCCAGAAATCGAGAGTTAAGAAGACGAAATTAACGAGATGTCGACAAAATTGTTTAACCACCTACAACTTGTTTTGGTATACCCACGTAACATCATCTCAATTCATCTCAACTTGAGACATGTCTACTATATAGAACAAGGGGTTATGCCAAATAGAAGTTTAATTGAAATTCAGGATTTATTGTTTCTGTTTGTGGCAAGTTGTTACAATTGTATTGGGACAACTTGTTATAGCGCTCGGGCGGCTCGTACCGAAGGCTCAGACAGCTGTGCTGACAATGACTGAAATAACAAAATATAATCAACGACGACGTGTGAACGTTTTATTCCATGTATGAAGCCTAGCGTACTGGTTTATAACCATATACTGTACATACTAGCAGCGTCAACTAATTAACAAATATGTTAGAAGGGCGGGTTACACATAGATGACACATTTTGGGACTTTCGATAAGCCAATGGCTTCCTTGTCCACTTGCCATCTGGGTTATTTATGGACGTGGATGTTCGTGCGCGTCTGCGTGTGCGTGAGTGCGTACGTGTGTGTATCATTTAATCAAGTAGAAGTCGCATTACATATATATATTGCTCATTCATTATTTTATACTCCATTCAATACTTTATATTCCATTCACAATTGAGTGTTATGTAAGAATCCGGGTAATGAGTTCCCTTTGGTAAGATATATAAATTTGTATAATCCAATTAATGTAATAACAGTAACATGTGCGAGTGACACATGCTTTGCGATCCACATGTGCTTTGCTGTATGATGTAACAACTTGCCCCGCTTGCGGGGCTAATTGTTACAGTCAACCGCACCTGGCAAACTTCACATGTCTACCTAACTACAATTTGGAATATCGATGGCATGGTACTTTTTATTAACACGAGCAATACATTTAATGTATATGTTGACAGAAATAATGCATAAATCATATTTTTTTCACAAAAAGTGATTTTAACTGAAAATTGTAACAACTAGACCCGGTCTCCCCTACGCTCGTGGTGACCCGCTCGTCCGAACGCATAAGTTACTAACGTGTTTCATACTGTTCCTGTGGGTAGTGAGTGGAGCATGTGCGGCACAACATCGACAAGAACAACCGATGTTACATCGGCGACGCCGTGTGCTCGTTAGACTAGGATTTAAACCTTGTATGTTCCGGTATTTTAATTACTGAGCTTTACGTTTTATGCCGCAGCATTGTGCATTTTTCTTATCAGTATTCGTAAACGTGGAACAGGTCCGCGTTTGCCGCCAGTGAGGCTGTTTGTATTGTGCAGAACGGCAAAAGAAACGTATTTTAACTTTATGTTGTACCACAGACAAGTTGAAAACTACCACTGTTTGTATTGTGCAGAACGGCAAAAGAAACGTATTTTAACTTTATGTTGTACCACAGACAAGTTGAAAACTACCACTGTTTGTATTGTGCAGAACGGCAAAAGAAACGTATTTTAACTTTATGTTGTACCACAGACAAGTTGAAAACTACCACTGTGAATGTGTTACTGTGTTACACGTGCCTTCTCATGTCTACCTTTTATAATGATGTGCATAAAACTATCCACATTTAATTATCTTAACAATGAGATGTGACACGTGTGTGTATTCTACTCTTACGTGTATGTGCTTACAAATGACATTATGTATGGTACAGGTGGGTGTGCTGTGGACCCGTTGATTGAATAAAGTATTATTTTATCATTAATGGTTTTATTTTATTAACCGATCTCCAATACAATAGGTTTATTTTAAATAACACTATCATAGCATTACAATAGTTGAATGCGTAGACAAACTAAATTACACTTTCTGCAATAGTATTTTAACAGAAATGTGAATGCGTGTGTTATGTAACACATGGTTAGTATAGAGTAAACGACAGTAAAAAAGTACCAACAAAGGTTAAGGTAATAATAATAATAATAATAATAATTGACTTCTATGGCGCCTATATCCTCAGGAACCTGAGCTCAGAGGCGCAAAGTCAACCGGTACGCAAAGTCAACCGGCCCAGATGAAACTCCTACAGAAGCAATCAAGGAAGGGCTGGAAACTTCAACACAAATGCTGCCTGCACAATCTGTTTGTGAAGATCTGAGATAAAGAAGAAATACAATCAGACTGGAAAGAATGGTACCTCGTCAAGCTCACAAAGACAAGAAACCTGCAGAACTGCTAGAATTACAATAGGATAATGCATTGTCAGTTTTTGGTATGGTCCTCTTCCGAATCGTTCTGGAAAGACTGAAAACAGTTGTAGACGGCAAATCCAGAGACCACCAGGCAGACTTCCAAAACGATAGATCTTGCACCGACGACTGCAACTCTTTCTATGTTACAACGGAACAGTATATGGAGTAGGACTCAACCGTGTACATCGGGATTGTAGACTACGAAAAAGCATTTGGCAGCCTCGACATTGAGGCCCTTTGGAAGTGTCATTGCGAGATATCAGAGAAGTATATGTCAATAATCCAAAGCACCTACGAAATGATGACTTGCAACGTCAGTCATGCAGGTCAACTCACATATTCTTTCAGAGTGAAGATAGGGGTGTGGCAGGGGTGTTTCCTGTCACAGATATATAAATTTGCCTAACAACCTGTGGATATTCAACTCCAACATCAATACCAGGTTTCTAAATAGCTCTGAAGCACAGATACCAATGACGACAACATTGAAACAGATCAAGACCTTCATCAAAATGCATACTTGGTCAAGATAATAAACTTGAAATGCGCAGACGAGGTCAATATGGAAACGTTCTGGGAAAGAACCAAATAAACCTTGAAGAAATATTGACGATTATGGGCTACCCTTGGCACGGACTCGTGAAGAAGGCCCGGAATACGTGGAGAACTTCTGTCTGTCGCCTACATGCTCCCGAAGAGCAAATGGGCTGAACAAAGTAGGAACATGATAATGAATTCCCCGCTAATTTCCAATGTTCACCCTCGATGTCCCGCCAAGAAAGGCTACGTATGATGTGTATGTGTGCGTGCTCGCGCGCATGCGTCTGTGTTTTGGATAACGGAATTATGTTATTAATATCGATAACAAAGCTTTATGCTTTCGAATAGTCTAAAACAGTTGTACAGCAATTTAAACGTTCATTTTGTAGGGTTCAAACCACCAGCAATTTAAACGTTTACGTTTGGATAGCCGCGAAAACCTACTTGAGTTGTATAATGTTCTTTGTGGGTTCGACATGATTTAGCATTATATTACAAACGTTTATATATATATATATATATATATATATATATATATATATATATATATATATATATATATATATATATATGTATATATATATATGTATATATATATATATATATATACATATATATATATATATATATAAATATATATATATATATATATATATATATATATATATTATATATATATATATATATATATTATATATATATATATATATATATATATATATATATATATTATATATAATATATATATATATATATATATATATATATATATATATATTATATATATATATATATATATATACATATACATATATATATATATATATATATATATATATACATATATATATATATATATATATATATATATATATATATATATATATATATATATATATATATATATATATATATATATATATATATATATATATATATATATATATATATATATATATATATATATATATATATATATACATATATATATATATATATATATATATATATATATATATATGTATATATATATATGTATATATATATATGTATATATATATATATATATATATATATATATATATATATATATATATATATATATATATATGTAAGAATGTGCTTCCTTTGTATTGGTAAATAATAACAACTTAGTGAATTTATCGTGAATTGTAATAGGCCTAATCTAAAACAGAGTTTGAACCCATCACGATAACATTAAACCAGCACCGGCGGTTCCCAACTTTGTACATGCTGTATGTTTTAGGTTGCACGAGTGTCTAGCAAACGGACCAAGCCCACTCAGCAAATACAGAATAGCATCTTAGTAAAAAAAACTGAACGATAACAAAACTAAATGCGTACCACAAACATATAAAGATTGCTTGCCAACATTCTGAGTGTTGATGCTACACTTTCTGACTTAATAATAGGCACCATATAACGTGAAATCGCAAACGCATAAGACCAATTCACATATGTCAGTAAAATTAATAATGTCAACGTTATCCTACATATAACACACATATCGTCAACAACAAGAGGGCAAATTCATCGAGGTTGTAGCGATAAACTGTTAGAGTGATAAGCACGACAAAGTTGTACGACAAGTCAGCGTTATTGTTTTTAAAATGATGCACTGTCTACGTAAGTCAGTGCTGAAATGTGGACGGTTTCATTATTCTATTTTGTCTTAGAAATATAATAAGACTGCTAGTTGAAAATTATGCAAAATCGTGTTGCCACGGAATTGGGCGAGATACGAAGTTAGTGCACATCTGGGCATTTGCCTTGGATGGCAATCTTGTTAAATCTTGAATTAAAATTTTTTTTATTGGTTACTCAAATTCCGGACAAACATCCCGATATTGGTAGGTAGTAATGAAAATTTTTAATGTATCCGGGCAATAGTAAGGATGACAAACGGTGGCGCCACACCCCGGAACCTAGCGTCATCGCCATCGGAATAAACGGTTATGTCTTGATATGTTGCACAACCATATCTATTTCCCAATCGGAAGGAAGCGTGTGTGTGTTTATTCACTACTACTACTTAAGTTAAATTATCGTTTCGTTCGTTTTAAGGACAGTTTCTTATTGTAGGAAAATATAGGAAGCCTTAATTGGGTTGAGTTCTAGTCGCACTAAACAACACCCAATCGTTACCGTACCGCTTTATTCGCAAGCAACGGGATTTACTCCAAACCACGGGCAACTGAATCAGCTTGAGCCCCTGCTAGGTATGTTACAATCCGCTAGGTGCGCTGCGGAAAATTCGTTGCGTAAAACTTGACCCAGAATCTGTGACCTTTATGGTGGTGACGCAAATATCATTCATAATATTATGCAAATGAACGTATGACTTTCATTGATACACATATCAACCAATGAAAGACTGACAAAGCATGTGGACTTTTTGCGGGCCTTCCCGGATTGAATTTGACCGAGGTAAGCGCGTTTAAACTTTTGTCTTGTGAATAGTAGTTAAAAGTAGTGGTAAATAATCATCAAACAACTTTAGCATATCAATAAATGAAATTTTCAGTATTTCAGCTTTATAATGATGTGGGTATTATGACTGTGGGTTTGTTCGCCCGAGTACAGGGTCATTCGGAAAAATAGCTCTGCGCGCGCTGTTTAGCATTTAAAAGTGTGTTGGCAGACTTTAATCGCTGCACGGCTGCAATTCTTTTTACATGCACGGCTGCAATTCTTTTTGGTAATCGTTTACTTAACTGGCCTAAATTATTAGGGCTTTATGCCGACGATTTTTCCAGAATTTTTTTACCTGAATGCGTTCCTTGCACCATTCCGCATATGTTCCAGTAAAAAAAGTTCATATATTCTTTAAAAATATTGTGTTTTAGGCCACTTTTAATCAGTTTGACACATCAAAACAGCGGAGCCGATTGCATGTTAAAGATGGCGCGTGTGCGATTTGCGCATTAGTCACGCCTCGGTGCCATCAGAACCGCGAAGGCGATCTTTGTGCGTATCGAGCGCACACTTACGCATCGTAAAACATTAATTAAAAGAGAAAAAAGAGAAAGTAGGCTCAAACAATTTTCAAACGAAATAATTATAAAATAAAATATTCTCCACAGTTTTTACATTAAACGCAACATTTGTAGAGCACATACAGTTAATTGTAAAGTAATTTTTCATAGTTTATTTAATTAAATATTTGATGTTGCAAATATTATTTTTTGGTGAAAGTTTTATGCTTGATATTGGATGCTATGCGCATGCGCAACTACAATGGGGCATCTCATTGCATGTCATTGTTAATATAATAAAATGTAAAAGAATGCATGGGTTAAATTGTCTTTTTTTTCGTGAACAAAGACTTGTTTTTGTAATTAAAAATGCTACTGTTTATATTGGATGCTATGCGCATGCGCAACTACAATGGGGCATCTCATTGCATGTCATTGTTAATATAATAAAATGTAAAAGAATGCATGGGTTAAATTGTCTGTTTTTTCTTGAACAAAGACTATTGTTTTTGTAATTAAAAATTATACTGTTTATATTGGATGCTATGCGCATGCGCAACTACAATGGGGCATCTCATTGCATGTCATTGTTAATATAATAAAATGTAAAAGAATGCATGGGTTAAATTGTCTGTTTTTTCGTGAACAAAGACTATTGTTTTTGTAATTAAAAATTCTACATTTCCATTATGAACACATTTCAAGCACCATTGTTACTTTGTGACCTTTTCATTCAAATAAATAAAATAAACTTTTATAATGGTTGGCCATCGATGGTAATGATAATTCAACTGACAATGAGGGCTAGTAATGATAAAGAAAAGTTACATTGTGATAATAATACATTTATTTTTTACGTAATTATTGTGGCAAGGATATTTTGTTCTCTATGATGACTCCATCCCTTAATGAAAGCTAAATAACTTTAAACTGTTGTTTTATTTACCACACGTCAACATCACACTAGAAGTTAAAATAGTGTAGAGAATGTAGGAAAGAAACAGGAAATAAAAAAACGGAAAGAAGGAAACAGGAAAAACCCAGTGTAACCCGTAATTAAATACTCAAGTAATTAATGACTCATACATTAATTAATGTTATGTATTCCCTCCCTCCCTCCCTCCTTCCCTCCCTCCCTCCCTCCCTCCCTGCGCATGACATGCAATATAAACAGTAGAATTTTTAATTACAAAAACAATAGTCTTTGTTCATGAAAAAACAGACAATTTAACCCATGCATTCTTTTACATTTTATTATATTAACAATGACATGCAATGAGATGCCCCATTGTAGTTGCGCATGCGCATAGCATCCAATATAAACAGTAGAATTTTTAATTACAAAAACAATAGTCTTTGTTCACGAAAAAACAGACAATTTAACCCATGCATTCTTTTACATTTTATTATATTAACAATGACATGCAATGAGATGCCCCATTGTAGTTGCGCATGCGCATAGCATCCAATATAAACAGTATAATTTTTAATTACAAAAACAATAGTCTTTGTTCACGAAAAAAAAGACAATTTAACCAATGCATTCTTTTACATTTTATTATATTAACAATGACATGCAATGAGATGCCCCATTGTAGTTGCGCATGCGCATAGCATCCAATATAAACAGTATAATTTTTAATTACAAAAACAATAGTCTTTGTTCACGAAAAAACAGACAATTTAACCCATGCATTCTTTTACATTTTATTATATTAACAATGACATGCAATGAGATGCCCCATTGTAGTTGCGCATGCGCATAGCATCCAATATAAACAGTAGCATTTTTAATTACAAAAACAATAGTCTTTGTTCACGAAAAAAAAGACAATTTAACCCATGCATTCTTTTACATTTTATTATATTAACAATGACATGCAATGAGATGCCCCATTGTAGTTGCGCATGCGCATAGCATCCAATATCAAGCATAAAACTTTCACCAAAAAATAATATTTGCAACATCAAATATTTAATTAAATAAACTATGAAAAATTACTTTACAATTAACTGTATGTGCTCTACAAATGTTGCGTTTAATGTAAAAACTGTGGAGAATATTTTATTTTATAATTATTTCGTTTGAAAATTGTTTGAGCCTACTTTCTCTTTTTTCTCTTTTAATTAATGTTTTACGATGCGTAAGTGTGCGCTCGATACGCACAAAGATCGCCTTCGCGGTTCTGATGGCACCGAGGCGTGACTAATGCGCAAATCGCACACGCGCCATCTTTAACATGCAATCGGCTCCGCTGTTTTGATGTGTCAAACTGATTAAAAGTGGCCTAAAACACAATATTTTTAAAGAATATATGAACTTTTTTTACTGGAACATATGCGGAATGGTGCAAGGAACGCATTCAGGTAAAAAAATTCTGGAAAAATCGTCGTATATATATATATATATATATATATATATATATATATATATATATATATATATATATATATATATATATATATATATATACTAGTATTTTATGTATATATATATATACTTTTAATACTTTATTGTTAATGGAATATCTCAGATTAGTAATCAGATTCGTCAACTTGGAGATTATAAAATATATTTATTTTGTGTAAAATCATAATATTAACATGCAGGACCAAAAACATTTTAAAAAGCTATTTTGTGTAAAATAGTTATTTGTAGTGTAAGGACTGTCATGTTAATTAATATTATTAGTGCTGCATATATATATATAATGTGCATTTTTATATTTCATGTTGTAGGATTCCACAATACACTACACCTTCAGGGATTTCAAGAAGACAGGACCACCAGAGGAAAAACTGGCTTGATAATATACATTAATAGACCTAGCATAGATTACCGACCCTACTACACACAGCAGAAGACAGACAAAGCACCAATGCACATTTACACATTACGCATGCATTGATTTACCAAACAGTATACTCTGATGTGAACATGTGAATATTATAAACATTACTTCATGTTGAAGTGCAAGACATTAATTAATGAGACATTGAAATATGGACATTTCTGCACAGCCCTATGAACGCTGACACATACACAGGCATGGATTTATGAAACAGTTAGCTGTGAATATTGCTGTACTGAGCCTGCAGTGTACAAAGGTCTTCCTTATACTTCCATTTATAACGGGGTGAAGCCGACTAGTTCTTATACTGCTGCATTGCTTTGTGTGTTGTCCTTTTCCATGTCTCTTTATCAGCTACTGTGGACAACATATAAACATTACTTCGTGTTGAAGTGCAGGACATTATTTCATGAAACAGTGAAATATGAATGTTGACGTGCCGAACCTGCAGCATACTGTGAACCAGTTTTAACACGGTGAACTATAAATATTGTTGCATTATGCATGCAGAAAATGTCTAAGCTCTCTTAATGTTGTGTTATTTTATGCAATGTCATTGTGATTAAAACAAATTAATTCAACATGCAACAATATATTTTTGTTTAAAACTCATGCACAATTACTTATGGCTGAAATAGGTAATTGATCAACATAAATCAGTCAATGGAGGTCAAATAATCAGGTCACTAAGGTCAATATTATGGTCAACAATTACAGCCTCTATTTACTTGATAGCATCCCTATCCAGATTTAATAAAAAATAAATAGGCCATTAAGTCACGTAATTAGGTCAAAGATTAAATTGTAATAAATTAGTCCATTAATGGGTATTAAGGTCAATGTATGCATAAATCCTCCCTTACACCCCTCCTTGGTCCCACGTATCATATATAATTACTTAATTAGGCCATTTTTCAATATAAATAGGCCATCGTAGGTCAAGATCAAACAAGTGGGTCATCGCAAGGTCATGTCAAGGTCGCACATTATTAGGTAAACGTCTTACGTTCTTCTAACTTTATATTCCACCTCAGTATTTTCATTAACACACATTATGCCATGTACCCCTGCATTCAGTGGTAGCGCAACCACCAAACAGAAAGGTCACAAGAAATGGATTCGATTCCAAAACACAAAATAGACCTTGTTTTTGAAACCAAAAAGTGGAATAACTTCGCAAATAATAAAGATATTGGAAAAAAATGTAAAGGGTGATAAATGGCATAACATACTTTATCAGACAGAAGTGTTTAAATTATTATAAAACAATTTTGAATTTTTTTGTAATATACCTACCCCTGCAACTAATATATAACAGAGTATGCAACTAGGAATGACCCCACTCACCTTTCAACATCCGTACCTGGGCGTTGCGATGCGTAATCCGAATACTACGACCATACACAAATGTCCCAATGAATAAACTTTCACTATACCTACTTGTCATTAAAAACATAGATGGATTTCTTATGAAAAGAGGTATGTTAACGACTGTACGCACAGAAAGCACATGAAAACGAATACGATCACGTGATAATGTTACCGGAAGTGAGGTGTGACATCCCTTGTTAGCCAAATAGTCTACCCAACAAAAGGAGTCAGTGATCAGTCTGACACATTCTACAGCTGGTGACTGTTGTTCTCTTGCACGTGACGAACAGGTGAAGTTTTCTCAATGAAATAAAAAATAATTTCTTTTGTAATTGCAAGTACATACAAAGCATCAGATATGAGATGTTATGTTTAAAAATGTAATGTAATTGCCTGCTATATATATATATATATATATATATATATATATATATATATATATATATATATATATATACGCAAAAACATAACCTTTGCAAGAGGACACTTGTCACCTGCTGTAGAATGTGTCAGACTGATCATTGATTCCTTTTATATATATAAATATATATATATATTAGTTACAGGGGCTCAAGCTGATTCAGTTGCCCGTGCTCCAAACATACCGTGGGCCATGCCCCATCTGGGTCTTGAACCCAGAACTCTGGCATGTAAAGCGAATGTTCCAACCACTACACTACTGCCAGGTTTTTTTAAGGCCTTTCACATGGGCAATTTGCCCGTGTGAAACCCTCCATGCCCGTGTGAAATTAAAAAGTAAAATAAATATTGTGTTGTGTGTATACATATACATTTGTCCATGGTCGTGTCAAGCGTTGCACTGCCCATGTGAGCTGAACCTTAAAAAAAACCTGACTACCGCGCCTTCAGGTTCATGTGCCAGTAATTATGAGACGGTCCTTTGGCATTGTTTTGCCTCCTGTAAAATTACTTTTGAAGAGGGGTGTGGCACTGTCATCTGTAGGGAAGCTGTTACAAATCTAAGCCTTTAGGGAGCTGTTAGCCTGTCACAAATCTAAGCCTTTAGGGGAGCTGTTAGCCTGTCACAAATCTAAGCTGTGGCCTATGTTTTTACTCGCCCTTTGTCCATACTTTAGTCGCACTTTCTACATACTTTTACTCGCACCTTCAGATCTGGCTCATCACAAGTGTATACATACCCACTGGTGTTATATCCTGACTTTTGGACGCTGCCAATTAACAAAGTTGAACTAGCCATATATGAGGACTACGTTTACATCACTTTATATGCTGTACCCAGATAAATAAGTTTTGTGGATGGCAATCAACATATGCTTATGTTAGTGTGACTTGGTGACTGTGGGATACCTTGCTAATGAAGACAGGCTGTATGTGTTTTGGATCATTGGATGCCATTTGATAGGGAGCTTCTTGTATGTTGATTTTCTGGAGAAAATATTACAGAAGTTGATAAATTATGTCCAGCGTGTTTGTGAAAGAACACATTACTAATTTTATTAACATAGTTAGATTTTCAGAATATTCCAAATATAAATTTGTGAACAGCTTTAAAAAACGTTAATATTGTCGTCAATGGGAAAGAAATGGTGATCTGACCCCCTGGCAATGTCTCCTTCTGAGAAATTATCTCGATCAACAAAATATTAAGAGATGAAAGAAGACGGCAGTAACTAGTTTTGTTATAATATTATTTTTAACCAACCAAGATGTTTAATTAAAATTTTAATTGAAACATCGTCGCAATGTTCTGTAAAACAGCCAATGAGAATTGTTTGTTACTTTTAAATTGTTGCCTCCTTTTGAAAATTTAAATCTTTTAAGGAATAGTTTAGGAGGTGATGCTTTTGTTTTTTTGGGCCTGCACATCAAGCAGGCTTGTGAGAAAGTTCCCCAACGTGTGCATCGAGTTCACAGAAGGTGTTTCACGAAGAAATAAATATGTAAAAAAAGATTTTGGCACTATTACCAAGCTACATGCACAAGGTTAAATTTCTGCATATACACTGTATGTTATGAAAATAACAACCACCTGTCAACCTTATATTGAACAAGGGTTAACTACAAACACATGCAATCGTGCGAAAATGATCAGACAAACATGCACGCAAACACACACACACTTTTCAATACGTACTTACACACTCAAAGAGTATTATGTTGGTTTTTGGTTTTTTCTTGGAAGAATTACTGGTTTAGTTTAATTTTAGTTTATAAGGTGGCTCCCCGATAGCGACTATGAAAGTCTTAGATATACCATGTTTATGATATATTTATGCACTTATAAATACTATGTTATATAAAATGTTCATTTGACATGGATATATGTATCATTTTAAATGTCTGATGGGTCAAATAAAAATTCTTCGCGTATAACTTGCTGTTTGTTTCCAGAACTGACTCCCACAGAGTTGAGATGAGCGTAGATAAGTCACAGGAAGACACCTTGAAGCAGCAGATAGAAACAGCTGACACACTTATAAAAAAATGTCAGCAGTACAGGGACATTAGAGGAATTGACAAACTGAAAAGGAAATGTGTGGCAGAGTTGAACTATCTGAGACGGGTAAGTCATCTGGTTGCTCGTTGTTTTATTTTTTAAATAGTACTTGGTTCAATTTGTTCGTTCGTCTCTTTATTTTGCCGAACACAATTTCCTCTCTAGTATCCACTAAGGCATGCTAGCTCTAGTATCCACTAAGACATGCTAGCTCGATTGTACAAATTTGTTATTTAGTTTTGTTGAAATCGTTGCACAATCTAATGAAACTATTACATTATTTTTGACGGGACACCTGCTGAAAAGTACAAAAATGGTCCAGTTCTATGTGAGGATTTTCACACTTTTGCAAGTTGCCCAATCAAAGTCAATTCATTCGATGCATGATTTTCACAATAGTATGCGAACCTGATTCACAGTGGGCTAAATGAGTTGAGGAGGGAGCTTTAAAGATAATCATTTAAAAGCAGACATTGTGCTTCATCAAATGTGACCAGTCCACACATGAACTATGTGGCTAAAACCTGGTATACATATCTGGTGTAAAAATAGTGCCACTTTGTATTTCAAGTCTTGACAACCTTATTGTGTGGATGTTTTTAGGAGTTTGTTTTCAACTGATGACATGTATTTGTTATGTACAATGAATATTGTAGTAGGACTTGTAGTAGTAGTCGTAGGACAACATTTCAGGTCAAGACTGGTTATGTTTTACTGCTGCAAAGCCGTTTTAAAAAGATGTTTTCATCTAACGTATTGAAAGCGACAAAATCACGTTATCATAAACTCATCCTGCAGCATATGAATGAACTTTAGTTGTGGACAGGGTTTGATGTTAATAGCACATATTTAGCTGCTTTTAGCAGTTCTCTTGTATACCATACCATAGGGTCCAATGCACTTGCATTTGATTTAAATACATTTAACGATATATGTTTTGAAATGTATTTGGAATTTAATTTTAAGATTTTTAACCAAGTGCAATTATCCCATAATAATTATTTATTATATTATGTTTTATAATATTTTAATATCAAACTGTACACTAGAGAGCAGCACTGTCTGTGACTCCTATAAGTACACCAGAGGGCGACTCTACAAGTAAAGATCATTGTTTACTGGCACAATACTAACCTGCTACATGTCTATGCTTGCTTGGTTACTTACCTGCATATGTTGAGCTAGTTCCTTGAATCACAGTGGCTCTCCATGTAGACACTGAAGTGTCACTACACTTCTCATAATACGAATTAACACAGTCCGGTAACATCTTTCATGCTGATCAGTAACTTTTGTCTACATTGTTTGTGTGTTTTACATTATATATATATATATATATATATATATATATATATATATATATATATATATATATATATATATATATATATATATTATATATATATAACATATATACATATATATACATATATATATATATATGCACGAGCGATAGGGAGTGAGAGCAATCACTTGCCTCAAATGTTAGGCCCTCTATATATTATTATATATATATATATATATATATATATATATATATATATATATATATATATATATATATATATATATATATATATATATATATATATATATATATATATATATATATATGTATATATAATATTTTGCAATACGACACAGGTCTGTACTTCAATTATAAGGTTGGAATTTTTTAGAAAACTATTCTAAATCTATTACAAAAAAATCATTATTGCCTGTCATAAATATAGGCTGCTTGGTTTAAGAACTAATATGTTAACTAGCTTTTGGGCGTGCCATATTATAGAGGTATGATCAGGAACAGATGCTTGGAGCCGAGGTAACCTTTTACAGTTGAATGTCACACAGGTGGGAACTATGTGAATATAATATTAATATCTCTATTCTGCTGTCCATCCACCCTGCTTGTACCTGTCATATTGTACCTATGACATTCACTTTCTGCTGACAAAATATCAGGTAGACATACACATTCAGAATGATGAGATGAGAAATGTGGCTGTTTGATTTTATGTGACATTGATGTGTGAAACGAAGCATCAGTTTTCACACATTTATGTATTATTAACATATTATGTTATGATTGCTTGGAAATAGAATGTCAGATTCGGGCAAACAATGTCAAAGTGGTGAGTCAGATTTCAATGCTGAAGGCCTGAAGCCCACGGGAACTGGTCTATGGCATGTTGGCAAATTAATTAGGGCAATTTAGGGTGTATTTCTCCTAATTTAACTGTTTGAAGTAAAGAGGCACGCAGTGAGGCAGCAGTGGTCCAGTGGTTAGAACGTTGGACTCTTGGACAGTTTCGTCCACTCCACGTTGTCTCACTCAGCTGTATATAGACAGTGGTGGATATATATATACATGTGAATTGATAGTCTTATGCAGTAATTGCAGTGTGGCTGAATGCTTCCCAGAGGAGTTAAGTTGGTGATGGAATGAACAGGTCTGCCAGGGGTGAAGTAAATTGCTCTGAGCAGTCCCAAGGACTGGATACAATGCTTGGGGATGTGTTTATTAGATTCACATTAATTACAGTAGCAGGGGAAGGCAGTGTTAGTTCAGCCATTTTTCATTCTTTTTGATATCTAGGGCACAATCATATTCATAAGTAAAAATTGCTTTTACTAACATAAACTACAATTATTAGTAGATCGCTTTACACCAAGATAATATATCTAGTGTGCATAGATAGTTATATATAGCTGATTCAAATAGGGTTGGTAAGTTGAGCCACAGTGTAGCATAAGTTGGATAAATGCTTTATTTGTATAATTTACATAGGCCCTGTACTAAAAACTCAGCCAACACAACTACCCAATGGTCACAACATGTCTCTGACAAGTCTACATGCTACATGCTTAATTAATAAGTCTACAAACGTAATTAATATACAATTATATGCTGATCGCAATCAGTGTAACTAATTGCTAATATGTTGCTTTGTGGCTATTTGATGTCCCAATCGGCTCAGAAAAATGAATTCCTTGATGTATTTTGGGGTAAAGAACAATCGTCTTCATTCTTTAACCTCTGCTCAACTAATGCTCCCTTGGGCTTGGTTAGCTCAACTAGCCCTGTTTCGACAATTAAGCTTTTTATATTAACTATTCATTAATGCGCAAAGTGATGGAAATAATCTTCTTCCCTGTTAAACCATCTGTAGTTGCACAGACAATAAAGTCTGGTCACATGCGATTGATACTCACCAGGAGACATTAATCACAATTACAAAAAGTTTTGATAAACATCAAAAAACCTACTTTTAACGCACATGTCCTGACCGTTGTGACAAATGTGACATACTTTTAACGCACATGTCCTGACCGTTGTGACAAATGGCACTTATTATATGTCAATTGTGTTCTAAAAGCATGTTCAATCACTGGGTGGTTCCATGTAACTGTCGCTGCTGTAGTTTCCTTGGAAACATGGGTGGCTCAACTAACCCAGTGGCTCAACTAACACTGCCTTCCCCTTCGTAAAATCTGCATAGTTGGATATAAGTGTCACCACCTGGCTAATGATATAACTACAATTTTAGTAATCAACAGAGTACTACCATGTGGCAAATTCTAGTATTATTACCATTCAGGGATGGGTTAAGTACATGGGCAATGTACTTAAGTACAAGTAGAAGTACTTTAAATTTGGCAAAATCCTAGTACAAGTCCATGTACTTGTCTAAAAAATATAGGTAAGTACAAGTACAAAGTACTTTGTGAAAAATGCAGGTGCAAAGTGCTTTGACAATTTTAGTCAAGTACTTCGAACGCTACACTTATGTTTCATAATGGTGAAGGTTAAAGCAGTGAAAACACAAAAGCAGCAGTATTGTGCATATGCTTGCATGTCTGCGGGGCAGGGTATTTATTATCAACATATCTGAACAGATTGCCATTGATTACTTGTCAGTGATTATCCTAAGTCAAGTTAATTTTGTCTACCACAATACAAGTGAATTGGTGGCTTCGGATCATCTGTAGCCAATTCCAGCCATTATAGCTGATCAAGAGATCAGTTAGTTTATCCCATGTAATTGACTCATGGCTTCAAGTAATCAATAATAAAAGTCTAATAATAATAAAACTCATCGATAATGTATGTATGGTTGATTGAAAGGTTAAATGGCTAAATCTCAGTTGATATGTATGTAAGTGCTTATGCAGCTCCTCCCCTTTATGCGTATAAACCAATCAACATCCAGCATTGCTCTTAGCTATTCAGTGACAGACATAACATGAACCTCACCTCACCTATCCTCTTCGGGCCCAGTGGCCCATAAGGCCGAAGTGAATCTCCTCCATCTTGTTCTGTCAGCTGCTACACGTCTGGCTTCGTTCCAGCTATTCCACCCCAGTATTCATTTTCAATAGTTGACCGCCACGTTGTCTTTGGTCGCCCAACCTTTCTTCTACCTTCAGGCGTCCAGGTCAGTGCAGTCTCACAATTGCTGTTCTTCTCCATTCGTAGGATATGTCCTACCCACTTCCATCTTCTTAACTTGACCTCAGTGCTGATTGTCTTCAATTTTGTTTTTGCCAGAATATCTCGATTTGATACAACGTACGGCCATCGAATTTGTAGGATTCGTCTTAAACACTTGAAAAAAAATGTATCTAACTTTCTGTTGTCTCCTTCGTTAATTTTCCATGTTTCACTTCCATACAACAACACTGGTTTAACAAGTGTGTTAAAAAGCCTCAATTTCGATCTCAATGTGTATATATTTGAACTCCATATCTGCTTTAGTTTCATAACATGAACAGTGTGATCAATTACTATGGTCATCAGTACAGTTTATTAACTATGTATTATTACCACTTGTTAAATATTATATATATTGCATCATTTATGTTTCACGTCATGATGCTTTTGTGCAGTATAACAATAAACATATGGTCTTTTTCATTGCAGCTATTTTTTTATGTTTCATGTCATGATGCTTAGTGAGAAAGAAGAAAACAACAGTAAACACACATTTTCACTGTAGCCATTTTTTCCAGTTCTTGAGATAGAGCCAAATATTTAACGAAAATATAAAAAGTACTTGGGAAAATGCTTGCCAAGTTCAAGTACTTTGATGGTCAAGTACAAGTCCAAGTACTGCACTCGGCAAAATGGTAAGTACAAGTACTGCACGCAACAAAATGATAAGTACAAGTCCAAGGACAGTACTTGCTGTACTTAAGTACACAAGTACTCGAGTACTTGAACCCATCCCTGCTACCATTTAGTACATCAGAGCATAACACTGCATTGTATTTTAAGCGAGTTGTCGTTCTCGTTCCTATCACTCGCGCTAATCATTCATCAAGTAAGCGATTTGTTGTTAATGCTATGGAATTGCTCGCTCCCACTGGAACTGCATAATGGTCATGTTCTGTAAAGTACCATTGGCGCCCGAAATCTGTTTGAATTGATTAGTTAGGTCTGTCATGAATAGTGACAATTTTAAAAAATCCCTCCTTAATTCATTGAGTCCATTGTGAATCAGGCTTGTTGATGTTTAAATATGTAGTGCATCAATATTTTCAGTATCATGCACAGTATGTTTAATAAAAGATTGCACACACATGCTAATATCATCAAAACAATTGACTGATAGTTGGACAGAAAAATTTCGAAAAAGCTGAAAGGGAAAGTCCTGAGAGCGTGTGTTACACCGGCATGCCTGTAAGGTCTGGAGACAGTGGCGTTGACAGAACAACAACAGAAACTGCAAGTTTGTGAGAACAACTGGGTTCGGCGAATAACAAGAACAAAGAGGGTGGACAGAAGAAGGATGAACGACCTGAGGAAAGAGGTTGGGATGCAATGCAGCCTAACAGGAAGATTGGTGAGAAGCCGGATGAGATGGGCAGGCCACTTGGTAAGGTTGGATGCAGGGTTGGATGCAGCAAACTAACAAAGAGAGCAGAGGTGGAAAAACATCAAAGACACCGGAAAAGGGGAGGCCACAGCTGAGATGGGAAAACTGCACGAGGAGGGATATGAGAAGATCGGGGGAGGATGAAAGATGGAGAGGGGGGCGGCCAATAAAAAACTATGGAAAGAAAGAACAGATTGAGTGGCTCGACAATACTGTAACTTTACCTGATCCTCACCCCTGTACAGCAGGGAACAAGGAGGAAGAGCACAATTAGATCGGGTAACTTGGGAAACAACCTTATGTTATAAACTAGACTGCTTTTGCCCAGATACGTTTGTCTGATTGTTTCACCAAAACTAAAAAAATGTATACAAACGAGCTAGCATGTCATGCTTGATACAAGGTAGGTTTGATTTTTTGCAAAATAATAAAAAAATGAGACAGGCCAAAAAATGGAATTGTGGAAGACCGTTTAGGGTAACAGTTGTTGACCTTTGCCAAACAGACATTTGGTGGTATCAGCTGTCTTGTGTCTTGACAAAATTGGATGGTGCCACCTCCAGATTTGTCTAATATAAATGACAAATCGATTGCTTAAATTTATTATTTATTTCGAAGCGAGCCATCTATTAATCAACTGTTTTTTTTAATGTGATGCTGTGGATCATACTCTTTTTTAACGTTAGAAACATAGACAGAGGAGATTGTATCAAGTATCTAAAATGCATCATGTAACTGTCTAGTGGAGAGTTGTGCCAACTATCTCAATGACTTCCTCATTGTGTTTCACACCTCTCATCTCCATGTATATCAACATGCAGGGTTGAAAAAAATCATGATTTTTATTTAAAAAAAATAATAAAAAAATCGGATTTTTTTAATTTAAATCGGATTTTTTTTTTTTTTTTTAATCTGGTATATAGATATTTATATAGATGTTTAAATTTGTAAACTCTTTCAAACATATTATATTCAAATCGATTTGGGTTCTTGCCTTAACAGAGGGTACATGATTTTTTCTTATATAAAGACATTAGACAATGTCCACAAGGCCTCACCCCCGTAGTTGCATAATCTGTCGTGGAAAGGAAAGCATGCTGTATGTCTGTGGCTGTAGCAGTGCTAATTATTGTTTGCCTATAGGGTGGATTAGCACCTGTCCAGGGCTCTGTGTACTCTAAGGGTCTCTAACCAGAATACAAACTGGTACAGTATTAAACAACTGAGTCAACATACTGAATTGGTAACAACTAGCACTAGCTATAAGTGGACTTTAACTCAGGGCTTCTGTGTTGAAAAGATACTTCCTCTGGAAGACAAGTTTGTGTGGCTTCACTACATTCAGAAAGGGAATAGCTCAAACATACACAATGTCATCAAATATTTTACTATCAGGCTATCTGGTGACAATACAGCTACACAAGTGTGCACACTTTGTGTTTTGTATTAAAAACATACACAACTTTGTTGATCTCGATGCTTGTAAACAATTATTTGTGTTAAATTCATATAAATCAGCGATTAAAAAAACCGGAAGTCAAAAAAATCATAAATCAATTATTTTTTTGGAGCGATTTAAATCATGATTTAAATCAATGATTTAAATCAAACAACCCTGTCAACATGGCCAAGTATCTCTATATATTTTAAAGTAATTTTTACTATGTCTGTCTGTCTGTCTGTTCCCTCGCATCTCCGTCCGTTTTAGTGTCCAAGGGGCCAGGGGGAGGGTTCGTATGTTAAAACAAATAAAAAATTCTCCTGAAGGGTGGGGATATTACGAAGGAACCAATGTGGACGTCTGACATAGAGTACTTAACTCAGAACAATAGTAGCGGGGTAACTCGGCTAGTACATCAGTAAAACAGTTTAAGTGGTTAAGTACAAAAAAGGTTAAGTACAAAAATATACAAAAACTACCAAAAAAGGTTAAGTACAAAAAAAAGGTTAAGTGCAAAAATGCCACACAACGTGGAGATTGTGGTAGTGATGAAAACATATTGACCAGTTGATGCATGCATTTTTATTATAGAAGTGCTTATTGGACAAAAATGTCTCGTCAAAATGGGCCATTAGGTGAACTGATTCAGAAAGATATGATGGTAAACCATATACTCTTGTACTCACGAGCATAATATTATGGTGATTTATTTGGGGTGTATCTGTCAGGAGGAGATGGAAATGATGGTTTTATTAGACATTCCACATGCCTCTGTCGACATTAATGCCATGCCATATTGATCGTGCTGGGAGTTTCATCAGCTGGTGAATATGGAAGGTTTCTCTTTGTCAGATCAAGAAAGATGAGCTGGCGAGTGGTTCCCTATACCAATACAATGACATACTGCAAATATAGATGTCACACAGACATTCAGTAGGGAAAAGTTGCTTAACAGAAATGTACATCCTGAGACTGTGGATAGCATTGAGTTACTTGCAATATAACATTTAAATGTTTAACTTTTTTGTGTTTTTTATGAAAAAAAATATGCTAAGAAATTTTTCCAGATACTAAATGTCCTGCTCATTGCAATAGGTGTACACGTGTCATAGACATCAGTCACTCAGTCCTGTCCTGTTCCCTAGGTGCTAAATGAGGTTCCACAAGAAAGCACCACTGTCAGTCTGCAGCCTGTTTGGAGATGGTGTCTCATTGTCAAGTTTTTGTCTCCTCTTCCACAGTTCTGTTTCCTTCAGGTGATCCTGTCACCTTCTCCCATCTGTCCAGCTTTGGGCTGTCCTGGACAATGCACCAGGTGACATTTGGCACACATGCCCTAGCCATCTCCATCTCATTCTCTTCATCAGTTGGGCCAAAAACCCATAGTATCGTCCGGAGACACCTTTTCTGGAAGATCTCTTTTGTTAGCCCTAGAAGGAGCTGTGTGGAGCATAGACTTGAGTCTCAAGCCTGTGCGCTAGCCTTGTTGTCAGTTTTCAGCACTCCTGGACATGGAGTGAACTTTATATACCTACTGTAGCTTCCTTTGTATCATATAGTTAGATTACAGAATCTTGTGATCACGATAATAGTAATCAAGAAAATATAAAGTTAAGGAAATTTGATTGCTTAAATTGTCTTCTAAGTCTGGTGTGCCGTGAGTAAAATAGCATCACTAATCTAAGTTATCTGACTAGATCACATTACCAAGGCCTAAGCTACAGTTAGATTTACAGTTTATGTCTGGCCACAGAAAAGAAAAATCGAATGATGAATTCCTTGTAAAACAATATAATGCCTTCACAAGAAATGTCCAAAGTTAATTAGTCCAACCCTGCTCTTGTTTGTTTTGAAACTGATGACAAATACACACGTCATCTTAGATGTTCGAGAGTCGGGTTTAAATACGCTTTTCTGGATCAAATACATTGCATTTAATAATTGATAAATACCACTACAAAATGCTGTTTTATAATTTCAAATACAAATACCAAATACACACCGCAACCAGTCTATTACATATTATGTTTTATTGATTTAACATTTTATGTTTAATGAGCATTAACATTGGTGTTTGTTTGAGAAGAATTGTTTTCATTTTAGGTGTACACAATGTGAGAATATGCATACATTATTGCATTAAATGGTGAGGATAGTGAATGAGTTATGTATACATACATTATTGCATTAAATGATGAAGACGGTGAATGAGTTATGCATACATACATTATTGCATTAAATGATGAAGATGGTGAATGAGTTATGTATACATTTACGAATATTTTAAATCCTAAAATGTGCATTGTCAAATACACCAAATATAAGTTGCTGTATATTGCATGTATTTGTCCAGATACATCAATTATGAGCGTGAAATACAATTACAAATACAGGTTTATGGAAAAGTCAAATATAATAAAAAATATACAAAATCAGTGTATTAAGTACAAATTAAAATACAAATTACGTATTTGACCCCAACTATGAAAAGTACTGCACTTAGTTGACCTTGTCCAAATTTGACCTGGTGACATTTCCTAGCCCTGAGAGATGTATTAGGGATCATGCCTCAGTTAGACTTCCTGGTGTGTTACACATGAATGTAGGGCACAGTAATTTTAGATATTTGTAATTTTTTTTAAATCATCATCTGACATGACTGCATTTGAGCAGACACATTGGCAAGTTTGCTGATAGAACATGTTGGCAGTGTAACTGTGGATTTTTAGATGATTTCAATAGGCAGAAGGATTTTTTGCAGTTTTTTTACCATAAGGCTCGTGTGCATAGTAATTTATGCAGAAATTGGTAAACATTGATGGGTATGGCATATTCAAGCATTTTAAAAGAGTTAGAAGTATGTGATTTTGACTAAACTTGACCAGCATGTCAATGAGATGATGACAATGGCAGGTAAGAAGTTTAAGAATTTTTGATGGTCTCGTTTTCTTATAATCGTGCAAAACGTTAACATGGTCACCAATGGGAAACGTAACAGTAGGCTGAACCCATTAACATATGATGAACTTGGTTCCATGCCATTTAGTAGCTGTTGATTGGTCATGTGCCATAATGAAAATTCATGTGTACCGAAATACTACTATTCGTGGTTGACCGGATGACATTTCTGATTCAGCAACATCTCTGTGATATTGAGAACATTGGCCACATGCCAACTTCGCAATTGTTCATTATAGTGACACGATTGTGTAGAAGTAATTAGAAATATGACCAGGAAGAGCAGTTGTTCTTTTTGGCAGTGTATTTTTAGGAGTGGTGGGTTGTAAAAGCTAATTGATTGAGGTCAGGTGATTAATTTTTGGAAAAAGATGTGTAAAGCTAATGCTAAGAATAAACAGTTTTTGATATTCTGAGTATATTTGTGTGCCAAATGTATGCTTCACCATTTACGATTGTTCTTCAAATTTCAAAGGTATTTCTTTATATTTTGAAAACAAATTATTGTTCCTTGAATGTATAGAAATTCTGGTTTCTTGGCTTGTTATATTAGACATTGCAAGAAACTTAGTTTACATCTCTGAATATTTCGGCTATGTTTCACGGCTGGATATGTTATCGGCATGTCACATGACCAGTGTCATGTGACACAAGCTGGAGAAGGACGGGTGGGAGTTTATCTGCTAAAAGATATGGCTGAAATATTCAATTAAATTTCTTGTGAAACAGACAATGTCTAAGTTACTGTTGTGTATGCTTACAAAAGCTCAGTTACTGTCCAAGTAAAGTATGATTAAATTTTTTTAGTTGGTTACAAAAATTGGATTGCAATTGCAAACAAGGTAGACAAACTAACATTCACATAGAATCCATTCAAATATAAAATATAAAGAAGTTCAAAAGAAAATATTAGTAAAGTCAAGATTGTTGATAGTTACATTGAGATAAGAGGTGTTATAAAATAAGTTAAATTGATAAATAAATAAACACTACAATATTAATGAGGAAATAATGAGACTAAAAAGTACAGTTATAATACAAGTAAAGCAATTAATATTATGATGATTGGAGTAACCTGGTACATTAAACTGTTAAAAAAATGCTTGCTTGTTGTTAGGTGTGCTGTAAAGGTGCTCAAGCATTTGATCAGCTGCAGCGCAGGTCTTTAGGGAGCATGTTCCAGTTGGCTGGTCCTGCATGCGAGAACATATGGTGGCCGTACATGCCGCGCAAGGTTTATTAAATAAAGATGAACACCCGCTGACATTCAGCAGTGCTTCCTAGTTGTGGCACACTTATTGAATTGGCTGGTCCTGCATGCGAGAACATACGGTGGCCGTACGTGCCGCGCAAGGTTTATTAAACAAAGATGAACACCCGCTGACATTCAGCAGTGCTTCCTAGTTGTGGCACACTTATTGAATTGGCAAACATTCCATGCTGTGTGATCGATGCAGAAGCAAATTAAGTGCTTATGACTGGATGGGGATTCACGTAATTATGTATAATTCGGGATGTGTTTGGAGACAGTGACTACATGCAGACATGTGTATGTATACGCTTGCATGCACACACGCATGAATGCACACACGCATGCATGCACACACGCATGCATGCATGCACACATGCTCACTTGCAACTACAAGACACAACCAAACAACACTGCCATCCCAAACAACAAGTTCAAGATTGCAAGTGGACAAGGAAGCCACTGGCTTATCGAGATTCCAACATGTTATCATTTTTATATGGCCTGCCTTTGTCACGTATTTGTCAATTTTGTTTTTAAACATATTCATCAGATGTCTCACTTTTGAACTCGGTGTAGTTGCTTTTTGTATTCTTTCCATCTTATCTATGTCCTTTTTGTGACATGGCCTCCATTCTTACATGCAATAGAGAATTACAGACTAGTGATTTTAACATCAGCGTTATGCAAATTATTAGAAATGTTAATTACATGCCATATAGTGAACTTCCATGTTTCCAGTTAACTAGTGTCTACAAGAACTGTACATTATTTTTTTTATTAATATATCTGATTCAATCTTAAATTCAGTCCTTAATCTCGCAGTGATGACAGCCAGCTTGCATGAGCAGGTGACTCGTAACCTTATGCCTGCTTACACCGCTTCTTCGATTGTTTGATGTAATTCCCACCATTCTGTTTTCATCTTCGTGGTCTGACTCAGCTGCTCAAGATTGGTCATCGTCTTCAGCCAATGTGCTGCAGGTTAGCGTTAAATGTGCCAGTGGAGATCGGTTCTAGGCTGGCCACTATATCCCTGAAGTCCGTCCGTCCATCGCAAAACATTTGGACATGGTTGTTGTTGATTGGGCTTTGAATTTGGTTGGATACACGTATCCAGGCTCTAGAGACGATATCATCATTCTCCTGATTTATCCCTAGGCAATATCCCCCTGAATGTAGCTACCCATTATGCACACACTCATCTGGCGGTCAGAGCTCTGGACGGTCAATCGAGAAGACGTGGGTTCCAGTCCACCTGCTGTCTTTTCAAACACTGGGCAATGTCGATCAATCTTCTTTGTGTCTTTCAGAAGAAACTATATTAGGCATTATCATTATTATTAGTAGTATCATCTAATAGAGCCAGGGTTTCATTAGTCAGTGGAACCAGGAGCCGACACCAGAACCTAGGTCTGTGCTGGTTCCTTTGTCAAGTCTAGGTACCCCAGCATTTGATTAGGCAACTGTTGGTGACTTAATATTTCCGTCCATTACATTTGGTCATACGGACAGTTGGAAATGCTGACAGTTAGTCACAGTGGTAAATAATTGTGCAGTGGGCGTGCGTGCTTGCGTGTATTATTGGTCATGACTCGGTTTCCAAGTCGTGTCAATACAACATGTTGAACCGGGATGACTGATGCCGACTTGAACAGTTGTGAACAGTTGCACGGTGTGCAGTGCTCTAGATCTACTATGTTTCTTAAGTGAGAAAAATATATTTTCATAAATATTTTCATACACATTCAGTATCTTAGAAACCTCAGTTTGATCTCCTGTTAACCTTTTTGTCTCTGTGGTTGTTAAACCACATTCTTTTAGGCATTTTTCATAACTAAGGTCTCTCAGTTCTGGAGTCAGTTTAGTTGCTCTCCCCTGTATTCATTCTAGCAAATCTATCTCCTTCTTACGATCAGGCCTGGGGTAATAGTAATAAGTAATAGTAATAGTACCAATTACAATTGTTCAATAGTAATAGATGGAACAGAACCCAATGTAATAGTAATAGTAATAGAAAGCAAAGTAATAGTATTTTGAGCTATTACTTTGCTATTACAATTTAACATTTCAATCACACCAAAATTCAATTTCATTGAAAATAATCATACCAAAAAATATGTATTTTGACATACTGGGACAAGCATCTTGTTCAGTCTTTCACGTGCAGTTTTATTTATTTATTTCCCAACATTGGTGATAAAATGGTTTAGTATCCGAATCATGACAGTCAATGAACTGTAGCACTATTGGCAGGAGACACTGTGCCAGTGTGATTGCTGCATAGCTAATTTGTCATTTGAAGAAGCCGTCTATCCTTTTTACACAAGCCTGTTCATTCATTTCAGGCTTTAAAAATTTAATAGTATTAGCTTGAAATGTAATAGTAACAGTAGCATATTACATTGCCTTCCTGTTACATTGCCTTCATATTACATTGCCTTCCTATTCTTCCTGTCAAGGACTGGGCTCCTTAAGAGCGTTGTAAGTCCTGCTCAGCGCCTGTTACAGGCCTTCAGCATGTAATAGTAATAGAAAGGAAACTAAGTAATAGTAATAATAATCTATTACATTGCAATGTAATAGACCCCAGGCCTGCTTACAATATGATCTCCATGCTTGTATAGAGTATTCTGAATACTGTTACTCTAAACTGTATCTTTATACAGAGGTAAACTAGGCTGTTGCTTTATGCAAGGTATAATTAGCTCTTTTTCCTTGTATGTTGTGGTTCTCCTAATCAACCCAAAAATTTGATTACCCTTTGAAGTTGCAATACCATGCTACTCTGAAACTTTCATATCAGCACTTTTTGTTGCTTGTAAGTCATTTTCTTTTGTGGTAGTTCCTAGAACAGTGTCTCCCTTTTTATTGTTTACATCCAAGTTCCCGTGTCCTGTGTGTAGGCATTTACATTTCCCAAAATTTAATAACATCTGCCATTTTTCAGACAATTTAGCCGTTTTGTCCAGACAGCTGTGAATAGTGGTACCAGAGTATGGTGGCAATAGGCCAGTCATAAGGTTGTCAGTCAAAATAATCATACACATTGGACAATGACAGTCAAGTTGTGTCAGGTTATGTTCAATCATGTTCAGTCATGCAAGGTGCGATTGGCATTACATTTGGCAATGAAATAATAGTTCACATCAGATATTGCACCATAATTATTGTTCTTTGCACCTGCTTGACTGGTGTGTAAACTAGTGTAACAAACTGATAACTAGTGTAACAAACTGATACGCAGAACACTGTATGGCACATTAGATTGTCTTTTGGGGAACAGTTTAACATATTACACATGCTTTGTAGTGTTTTTATTGCCATTTGTGTTCATACTTACATTATGCAAATACATAGTATGTGCTTTGGTGGTAAATTTTATATTCTTTTCAATGCAGTGACCTCGTGAATATTAATAATGTCTTTGATGTTGTCGGTTCTGTAGATTTCCCTCTAGTTCCTGATACAGTGTCTATGCATTATGAACTCAATTTATGGTTTGTCTTTGTAGTCTTTGTAGTTGATATTTTTGTTGGTGGGTAATGTTTATGGAGGCGAGTAGTGTCACGGCATGCCACAATGCCCTAATGGTTAACTGTAATACATCATGTGTGCATGCAAGCATATAGACATGTGACTAAGAGACCTCAGCATGATTCTTTTGAAAATGTATAAAAGAATATGGTTTAACAGCACTAGAGATGTACAGATTAAGAATAGATCAAACAGAAGTTTTTGAGATATTAAATGGGTATGAAAATATTGATAGAAGTAGTTTTTGCACTGGAAGTTAGAAGAACTAGAGCACACAAAATAACGTTAGTGAAGGATCCGTCTAGATCAGATATCAGAAAGTATTCATTCTCATAGAGAAACATAAATGAATGGAACAAATTAAGTACTGATTGTGTAAAACGCTAGCAGTGTGAATATATGTGTTAATATATTTTAAAACAAAATCAATTAATGGAATAAGTTATTTGCTGATTTTGTAAATGCTAACAGTGTGACTATGTCTAAAAAAACAAAATACAAATAGAACAAATTATCTACTGATTGTGTAAAATGCTACTAGTAGTGTGAATAACAAAATAATTGAATGGGACACATTATCTACTGATTGTGTAAAATGCTACTAGCAGTGTGAATATGTTTACAAACAAAACTGACAAATATATTAAAATAGTCATATGCAGTGTATATTATACATAGAAGAAAAATCATTAGATTCTCAATAAGGCAATGGCTTTCTGGTTCACTTGATCTTGTTAATATGCACCTGTATCAGGTGTGTGCATGCGTGCGTGTGTGCATGCGTGTTGGTATGTGAGAGGATGTGTTATTACGTTCAAGCCTAAGATGTGCAAATGAGACCTCCCTCTGTGTCCACGACACTGGAGACTGGCAAATGAGACCTCCCTCTGTGTCCGTGACACTGGAGACTGACAAATGAGACCTCCCTCTGTGTCCGTGACAATGGAGACTGACAAATTAGACCTTCCTCTGTGTCCATGACACTGGAGACTGACAAATTAGACCTCCCTCTGTGTCCGTGACAATGGAGACTGACAAATGAGACCTCCCTCTGTGTCCGTGACAATGGAGACTGACAAATTAGACCTTCCTCTGTGTCCATGACACTGGAGACTGACAAATTAGACCTCCCTCTGTGTCCGTGACACTGGAGACTGACAAATTAGACCTCCCTCTGTGTCCGTGACAATGGAGACTGACAAATTAGACCTCCCTCTGTGTCCGTGACACTGGAGACTGACAAATGAGACGTCCCTCTGTGTCCGTGACACTGGAGACTGGCAAATGAGACCTCCCTCTGTGTCCGTGACACTGGAGACTGATAAATGAGACCTCCCTCTGTGTCCGTGACACTGGAGACTGAAAAATTAGACCACCCTCTGTGTCCGTGACACTGGAAACTGACAAATGAGACCTCCCTTTGTGTCCGTGACACTGGAAACTGACAAATGAGACCACCCCTGTGTCCGTGACAATGGAGACTGACAAATGAGACTTCCTTCTGTGTCTGTGACACTGGAGAGTGGCAAATGTTGATAGAGTCATCTTAATGAATATGAACAGCAAATCAATAAATCTTCTTCTCTGGAGGCCTATGTACTTCACAGGCATTCAGGCTTATGAGTGAGAAGGAGCAACAATATGTCTAAATGGCACGTACATACTACACAGGCCCTTTGTCAGAAATAAAATGTTGCCAATCATGAGCTTTCTAAAAAGTGTAACCTTAAATGGACGAATTGCTTCTGTGGAAGCCAGGAGCACACATGACAGCCATTATTGGCTCATTTTTTTTTTAATGGCTGGCCAAGTCCAGTTTAGCCATTATTGTCCCAATGAACTCTTGCCAAGCCAAACCGTGACAAGATATTGAAAAGTATGAAAATTATATATGATCAAATCTACATAATAAATGAAGAGCCAAAACATGAAGGAAATTTTTCATAAAAAAACTGCTGCATCCAGATCCAGTATTGCCTATTGGACAAAAAACAATATGAATTCATTAGACTGAGCACAACCTAATTAATTGTTCGTGGTTTGCCTGCCGTTTGAGTTTCCTTTCAGCAACCATGAAACTGCTGCCGACAGTACATGCCGATTGTGTCCGTGAATCGGAACCCGAATCTGACTCAGTTTCGACGTCAAAGTCGACCTTGATCACATGGACCACTGCAAAGAATGCAGGCGGTGGGTGACAATACAGTAACGTCCCCGTTACTAGGGCCAGGCACATCAACATTGTGGGTCTCCACCAACGTAACAAAGGATGTGGAAAGCAATGCTGTCTCCAAGGGACAGTCATCAGAGTGCTTCTTTTGTTCATGTTTGTGAAAAAGGCAACAATTGTCATGAACTTTGATGTGATATATCGCGTCTTCGCACTCGCGCTTTGCAGGTGCCATTCCACAACATCCGTAGTCTAGTCTGACTTATCCAACTCTTGTCTCGCTTAACCAACTCTAGTCTCGCTTATCCGACTCTATACTCTGGCTTATCCGACTCTACTCTCGCTTATCCAACTCTTGAATCCACCGAGAATAGATAATGTGTGTGACAAATGGTGGTGCCACAGCATTGAGCCTGGATAATCGAGGCTATGACATCTGGGACATGGGATTGTAGACACTTGGAAAGCCCACAGAATGCATTTCCCAACCAGTGATGTATATGATTACAATAAATAGAGATTGGCATTCCCAACACTGGCCACAGTATCATTATTTTCAATGATGTCAATGTTAAAAATATTGTCTTATAAATCGGCGGAATTCTGTAAAAAAAATTATTATGAAAAAATATCATCTTGTAAAAAGAAAAACCCGTCTTCGTCAGACATTTGCCTGTCTTGAAGATGGGCAGACGGGTCGCTGGCTAAAGGCCTGCGTGCACAGAACTTCCCAGTCGAGGCATATATCCCGTGGATCCAAGATCAACTTTCTTATCTGAACTTTCAGATGCTGATTTGCATCAAGCTAATATTAATAATATATGATTTTAAACTGACATGTACAAACCTCACTGCATATATGTATTCCATTGGAAGTAAGCTTATCGTTGAATATTGTCTGCAATCAACCATCATATTGTGCGAGTGATGTCACATGATGTTGCGGTTTTTATCACAAAAATAGTAATAGTAATTTTATATTCATACATGTACGTGGTTTCCGCTGTTACTTGACTGCGACCCAAAAACAGTTGAATTTACATTTGAATGGTATCCTGAAAAATGGCATTTACGTTTGCATTTGAATAAACTGAAACATTTGCATTAGTACCAATGTGTTGACCCACATTTGTTAATAAGCCTCACACATACGTGATAGGCTATTGTTATCAGTATCAAAGCTATTGACAAATGCAACCTTATTTCTTCTTTCTACTATTTTAATAATGTACACCATTCACATACAGTGGTTTTGTGTGTCTTATACAGTACATAGGTGCGACTGCACCAAGATGTCTTTCTATAATGTGCATAATGTTATGTTTCTTTCTTTCTTATAGTTAGCAACCACCTTCAATTTGCCGAAGATGTTTTTTATTGGGGGGGGGACTTTGCAGCAGGAATTGTGATTGTAACCTTGCAATTGTGAAGTTGGGATATGTAGAAAGGGAGGGAGGGGACGAAAGAGGTATTTTATAGGTGGGACTGACGCGTGGCCTTGAAGGCATCTGGGGTGGTTGCAAACACCCATTCTTGAGGCAGGCTGTCCCATTCCATAGCGGTCTACCTTGTGTATGTCTTGTGTAGGCTAGATAGTGTGTAGTATTGTGTACATGCCTGCCTATAATCTGCATTGACTGGAGTAATTGATCCTCTTTGTCCCATCTGAGTTAGTGTTGGCCACAAAGGGCCTGCTTTGGCTAATGGCATTTAATGGGCATAACAAGCCCTTAAGGCCAGAAGCAGTGCTGCATGCAAGTTGTCCCATGAAACATGCCAGTGATGATTGTGCCAGTGATTGCTTGAGGAGTCCTATGGCATCTATGATTACTGGGGCCACTCAGTGAGCTCTGGAGAGAAGACCCAGAGACAGGCATCCTTCAGGGACAGGCATGTCTCCTTCAGGGACAGACATGGCAGACCACAATTAGGCTTCTGGGAGTGTTTCATATGAATATACATGCACAATTTAGCCGATTTCAGTGATTTTATTTGCAAAGAAGTAACTATAGTGGGTCAGCAAAGTTGGAACTTTTGAATACTGGACCTTTGCCAATGACATGTGGCAGTATGAAGCAGATTTGAAGATGTGTAGGTATTTTGGTGGTGATATTCCCGAAATACCGCTAGGTGTATTCATATTTGGCAAAAACTGCCATTTATTTTTTACGTTTACGGCGTGATTAAAAGAGCTGGATATATGCAATTTTTATGAAACTTATCCATTGTATCAGTGACATCATGGCAGTGGCTGGGAAGAAGTTTCAGAACGTTTGATGGTCCAGTTTTCTTATAATCAGACAGAACATTAACATGGCAACCAATGGGAAAATCAAATGCACATGGTCTTACCCCTATAGTCAGTCAGGTGCTCCTGTGTGGTGTGTGGAGTCTTTGAAAGTCTTCAAACTTCCTCTTTAATTCACTTGGTCCATCATGAATCAGTTTTGATTATCGCATTTTAGTGTATGAATAGTCTAAGTGATATGCACAGTTTAATGAAAGAGCATACTATTGTTAAAATCATTGGCAAAATAGATTTTTTATTTTACGTTTGGGGAAATTTTGGTTGGGTCTGGTTAAAATTAATTAAAAAGTTTGCCTGATGATTTCTTCAAAAATAAATAGCACATCTACACAAATGTGCTAGTATGTCGTAGTGGATACTACATATGTGCTAGTATGTCATAGTGGATACTAGATAGGTTTGTTTTTTCGCGAAATGATTCTAAAACAAAATGAACAAACATTTTATTGAATGGCCTTGAAATCTGATGAGCTGAAAGCAGTAATCCTTCAAGGGAATGTGGCCTGTGACTAATCAATGACATGGACACCTGGCTTAAAGAGGGACCTACTAGTTACTCTTTGTGGTAGGTTTGTCTTTAAACCAGGTGTCCATGTCATTGATTAGTCACTGGCCACATTCCCTTGGCTCTTTATTTCAATTTCCCATTGTCTCCACATAACTTCCTTCCCTGATAGCCCATCGATCATTCCCTCTGACCAATCAAGGCATATTCCCTGTTGCATTTCCAAAACCCATTTCCCATTTGGTTCACTCAATTCCCTTTGCTCCCACTGGAACATAAGGCCCAACAAATCTCCTCCAACAAGCACGACCTTGGGCGAGCCTGCCAAGGTCATTCCTCGTCTTCCAGACATGTGGAAGACTAATTCCTTTTTTGTCATTAATAAGAAATATACATTTGGAATTTTGTACTACAACCTTTATACATACAAGCAGTAAAACATTAGGTACCAATTAACTCTGTTGATGTTGTTATTGTTAATACTTAACTTACAACCAATGGAGTTTTCCTGGTGTGTTTACTGTCACCATGGGAAGTTTGACCTGGATTTGTTCAGCAAGATTGTCTTTTCACTGTCATCTTGTGTTCACCGATCCAAACTGCACTTGGCCCAGATAGAACCAAATACTGTGTCACATAGACTGTGACATGGTTCCATTGTCCTGATTCTGACTGTGAGGTGTTTATAAAAAGCATTCTCATGGCGCTAATGAGAAATTGTTATGTGAGATGGCAACATGTCCTCCAGAAATTGTTCGTCCTCAGAATTGTGGGTTTTCTGTCTCACAAACATACATGTCAATCTGTGATGATCAAAAGGACTGAGATTATTAGCCAAGTTGACGAAGTGCACATGTATCGCCTATATGACTTCTGGCAATCTTCTCTGGCCAGTCTTTCATGTAACAATCCTTGAAATGCGACTACCGGTGTGTAGCATTTCTTAGTCGAATTTCTTGGAACAGGTTATTGATTATAATTGCAACTCATCATCAATATTTGACCACACTAAATGCCTGCTCTTGGCACCCGAATGACTATGTCATCAAACTATTTTACTGAGAGACGCAATTCACGAATAATAAATGGAAAATTATAAAACGTTTCTTTAAAAAATGTTTTTTTTTTGGTTGAACGTAAAATGACACAGATTTCAAACTCTGGGAGGGAGATTTATTGGTTATGCCAACATGACAAAGACACTGTATGAATGATAAACAGTTGACGTGTATGCATAAAGCAGGTCACATTGCAGGGGTTAGTTTTCCCATTAGTGGCCGTGTTAACGTTTTGCCTGATTATAAGAAAAATCGACCTTCAAATAATTTGAAACTTCGTCACCGCCTCTCTTATCATCTCATTGACATGCTGATAAAATTTAGTCAAAATTATACATTTCCTGCTCTTCTAATCTTGTCACAAATGTGCTTTCCCTCAAAACTGGAAGTTTTCGCCAAATATTAATACGCCTAGTGGTGTTTTGGTAATGTCATCACCAAAATAATAAATCTCGTCTTCAAATCCACTTCATACTCAACAACATCTCAGTGGTCCAACATGTTAAATGGTCCAACCTTGCTGGCTGAATACAGTTACTTCTTGGCAAATAAAATCAATGAAATCGGCTAAATTGCATATGTTTAGACATTACATTTGTGTGAAACACTTCTGGGAGCTTAACTGTGGTTTGACCTCTGCAGCAATTTGTGGCCGTGTATAGGCGCTGGTGTATAAGCGCTGGTGCAGGTAAACATAAAGTAGTAACATTAATCATTAATTATTCACTGGTAGTTTGGCTGTTAGCAATGCTCAGTGAAGCTTTTTATGAGATGCATCTTGTTCGAGAGAGTTTTGTAATAAATAAATGCAAGTGAGAATGAGTAGTGTGAATAAAACAAATACAAATGAGATAGCCAGTAGTTTGAAGGAAATAAATACAAATGAGACTGAGTAGTGTGAATGAAATAAATACAAATGAGAATGAGTAGTGTGAATGAAATAAATACATATGAGAACGAGTAGAGTAAATAAAATAAATACATATGAGAACGAGTAGAGTAAATAAAATAAATACATATGAGAATGAGTAGAGTAAATAAAATAAATACATATGAGAACGAGTAGTGTCAATAAAATAAATACATATGAGAACAAGTAGAGTAAATAAAATAAATACATATGAGAACGAGTAGAGTAAATAAAATAAATACATATGAGAATGAGTAGTATAAATAAAATAAATATATATGAGAACGAGTAGTGTAAATAAAATAAATACATATGAGAACGAGTAGTGTAAATAAAATAAATACATATGAGAACGAGTAGTGTGAATGAAATAAATACAAATGAGAATGAGTAGTGTGAATGAAATAAATACATATGAGAACGAGTAGAGTAAATAAAATAAATACATATGAGAACGAGTAGTGTAAATCAAATAAATACATATGAGAATGAGTAGTGTGAATGAAATAAATACATATGAGAACGAGTAGTGTAAATAAAATAAATACAAATGAGAACGAGTATTGTAAATAAAATAAATACATATGAGAATGAGTAGTGTAAATAAAATAAATACATATGAGAACGAGTGGTGTAAATAAAATAAATACATATGAGAACAAGTAGTGTAAATCAAATAAATACAAATGAGAACGAGTAGTGTAAATAAAATAAATACATATGAGAATGAGTAGTGTAAATAAAATAAATACATATGAGAATGAGTAGTGTAAATAAAATAAATACATATGAGAATGAGTAGTGTAAATAAAATAAATACATATGAGAACGAGTAGTGTAAATAAAATAAATACATATGAGAACGAGTAGTGTAAATCAAATAAATACAAATGAGAACTATTAATGTTAATACAATAAATACATATGAGAATGAGTAGTGTAAATCAAATAAATACATATGAGAATGAGTAGTGTAAATAAAATAAATACATATGAGAATGAGTAGTGTAAATCAAATAAATACATATGAGAATGAGTAGTGTAAATAAAATAAATACATATGAGAATGAGTAGTGTAAATAAAATAAATACATATGAGAACGAGTAGTGTAAATAAAATAAATACATATGAGAACGAGTAATGTAAATCAAATAAATACAAATGAGAACTATTAATGTTAATACAATAAATACATATGAGAATGAGTAGTGTAAATAAAATAAATACGTATGAGAACGAGTAGTGTGAATGAAATAAATACATATGTGAATGAGTAGGGTAAATAAAATAAATACATATGAGAATGAGTAGGGTAAATAAAATAAATACATATGAGAATGAGTAGTGTAAATAAAATAAATACGTATGAGAATTGAGTAGTGTAAATAAAATAAATACATATGAGAACGAGTAGTATGAATGAAATAAATACAAATGAGAACGAGTAGTATGAATGAAATAAATACAAATGAGAATGAGTAGTGTCAATAAAATAAATACATATGAGAACGAGTAGTGTCAATAAAATAAATACGTATGAGAACGAGTAGTGTGAATAAAATAAATACATAATTTTATGAGATCGAGTAGTGTAAATAAAATAAATACATATGAGAACGAGTAGAGTAAATAAAATAAATACATATGAGAATGAGTAGTGTAAATAAAATAAATACATATGAGAATGAGTAGTATGAATGAAATAAATACAAATGAGAACGAGTAGTATGAATGAAATAAATACAAATGAGAATGAGTAGTGTAAATAAAATAAATACATATGAGAACGAGTAGTGTAAATAAAATAAATACATATGAGAATGAGTAGTGTCAATAAAATAAATACATATGAGAACGAGTAGAGTAAATAAAATAAATACATATGAGAACGAGTAGAGTAAATAAAATAAATACATATGAGAACGAGTAGAGTAAATAAAATAAATACATATGAGAATGAGTAGTGTAAATAAAATAAATACATATGAGAACGAGTAGTGTAAATAAAATAAATACATATGAGAACGAGTAGTGTAAATAAAATTTAGCAAAATTACAAACCTTTTATTTAACCAAGTGTGCATATTAAACTGGTCATACACTGAAAACGAACATCAGCAAACCTTTCCTGTAGGCTAAATCAATTTAGTATGGAGCTTCAATGAGATCACAGTATGTTCAGTGTGAATCAAGTCATTGGTGGAATGAATGCAAACAAGTCAGTCCATGGTTCTTAATGTCTGCATACTCAGGGTGCATTTTGTAAGCACTAGAAACAACAACCAGGCATTATGAGATAGCAGAATTTATGTAACTATTAGCAACTAATGCAATTTGCGGAATTCAACTACAGGGCCGAGAAGTGCTTTTATATTACTTAATGATCTCTGATAAATGAAATGCCATTCTGCCGTGCTTTGATTATTGTTGATTATACTTGATGTTTGTTTATGAATATCATGCTATTGTGTTGGCTGGCCTTGTGCAGGCATTTATTTGTGTGGGAGTGAGATTGTCGGAACTTGTATTAAGTGCATAGATGTCTGTTGCAGTGATATTCCGGAACATTTGCCAAATGGACATTGATTTTTTTCATATTTACTGGAAAATTTTAGCTGGGAAATTATAAGACATTTTTGCCATTGGCCATGCATTCATGATAATTAATTTTTTGCCATTTCAATCACATAATGTAAGAAGGTATTTTGATATTAGCCATACTGTTTAATTAGTATGTATAATATGGGGAATGGTAGTGTAGTGGGGCATAGTAGTGTAGTGGGGCGTAGTAGTGTAGTGGGGCGTAGTAGTGTAGTGGGGTGTAGTAGTGTAGTGGGGCGTAGTAGTGTAGTGGGGCGTAGTAGTGTAGTGGGGCGTAGTAGTGTAGTGGTTAGAATGCCAAACCCTCAATCGAGAGGAGCCGGGTTCGAATCCTGTTGTTGCCATTTCGAAGCTTGGGCAATTTCATTCACCCCACATTGCCTCAGTCACTGTATAAATGAGTACCTGGCTACAGACACAGGTGGATGGATATGTGAAAGAATAGTGTTCGCGCAGAAATTGCGGCATGCGTGGCTGCCAGGGGATGAAGTGTAAAGCACTTTGAGCAGTCCAAAGCTATATAAGAACGTACCTTTACCTTTTTATGATAAACAGTATAAATTAACACATCATGCCTATAAGGACATAGAGTTAACACATCATGCCCATAAGGACATAGAGTTAACACATCATGCCCATAAGGACATAGAGTTAACACATCATGCCCATAAGGACATAGAGTTAACACATCATGCCCATAAGGACATAGAGTTAACACATCATGCCCTTAAGGACATAGAGTTAGCACATCATGCCCATAAGGACATAGAGTTAACACATCATGCCCATAAGGACATAGAGTTAACACATCATGCCCATAAGGACATAGAGTTAACACATCATGCCCATAAGGACATAGAGTTAACACATCATGCCCATAAGGACATAGAGTTAACACATCATGCCCATAAGGACATAGAGTTAACACATCATGCCCATAAGGACATAGAGTTAGCACATCATGCCCATAAGGACATAGAGTTAACACATCATGCCCATAAGGACATAGAGTTAACACATCATGCCCATAAGGACATAGAGTTAGCCTGTACATCTTAGGTGATGAAAGTTTAAGAATTTAATAGGGTCACTGGTATGAACGTGGTTATCGTAAACAGTTTAAACAGTTATTTGTATTCTCCGAATATTTCGGCTGACTCGCCGGACTTCACAATGAAACCAGCGCTGAACCAAGAAAGGCTTTCTCCAGCTTATGTCACATGATCAACAGCATAGGCGTTCTTGTGTAGCCATAGCCTCAGTTAGACCATTGGCGTCTCCTTGCAATCTCTCTAGCCACTTCAAGTCCACCATCTGTCCAGTGTTTGATGTTGTCTGTCCAATGTTTGATGTTGTTCGTCCAATTTTTTTTCTTCCACTTTGTTTTTTCCTGGTAGTTCTCCTTCTGTGCTTCTTCCAGGCTGTCTGATCTTCTTCCAGGCTGTCTGGTCCTCTTCCAGGCTGTATGGTCCTCTTCCAGGCTGTCTGGTCTTCTTCCAGGCTGTCTGGTCCTCTTCCAGGCTGTCTGGTCTTCTTCCAGGCTGTCTGGTCTTCTTCCAGGCTATCTGGTCTTCTTCCAGGCTGTTTGGTCTTCTTCCAGGCTGTCTGGTCCTCTTCCAGGCTGTCTGGTCTTCTTCCAGGCTGTCTGTTCTTCTTCCAGGCTGTCTGGTCTTCTTCCAGGCTGTCTGGTCTTCTTCCAGGCTGTCTGGTCTTCTCTTCCAACGACCGTACTTAGCCAGCTTTCTTCTCTTATTGAAACACATCAGATGTTAGTCTTTCTCTGCATCCAACTTTCAGTGTCCTGAGCATTCTATGCCATACCCACATCTCAAATGCATGTATACATTTCTCAGCCATAGGCATACATGTGGTTATTTTCAAGTAACTGTAGGATGATTATAGACATGAAATACGTGTTTATTGCATGTGTTTATTGTATTTTAATGAGGTTCTGAATTGCCTAAAACATTCTGTTTTTTGGTGGCCTGGATCCTTGCCTTTCCCTGAAAGTGAAAGCTGATCATCTTGTCTACAAACAGTAGATCACCCGGGCATCAGTTAGAGCTAGGGAGTCAGTTGGAGCTGAAGTGTTGACAGAGAGAAGTAGGAAAATAGAATAGAAGGTGATGTAAATAAAGTGACATGAAGCGAGCCATGTCATCACATCAGTGGGGCCCCACGAGTTACCATTATCATTATTGGAGTGCACCCAGTTAGTAGATTTCTCGGAAGCAAGCAGCCTTCATCTGGCTGTCTGTACAATAAAGCCTGGCAGCGAGAGGATCTAATGCACACACAAGCCTGCCGCTGCTGTTGCATCCTGTAAGGCTGACTGAGCTTACTGTCGGGTGTCAGGAGCATTGCACAGTACTGTCAACTCTCATCACTTAAAGTGACTATTTAATATTATTATTATAATTATATATTAAAATAATTTTTTTTTAATTCTTATTATTTTGTGTATGTATGTATGTAAGTATGTATGTATGTATGTATGTATGTATGTATATATATTTAATTATTTTATATTTTAATACTATTATTAGTATTATTGCTTTATTATATATATATATTGCTTTATTATATATATATATATATATATATATATATATATATATATATATATATATATATATATATATATATATATATATATATATATATTAAAATAAATATAGCACAACAAATGATATCAATATTGTTTATGGTGCTTCACAACATATTAAAAATCCATAACATGGTGTGTATATATATATATATATATATATATATATATATATATATATATATATTTATTTATTTTAATATTAATTGTAGTAGTATTTATAATTAGTGATTCTACACCATATTATTGATTTTTAATATGCAGTACAGTGGAGCACCATGAACAGTCTTGATCTTTTAAACCTGACTGAGCTTACTGCAGGATGCCTGAAGCTGCTAGCATTAGATTGTCTATTGTCATCCTTATTTGCATGGCTGAGATGCTGGATCAGACAAGTGTATGGAGCTGTCTCTGTCCCACTGAGTGGCAGTGTAGGAGAAAAAAACAAATATTAATACCCTAAAGGGCGATGGAGATTGACGCTGGAACATCAAGGATTGCATACTTCATTCATAATAATCTGCATCTGAATTATTTAATAACAGATTTCTATCTGGTAATGCGACAGTGCTTTCATGTGAAAGCTCTGTTAATATTTCCAGAATGTGTTTTCCCTGAAGATGAATGTCAGTAAAACAGCAAGGAAAAACAACCGTTTCTCTGTAATGCAACAAATGATCGACTCTAGGAAATCAAGGGTGGCATGATTCATTGCTAATAATCCGTCTAGACCTGAATTATTTAATGTCATGTCAGATTTGTACCATATTTTAATGGGGCATCTCTTTCATGCAAAAGACTGTTTTTTGCTTAAGATGGTTGTTAGAAAAAATAAGAAAAAATATCAGAAAGCGAAAAGCATTATGTGGCTGATCGATTCTATGGGATAAAGGATGATGTACTTCATGTGTTATAATCAACCTCTGAATTATTTAATGACTTTTCTACCATCTGTTGATGCATCGTTGCTTTCATGTAAAAGCTCTGCTAATGTTTCCAGAATGTTTTTTCCTGTAGATGGTTGCTAAAACACCCCTAGAGAGTGATCCCTTTTTACCTAAGATAATCAAATTCCATTTTTGCTTCAACAAATGACATTTGTAATAATATAATTAATATGTCTGCTGTGATATGGAACAAAAATCAGAAGATGGTGCATGAAATATCTGTTTTATCACTGATTTTTAACCCATTCATTTTGTTATTGGGCAGTGTAATTAAAACGCTGAGATAAGTGTTTGCAAATTCATTTGCATGTAATGAGGAGGAGATGAATAAATTATTTGACAAGTTCAATACACCCACCAATGTGCTCTTGATCCTACTCCACTAATGAGTGTCCTGCAGATTAGGCCAATCTGAGCAGCTCGTGATCTACTTGACCTGATAAATGATGGCGGTTTCTGATCATTGTAGCCATTTTATTAAGACTTTTATAAATACTTGAACCCTAACATTAATATTAACACTATTGGTTAAACTTTTAATTTGTATGTAGTCATGTGATATTCTCAGTCTCAACATGACAAAGACACTGTATGAATGATAAACAGATGACATGTATGCATAAAGCAGGTCACATTGCAGGGGTTAGTTTTCCCATTAGTGGCCGTGTTAACATTTTGCCTGATTATAAGAAAAATCGACCTTTAAATAATTTAAAACTTCTTCACCGCCTCTCTCATCATCTCATCTCAATTTAGTCAAAATTATACATTTCCTGCTCTTTTAATCTTGTCACAAACATGCTTTCCTTCAAAATTGGAAGTTTTCTCCAAATATTAATAGGCCTAGTGATAAAACAGATATTTCTTGCACCATCTTCTGATTTTTGTTAGATAGCACAGCAGACATATTAATTATATTATTACAAATGTCATTTGTTGAAGCAAAAATGGAATTTGATTATCTTAGGTAAAAAGGGATCGCTCTCTAGGAGTGTTTTAGCAACCATCTTCAGGAAAAAACATTCTGGAAACATTAGCACAGCTTTACATATAAGCAACGAAGATTTAGTCATTTGACATAGTCATTTGACATAGTCATTTGACATAGTCATTTGATATAATTGTGAGGCTGTTATAGCTCCATTATTGTGAACAATTGAAGCGATAAAGTCTTTTAGCACAGAATTCCCTTATTAGAAAGATATAAGACAAGTTAATAAAGCAGCCTTATTGTTGATATTTTGTTGTTCTTGGTGTTTAGATAGCTCAGAACATTAATCCTATAAATCCCACTCATAACAAGTTAACTTATTTGTTAAGCTGCCAATAAATAAACATGGTCATATAAGTATTTCAACATTGTTTGATAAACTCTCTATAGTGAAGCATGTTTTCCTTTATTCCAGTCTGCCGCAACATTAAGTGTGGTCAGAAAATTCTTGAACATGTGAATGTTCCATGTACAATTTGACAGTAAAACTAAGTAGGCTTGAACTTTGATGTGTTGTGGCTTTTATATCTGGGCTGGTGCACCTATGGTGTTGCAGAATGTGTGTGCAGAATGCATGCATGCATGTGTGCGCGCATGTGGAACTCTGGGTTTCCTTTGCTGAAGACGAACATGTTAGCCACAGTTGACGATGTGGTCAATGGTCGTGGTTTACTGATCGTGGTTTACTGGTGGTGGCAGTGTTCACATCTTGCTGTGTCTTTGATGTCCCATATGTGCATCCAGCAAAACCAATTGTAAAGGAGGCAGCCTATAATATGTAAGTAAGATTTAACTTAGAATATGGAGCAGCAGCTTATAACCCACAAACCCAAAATAACATTGATGCTGAGGAGAAAATACAAAGAAGTGCCACTCGATTTGCCCTAAATGACCACTGCCACACAAGTGCCACACACCTACAACACGAACTTGCCTGGCAGACATTAGAAGGAAGAAGACTGCAACACCAACTCACTTTCTTGTAGAAAATAAAACATAACCTCCTCAGTATTTCTCTGCCACAACATCTGACAGTCCCATGCACCCATACCCGAAACAGTGATCCCGATAAATATATACAAATACAAGCATGTATACATGCATATGCATATTCCTTCTGCCCCAGACTCATAAGAGCCTGGAATTTATCTTCCCTCCCTGAAATAATAAGACTCCATTCCATTCACCCTTTCCAGCTTTCTGTGGGGGGGGTCTGATTCTAGCAACACATTATTGGCACCATTTTGTTTTTAAAGTTATTTTTTAGGTTTATGTGCACTTGTGCGCCTGTGTATGCACACCACAATCACCACACTCCTGTGTTACCCCATAGGGGGATGTGTGGAGTGTAGAATCAACACTCAAAGTTTCAAGATCAAACGGTCACATCGTCCATGTAGAGACCTGATGTGGTTGATGGTGGTGGTCCACTGGCGTTGAGGAAGGGCAAATCTGAAAGGTTCAGTTGTAGGGTCTTGTTTCTGGTGTCTGTTAATCATCTCGTCTCCATCTCTCTTTCTTGGTGATGTTGGTTTCAATGAGAGGCTGCTTCATCGTCAAGAGAGGAGCTGCTGTTTATGTGGCTGTAATCAGTAGGTCAGCAGACTTCAGGTCAATTACATCATAGTTGGAATAGAAATGCCATTTCCAATGGCAGAATTGAAATGCTTTTTTATTTTTTAAAGTAATTGAAATTGGCAAAAATGTAATTGATATTTTCAATTACTTTATTACTTTTTAATTACTTTTTAATTACCTTTCAGTTACTTCTTAATTACTCCTCAATTACTTTTTAATTACATCATGTAATTTTTAACTCAAACTACAGAGAATCAATCAAATATAATACAACTGTATGTTGGGTATATCATATGTGTTTGCCTTTTATGTACCATAATATGCAGAAATTAAATAAAGCCTTTTATGTACCATAATATGCAGAAATTAAATAAAGCTGCTCTGAAATATATATGTTTTTGAATATGTATAATATGATTGCTCTGTTCACATATACTTTTATTTCGATATGGAATTAATAATTGGTATTGGTATTTTGGAATTGGTATTTTTCAGGTGGAGTTGTAATTTGAATAGATGTAATGTGATTGACCCAGGTTTGTTTGTGTGGGCAGCTGTAGGCCTGTAGGTGAGCCTTGTCAACCTAGAAGATGCCATCACTGATGTCTGTCACCAGTGTAGTTTGACATATCAGGTGAGAAAGAGACCTGGCTGGTGACAATGTGCTGCAGGCAAACTGTGACAAAGGATGGCTTCCTAGAGCTGTTGTCACCTTTGATGGGACCTTTCAATGGTGAACACCTCTAAGGCATCTATGTCTGCACTTAGTGTAATTGCTTGTTTTCATACCCCCCCCCATAAGGCCACAGTTTTTTATTTTTAGGTTTACAGATTTTTTACCGTCATCGGAAGAAGGAAAAAAATTGTTTTACTGTCATGTCAAACACCGGAGGGGTGAAAAAGAGAGAAGGGAGATGAGGGGGAAAAAGGTTAATCAAGGCCAGTTGTTTTTTTACGTTTTTGTATGGATTATTGTATGGATTATTACAGTAATGTTGTAGTGTTAAGGTACAGCTGGGGTGGCTATTATATGCTTGTCTTGAATTGATTAGTTTCAGTAGAAGATTTTAAGATAAATTAACCATTTCTTCACATATTGTAGATTACATATTATATAATATACCATATTAATAACATTTGGAGTTTTTTATTTATTTGGTTATGTTACAAGGAAATAGCCACAAAATTATATTGTTTTGAGAAAATCCCCAAAGAAATAAATGACATATATATAAGTAGGACAGTGTATTTTTTACAAAACCATTCATCAATCGTAATTGAATATCATATTATGTTACCTACATGTAAAACGCGTTCATACGTGTTGTAGTTTTTCTAACATAATAAATTAAGCATCATTTCCTGGTTATTAATGAAAACACAATCTCAACAAATGCGTGTTTTTGTGTCGAAATGTATGGTTTTTCACTGGTGTTTTATGTATTGTTGACAAAACATAATGACCATTTGTAATATTGACACGTCCCCTTAATTTGCCGCCACAATGTCCCTTGAATCTGTATTTGTAACATGTTGTTGTCTATAGTATCCGGTTATGCCAGCCATCTGACAAACATGTAGCAGGGCGTGTTTATGGTCATTTTGATTGGCCCGTTATCCAGCAGGGTCACCAGGTCACATATATGTTGCCATTTCCGTTAGTGTCAAAGGAACAACAAACTACTTTAGCACTGATATTTGCGGGTTTAAGGATTTAGTTAGGTAGATATAATACTGATGTGTACTGGAATCACAGTAACCAGATGATATGTTCCGCTTTCACAGCGAACGAATATAGCTGGTTTGATCATCGTAGCAACATATTGGCAACACGTCACAGCTGGACCACAGCCCGGGGCGTATGGCTACGCCTGGAAATAGTCCGTCTATATTTCATTTTGAAACTTTCATGACTGAAAATCATTTCTCTTACAGAACATTATTCACATCAATTTTGCATGAGACTGATCATTTGTATTTTGTATAAACAGTCGGAGAACTATGAGTTGTCTTTGCACATACTAATGCGGTATGTGAAAGGTGTTCCCCAGCATTGTGAAATTATTTTCGGTGTTGCAAATGCTTCTTTGGCTCTGCCATTAAATTTTTGTGACCATTTCGTTTTTCCGACATTAGATTTGTTTTAAAATAGATTATTTGTAAAACAATTGTCGCATGAGAATGTCAGCGGGACATTAAGAAAATAAACCGCTTTTTGTTTTTTTTAATTCCCCAAAATGTGGTCGTTGCCTGGAATCATGTTAATAGTTGCTTGATTACTTTCTTCTTAATTAAAACTTAATTAAAGCCCCCCTCAATTGATTTAGCCCATTGCAAATTAGGTTAATTGATGTTCAGATTGGTAGTTTGTGAATTGTATAAGCCTCTTCAGTTAAATTTTTATGCTAGTCTCAGTTCAAATTAATTTTGCAAACAACCAAACCTACCTAGTATCCACTATAACATGCTAGGTCGTTTGTGCAACTTTTGTATGTAGTTTTCTGTGAAATCAACAAACAGACTATTAAATTATTTAATGCTTGTTCACGCATCAAGTGAAGTGAAAATCGAAATGCTGAAACTGAAATGCTGAAACTTTGTAACTTTGTCATGTAATCGGCAAGAGGATTGAAGTCGTGCCCATGATCGGCATTGACCCACACAGTGTTTACCATTTTGGATATCCACTATTTTGATCCTTACCAGATCTAACGACAATTCTTTCGATGATTTGTAAAAAAAATAGGCATGTTTTATTAAACAGGCTGTCCACATTACTTAAACTATTCATACACTACACATCTGGACATAAATGAACTATATTTATGATGGGCTGAACCATTTGAGGAAGCAGCTTTAAGTAATGTGTACAGGCAGTTTAATAATTTTGTACTTCTATTTCAACCAGAATATGCATGCAGAGGCACCTAGTCTACCAATTTGACAGATCTCGCAAATTTAAAGCAAATTTGTTACAATCTCCTGATCTGCTGAATTAAAATAAAATCTCCTGCTTTTCTGTAAAATTGTGGGAAAGATTTGTTTTATCTACTAACCCCAGCATCCAGCAGTTGATTAAATGAAATTACCCACTATAGAGATTTTTCGTTTCCTCAGAGCTTTTTTTTTATTCCTGAAGTTGGAAAATTACCACACAAAAAATATGACTCAAGTTTATCACCATTCTTTATTTTTTTTAACTTCCAGCCACTGTGTACGTCATGCAGAACATTTGTGTTATTTATACCAACTCAGTTTTTGTTGATTGATCATATCTTTACTTGACTAACAAAATCAGCACAGTCAGCTAGCTAGTGGCATGTATTTAATTAATAATTCATACAAATATATATTATGCACATACAACATGTGAATAGAGGTCAACATTATAGTTGCAACTGTCATCTGTAAGTAGGTCACTATCATTGATAACTGAGTCAGAATCAGTTGCAAGTAGGTCAGATTCAGTTGCAACTAGGTCAGAATCTGTTGTAAGTAGATCATAATCAGTCTCAAATAGGTAACATCCAACAGCAAGTAGATTACAACTGACTGTAAATAGGGCACAATAAGTTGCAAGTAAGTTGCAATTAATTGCAAGTACATCACAACAGTGATCTGTGATCTAAGGTCACCAGTTACAACTCCAGTTGACCCGTAGCAATGTGGGGGGTGTTGCTGGCAACTCCAACGATGGTTTGTGAGCGTAAGCGCTGTTGAAGTCAAGCATCGCTGGGTCTTTCGGGCGTACGTCTGGCGGTCGGCCATCTTGGTTGAGGGTGCTGTCCCTAGTCTCCAGCGAAGGCATCAGGCCATTGTGCGTGGGCAGCGGAGCCGAGGTCGCTAGCTGAGCTAAGGTCAAAGGTTGATCCAGACTCTCATCCATAGGAATGTGTACGTCTCCATCAGTGTTACTGCTTTGACAGTGACCGTTGGCAGTTATACCAGCTGGTGCTGTAAAGTTCGAGAACTGCGATGATTCACTGCTGAAATCCAGATGAGCCATGTCATCGTTCACTTGTAGACTCACCTCGCTCATTTCTAGGGGGAGATCATTCTGTGTGACAGGCTCATATGAATCACCATACGGCTGCACCTCCTGAAGCTGTTTCTGAAGTTTACGATTGTGCTGCCATTTTGCGATGAACACGAAAAAGACAATGATACCCAATGCAAGGAACGCCCCAAAGGAGCTTCCCAGGGCAACGGAGAGCGAGTCGATAGAGGTCGTGACATTGATGCAGTGTCGTGTCTGCTCGACATTCGCAAGGTTTACCGATACTTTGACGCAGATGCTGTAGTAGGTGTTCTCGTGAAGTTGCGTGATGTCATAAGATGTCTTACTCGGACGCAACACATGGCTGTATTGTATGACGGTGCTGCCAATGGCCTGATAACTCACTTTGTACCCATCCACATACTGTAGCGCGTATTCATCCACGTTCCAGTGAATGAACAGTGAGTCCTTCGCCGAAGAGAGGAGCTGCAGTGATTGGATGATACTGGTGAAGTTCGCTATGCCTACTCTGGCAGATGCTTCTGTGAGGCTGTCATTCACCATCATTGCGTTCCTTTCACATCATTTCAGTAGGCAAATCTGAAACAGTATATTGTCTGAGTGCATTCAAGTGGTGGCAGATAATAGTGATTAGACGAAATGATTAGCAACACAAATGGCAAAAGTCAATTTCCCACAAATTTCATCCACAGTGAATTAGCAAGCTGTTTTTTTAAGATCATAGACATTATTTGCAAGGAAACAGTAATGGTCTCCAGTAGTTAAGGTAATTGTGGTGTTAACATCTCCAAACACGCGCCTTTTCACATTCATTTTTCTGCCTCTTTCATGTCCGAGGTAAAAAATGGCCTTGAAGACCACAGACATACATGGATGACACGCTTAGTTGAATTATTGACTCTTGTCTTTGGCTGTGGCCTCTGTGTAATTTCCTAGCCATAATTAAACTTTCGCATAGCACTCTAAGCTGACACCAAGCAATTCCAATATTGAAGACACTGTTACCTGTCACTCTGAGGAAATGGCAAACGTTTTTGTCCTGAGGGGAAAGATGAGATGAGATTAACTACAGATCAGTTGCCAATAGGTTTCTTCTCAATTCAATTCTTCTCAAGTTGCAAATAACAACTGAAGATTGTTATTTAGACATGAAGAGACGTAAATGATTTGATGCTAAAGGTTTGCTGGTTAGGGCATAACAATATTAAAATTTTAGTTGTAAATCCAGGTATTCTAAGTCCAATACCTTTTATGTTCAACAAGTTTCCCCATTTTCATGTGTGGTATCATATACTTCCCCTGGCACAGACACTGTCCTGGCACAGACACTGTCCTGGCACAGACACTGTTCTGGCACAGACACTGTCCTGGCACAGACACTGTCCTGGCACAGACACTGTCCTGGCACAGACACTGTTCTGGCACAGACACTGTTCTGGCACAGACACTGTTCTGGCACAGACACTGTTCTGGCACAGACACTGTTCTGGCACAGACACTGTCCTGGCACAGACACTGTCCTGGCACAGACACTGTCCTGGCACAGACACTGTCCTGGCACAGACACTGTTCTGGCACAGACACTGTCCTGGCACAGACACTGTCCTGGCACAGACACTGTCCTGGCACAGACACTGTTCTGGCACAGACACTGTCCTGGCACAGACACTGTCCTGGCACAGACACTGTTCTGGCACAGACACTGTTCTGGCACAGACACTGTCCTGGCACAGACACTGTTCTGGCACAGACACTGTCCTGGCACAGACACTGTCCTGGCACAGACACTGTTCTGGCACAGACACTGTTCTGGCACAGACACTGTCCTGGCACAGACACTGTCCTGGCACAGACACTGTCCTGGCACAGACACTGTCCTGGCACAGACACTGTCCTGGCACAGACACTGTCCTGGCACAGACACTGTCCTGGCACAGACACTGTTCTGGCACAGACACTGTCAGGTAGAAGGGACCAACAGCTTTTACTGCCTCTTCCGAAAGACATGGCAATGTGGGGTGAACGAAATTGCCTACTTTCAAAAAGGCCTGAATAACAGTCCTACACCCTAACCACTGCGCTACCATGCCACACAAATATGCAAATTACCACACATGCAGTTTATTTATGTAGTAACATATTCTCACACACACAACAGTGTCAAGAGCTACCACTGTAACCACATCTAATTGCATCTCCATCGATCGTGATGGATCACTGTTTAACTTCCTGGTCCATGGCATCGAAATGAAGTGCCAGTGATTTTGAGATGGTACCCCTTCAAAGGTTTTTTTTCGGCACCTTGACATTTTTTTTTTCTGACCATGGAAAAGGCACATTTGCAGACCACGACGCTTCCGCTATGCACCGGATAACTTTTTTAGTTGCTGGTTCGCAGGACAAAAACCGTTAATATGGTCAGCTGGAAAAACAAATAATGATCTTCCCTCATAACAAATGAACAACCAAGCAATCCCCAGATTATGTGTAACCATAAACCAGTCTACCATTGTAAGGACGTCTATTTGCATCTCTGTAGGTCTTTCTGGCTTCATTTCTATGTGATGATTAAATTTAACCACACTGTTACACATTCACAGAAGGAGCTTGCTGACAAGTCTAGTCAAAGACGATGAAATTGAGACCAGCACCTCAGTAATATTGGATTAGTTTCCTTGTCATGATTAAAAACACTATACCACCTATAATTAAAGACGAGGTGATATAAAATTTCTCACAGAGGACAATAAATGAATGGAACATATTATCTACAGGTTACATAAATGCTACCAGGGTGAATATGTTTAAACACAAAATTGACAAATATCTCAGAAGGGTGGGTTACACATAGAGGAAAAATTAGATGAAAAATTGTTGGACTCTCAATAAGCCAATGGCTTCCTTGTCCACTTGCCATTTTTTTAACAAACAAATCTTGGTGTCCTATGTTGATCTTCCTGTATTTGAAATTGAATCCGGGAGCAGTATGCAGAAGTAACCTTTTGGCAACTGGTTTCTTGTTCATGTCATTATCATGAATAAATGACAGTCTCATCTCTCTCCTTTTCTCCTTAAGACAAAAACGTTTGCCTGTTGCAGGATGACAGATGATAGTGTCCTAAATTTTTGACTTGCAAGGTGACATCTTAGAATGCCAGGGGGTCCCTTCAAGGAAATGTACAAAGATTTTCATTGGTTAATTGAAAGATTGTTTTATGGACATTGCAACATTCAAGTAGGGTTAGGAATGGGGGGAGAGGGGAGAGAGATCCAGAAAGGGGAACAGGGGGAGAGGGAGAGAGGGGAGAGACATTGCTTATTTGCTTTATGGCAATGAAAGGCAGTAAATGTTCGCATTTGAATGCGAAATGTAACACGACTACATGAAGGACAACTCAATTTATATGAAGCTTGAGATCAAAAGATTAAAGAAAATTGGGGCATAGTAATTAGTTAAAAACTCCAACTAGTTATGTATCAGTTAACCAATAAAAGTTGTACATTTCCTGTGCTCTTTGCAGTATTTTAAATTATTGAGAGAAATGACCTTTTGGCAACTAATGAGTAGTTAATGTCGGTAATAAATGACAATCTCATCTCATTTTGTCTTTCCCCTCAGGACAAAACCATCTGCTCAGAGACAAGTGACAGTGTCTTCAATATTGTGATTGCTTGGTGACAGCTTAGAGTGTGGTATGCAGTAGGAAATTACACATCAGCAGATGATGCCACAACTGAAGACAGGAGTCAATAATTCAACTAAGTGTGTTGTCCACATAGGTTCTGTGGTCTTCACTACTAATTTTTACCTCGGACATGATAGATGCAGAAGAATGCACTCGAAAAGGTGTTTGTTATGAGCTATGCAATACTTTAATTACTTTAACCACTGGACACCATTATAGTTTCTGTGTTTCCTTGGAAACGTTTTCTATGATCTTGACACAATTTGACAGTTGGCTAACTCAGTATGTGTAAATTTGTGTGACGTTGGCTCATAATTTTGTTTTACGGAACCAACATCATCATTTTTTAGACGAATATTCAGGCATTTGGTCTAGTCATAGTCATTTGTGTTGTTAATCATTTGGTCAACAACTGTTGATTATGATTACATGTAATAACAAAATAATAGAACAATTATTATTTATCAAAACAGAATTAGGAAAAAGGGGGAAGCCTAAAGGAAAAAGGGGGAAGCCTAAAGAAAAAAGGTTGTATAGCTCAAAACATTAGACAAGATGGCCGCTGAAACTCAGGACAGCATCGGATAATGGCTGTTATGTTCAACTTACATAGAGCTGAAAATGGATGTAATAGAGACATGGATTCATTAATTCATGTGGATGTGTGCGTGTATGCGTGTATGTGTGCGTGCGTGCGTGCATTTGTATATATATCATGGACACTTCTGCCCTGGCTAGCATTTTAGTGGATTCGCTTTAAAACGATTGAACAAGATTACCATCCAAAGCCAGACAAACCCAGATGGCAAGTGGACAAGGAAACCATCCAAAGCCAGACAAACCCAGATGGCAAGTGGACAAGGAAACCATCCAAAGCCAGACAAACCCAGATGGCAAGTGGACAAGGAAACCATCCAAAGCCAGACAAACCCAGATGGCAAGTGGACAAGGAAACCATCCAAAGCCAGACAAACCCAGATGGCAAGTGGACAAGGAAACCATCCAAAGCCAGACAAACCCAGATGGCAAGTGGACAAGGAAGCCATCCAAAGCCAGACAAACCCAGATGGCAAGTGGACAAGGAAGCCATCCAAAGCCAGACAAACCCAGATGGCAAGTGGACAAGGAAACCATCCAAAGCCAGACAAACCCAGATGGCAAGTGGACAAGGAAGCCATCCAAAGCCAGACAAACCCAGATGGCAAGTGGACAAGGAAGCCATCCAAAGCCAGACAAACCCAGATGGCAAGTGGACAAGGAAGCCATCCAAAGCCAGACAAACCCAGATGGCAAGTGGACAAGGAAACCATCCAAAGCCAGACAAACCCAGATGGCAAGTGGACAAGGAAACCATCCAAAGCCAGACAAACCCAGATGGCAAGTGGACAAGGAAACCATCCAAAGCCAGACAAACCCAGATGGCAAGTGGACAAGGAAGCCATCCAAAGCCAGACAAACCCAGATGGCAAGTGGACAAGGAAACCATCCAAAGCCAGACAAACCCAGATGGCAAGTGGACAAGGAAACCATCCAAAGCCAGACAAACCCAGATGGCAAGTGGACAAGGAAGCCATCCAAAGCCAGACAAACCCAGATGGCAAGTGGACAAGGAAACCATCCAAAGCCAGACAAACCCAGATGGCAAGTAGACAAGGAAGCCATTGGCCTATTGAGAATCCAACAGTTATTCATCTATGTATAACCCGCCCTTCTGAGATATTAGAGGCAGAGACCACCACTCTGTGAGGCCGTGGCAGGTTACACGGTTACCCACTCTCGTAGACACAGAGTGTTTGGGATTGAAGGCTTTTAGTGTATACGTGCAACTTCTTGAAGAGGAACACTTCCAATCTCCTTCCCAAGTGTCATGTGCTAAGCAATCATGTGTAACAGACTGGGTGGTTAGCCAGACTCAGAATAGAACCAAGAACCTCTTGGTCATAATGCAAGCACCAAGCCATTAAGCCCCCATACCAATAGAATGAGATGCCATGTCTTGTACTGTCAGGCGTCTTCAGCAGTTGGTCCAGGATTTCACAAATCCACTGTGACGGATCCTGATTTATGTATTTAGGCCCATTTGCTCGCTGGCAGCATTATAAGGCCATCAAAGTAAAATGTCATGTTCTCACCTACACCTATATCCTTGTTTGTGCTAAGCCAGTGTAGCCTATCTCCTTACACCATGGTATACATACAACTAATGAGATTCTGCAAGATTTTTTGTCAGCTAGCTACGTCAGCTACGTGCAGAATTTACGCTGACTTCATCTCACTGGAACGCGATGAGATAAACTTTTATGGAAAAACAACAGATTAAATTTTCATCTTGTCAAGATCCATTACTCAAAGGTCAAGCCCTTCTGCAATGTCATATTTATCAAAACACTTGTGTATATTTCTGCCTACTTCTTCAATTAAATTTGCATATCCTTTTCAAGAGGTCGCTGCACAACTCTCTGCGACATTGACGTCTTTCTCCAGCTATTCTACCAACCGCTGTCACCATTCCAAAGACATATGTGATGTCTTTCTCCAGCTATTCTACCAGCCGCTGTCACTGTTCCAAAGACATATGTGACGTCTTTCTCCAGCTATTCTACCAACCGCTGTCACCATTCCAAAGACATATGTGATGTCTTTCTCCAGCTATTCTACCAACCGCTGTCACTGTTCCAAAGACATATGTGACGTCTTTCTCCAGCTATTCTACCAACCGCTGTCACTGTTCCAAAGACATATGTGACGTCTTTCTCCAGCTATTCTACCAACCGCTGTCACTGTTCCAAAGACATGTGACGTCTTTCTCCAGCTATTCTACCAACCGCTGTCACTGTTCCAAAGACATATGTGACGTCTTTCTCCAGCTATTCTACCAACCGCTGTCACCGTTCCAAAGACATATGTGATGTCTTTCTCCAGCTATTCTACCAACCGCTGTCACTGTTCCAAAGACATATGTGACGTCTTTCTCCAGCTATTCTACCAACCGCTGTCACCGTTCCAAAGACATGTGATGTCTTTCTCCAGCTATTCTACCAACCGCTGTCACCATTCCAAAGACATATGTGACATCTTTCTCCAGCTATTCTACCAACCGCTGTCACTGTTCCAAAGACATATGTGACGTCTTTCTCCAGCTATTCTACCAACCGCTGTCACCGTTCCAAAGACATGTGATGTCTTTCTCCAGCTATTCTACCAACCGCTGTCACTGTTCCAAAGACATGTGACGTCTTTCTCCAGCTATTCTACCAACCGCTGTCACCGTTCCAAAGACATGTGATGTCTTTCTCCAGCTATTCTACCAACCGCTGTCACCGTTCCAAAGACATATGTGACATCTTTCTCCAGCTATTCTACCAACCGCTGTCACTGTTCCAAAGACATATGTGACGTCTTTCTCCAGCTATTCTACCAACCGCTGTCACCGTTCCAAAGACATGTGATGTCTTTCTCCAGCTATTCTACCAACCGCTGTCACTGTTCCAAAGACATATGTGACGTCTTTCTCCAGCTATTCTACCAACCGCTGTCACCATTCCAAAGACATGTGACGTCTTTCTCCAGCTATTCTACCAACCGCTGTCACCGTTCCGAAGACATTTGTGATATCCGTCTCCCATCTTTGTTGTGGCTGGCTCTGCTTTTCCCTGTCAATATTCCCTCCAGCATTGTCTACTTTAGCCCACACCTGCCATTATATTACCTGATACGTGTCAAACATTCATTCCTTTATCAAGATTATCCACCAAATGGATTTGTGTATATCAGTTAGAAACAAAGTTAGTATTTTTGATGAATGACTGGATTATGGTCTATGTTTCATCTTCGACTTTCTGCATCAACCAACTAGGGATGGTGTGAACTTGCCTCAGCATACTTTGCACAGACAGGCTTTATTACATGTCCAGCGACAAATCTACAATTTAACATACCTTGTGGTTGCATCAGCAGAACAGAATTTTTTTTTTTTTTTGGTTTACTGTGTGATTGTTTATATAGCAGAGTGCATAGAAATAAATCTATTGTACCCCAGAGGGCAGCACACAGTGTGTAATTACCCACTAGAGGCAGGGATTGATGCATCTATTAAATAATGATCACAAAAGTCATGATGTTAAATTGCCACTCAGTCTAAAAGGGGAGAAATAGAAAGATCGATATCTTCTTTTCGGTGGGTTTTTAATGGTTGGTTGTATGGGAGGCCCTCGGTCAGGGTAAATGCTTAGGTAGCTTGTGCACATGTTTCACTTAGGTTTATAGCTTATTAAAGATAAATTTTTTTTTAGATAGCAGTAGCTAATTTACAAGCCAAGATTTGTAGGTATTTTACCACGTGTTATGTTGTTAATTGTTGTATTAAATCTGCGTGCTAACTGGAATTGCAAAGTGGTCATGCTTTTGTTCATTGGATAAAGGACCCGTAAACAGTTATATATCTAGTGTAGTCCCTGTCCCTCTGTTGGCGGTTCACTGTTTGAATACATGGCAAATGAGAGCAGTATGATAGTTATAGCTAACACAGTCAGGCTACCTCCAAACATTGCACTCTTATTATTATATATATATATATATATATATATATATATATATATATATATATATATATATATATATATATATATATATATATATATATATATATATATATATATATATATATATGTATCAGTATATATTATATATGCTCCAGCCGTGAGCATCAACTACTGTTGTCTACACAGCTTGGTGCAACAGCTATTTCCATTAGGCTCCATGTGTAACCCATTAGTCAATGTGCTGCGTTGATGATAATTGGTAGGTACAAGCCAATTATCTCTTGCTGGAATGAATGGGGGATACTGCTATTCCCACTGGGATAGAACATCCATACCTGTCAATGCAATACCTGGGGACATATCACTATTTATACTGCTACTGGCAGTAGGGTTAAGTATAGATAAAAAATTTATTAAAAATTCAGCATGTTACCTTACACGTTGTCACTGACATGTATGGATGTTTCTGTGTAACTCTAGCATTTTGCTTTCCCGGAAAGCAACTTTGAGTATACTTTTTGACCACGAAACAACCAAATGTATTAATAGAAAGTTGTTTGTGACTCTTTCTGTCTCTCTGTCTGTCTGCAATGCTACGCATGTTTTCTACAATTGTTCCCAGTTATGTAAACGCTTCGTGAAATCAGCAGTTGTACATGATTTTTGGGGCATGAAGTTGTAATTGGCATTACCCTACCAAAACTTTACTGGGCAGTTCAAGGAGTCATAATCTCTTGCAATGGCTGCTTTTTCTTCGTGCAACGCCAGACAACTCGGCTAGAATTTTAATAAAATAAATTGTGTCCTATTATATACATGGGTGACAATCACATTAAGCGACAGTTTTTCGAAACATTCATGGAATGATTTCTTTAGAACTCTGTTGGTGACGTCACATGTTTTTTGCACTATCCTCTAAGATGACTAATTAGAACTAGGCTAATGTGAACATACATGCTTTCTCTATAGCTGCACCCAAAATATTGAATGAACTCCCCATCACTTCAAAATTATCTGAAACTATAACAACCATCCCACAAAAATCAAAACGTATATGTTTTTCGAAATTGCATTTCGACCTTCACACCTGTGTGGTCCATCGCTTTGATGATCACTTTTGTGCGTCCATGATATAATGCATAATTATTCTAGTTTGTTGCACCTCCGGAGGATTTATGCAGTATAGAAGTTTTATTGTTGTTATTATTGTTATCTAACATAATAATACACTCTGAAAGTTAACTCACATTTATTTAATATGAATTTCACAGATTCTGGTAGCAACTTGTATGCTGATAATGTTTGCCTTGTCTGTCTGTCTGTCTTCTGAGCAAGAGCAACATGTAAAGAACTTCAACCTATCAGCTGTTATTATTTAGAGAAGCCAGTGGGAGGGTTTATTTTAGATTTGACAGAACTCGTGTACTGATAAACCATTCCATTTGGCAGCATAATATAGTTTGATCAAATGTCAGAGGCAACTAGCCATTTCCTTCTCCATCATAGTGTTAGCTTATTGCTACCAGCAGCTGCTCTATGGCAAAAGCTCTAAGCAGTGAAGCAGCTGTATGCCAGCACATAAAACACATTTTCATGATGCAAAAATCCCAAAGGTGGTAACATCTGCAATCACCAGCAATTTATTTACATATCATCAAAGGAGATAAATGGTGATCTGTCCCCTGTTGCATGGCGGAGGTTTTGCCTGGTGTGTCTAGATGAGGAAAGTCGACATAGTGCAGCAGGATAGCAGTGGCTGATGGCATTGATCTGCCATTCGTTTTGCATAGCACTTTGAGAAGTGATGAGTTCTCAGTTACTTGATCTTGCACACTTGATCTGTCATTATTACTAGGGTCTGCTCTGTCATAGGCTAACACTGCGTGAAGGCTATTGGCTTTCTTGGAATAGTAAGCATGCAAGAAATAATTGCATATTGCTTGATTTCCATCAATATGCTTGTCATATAAAAACAATACTAACTCAATATTTCAATACTAACTGTCATTTGCAAATTTCTCTAATGTTAGGCCATATAACTTTTAATAATTTGTACCATGAGTTCTGTGTGCTATTATCTGGCATGGCAAAACCACATATCAGGAATTTTTCACCAGAGCAGGCTCCTGTTCGTTTATCGGCGTTCTATGCCAAATACACTGGGCTGGACATAACTACAGTGTGGAGAACAGATGTTGCCAGGAGAATTGTATTTATTTTGTATATTAATGTTGGCTGGGATCAGCCAAAACTCTGCCCAGCTGAAGATTACAAAAATGCAGCATTGTCAACATTGTAGACTGTACAGATTTTACCCCATCACCAATTGCCAGGAAATTGCAGATATACAGAGTGTGGATGTAAAAAGAGTACTCTTGAGTTATTTTAGACCAGTTATTTATTGTACCAGTAGGAGGAAGTGCACATATAGATATAACTAATGACAACCTAAATTGTACCAGTAGGAGGAAGTGCACATATAGATATAACTAATGACAACCTAAATTACAGTTGGAAAACATGCCTTTCCTGTTCCTGTAAAATATGCACCTTTTTGTAGCACGTGTCCGATAGAAATGTTCAGCATAGCAACATCAGCAAACTTTGACATTCTGTTGAGATGCTTCCAGCAATGGAGTACGTAACTGGATACGCCAGTCATTTTTCATGATGATCCCTCACTAAATGTCAAATGGGTTCTATGTAAATTTGTCTTCTGGCTTCAGTCCCTGGTTTCTGCCTCAGTCTTGGTCTTTGGGAAGAAACACTGAGCAAACCTGGCAGAAAAATCGGGTTGTGTCAACAGATGTATGCTTGTAGTTGGAGATGAGTCGTTATTTTACTTCAGGGTTCATTAAGTACAAATGAAGTGCCAGTGATTTTGAAATGGTCCCCCTTTTTGGCAATTTTTTTTTCTTTGGAAAATTTATATATATATGTCCAAAAAAATTTGCCATATTTGAAGACTACAGCACTTAAGCTGTATCCAGATTAAAATTTCTAAGCACATGTCAGTGACTGTAGGATCCCTTGTGTCAGTGACTGTAGGATCCCTTGTGCATGAAGACATGATGTAGTTGTTTGGGACGCCATTTGATAGGGAGCATCTTGTTTGTTGATTTTCTGGAGGGAGAAAAAACGACATACATTGACAGGATGGTGAAAGAATAAATATTAACATAGTAGATTTTCAGAAGATTCCAGATATAAATTTGCAAACAGCATTCATTATAAAACATTAATATTGTCGCCAATGGGAAAATGAACTCCAGTTTGTTCCATTCAATTATATGCACAGTGTGAAAATGAATAGTGACCTATCTCCAGTCTGTACATGCGATTACACGTGCAGAGGTTCCTGTCTGCACGTGTTGCTTTCATCAGAGGCAAAGCAATCGTTGTCTTTGAGAAGTGCTGTGTGAGCAGAGCTATGCTTCATTGCCGCCTCATACTACATAGAAGCGGCAGTCAACTCCGTGGAAAACTAACATCGATTTGGCGCTTCTGACGCAAATGTGCAATAACTTTAAAACAGACATGCACTATCCGTTTCAAATGTGTATTCCGTGACCTGCGACCTGCACATTGGTGTAGAAGAAATATGCTCCAAATAATATAAATACTAAGCTGTGATACTCAGCATTATGCATGCACTATGCCATTCATTGTCTGTGCATTATAAAGTACCCTGGGTTCGGAGAATATGTAAAATGAAACAAGAAGGGAAATGGGGGAATTAAGAGAAGAGATCCCAATGAAGGAACACCTGAGGATGAAGGTAGTGGGGAGGAGACTGTGATGGGCAGGACACATACAGAGAATGAGTGAGTGAGGTTGACAAAGAGAGCATGAAAAACAAAAGAGAGTGGTAGAAGGAGAAGAGGAAGATTGAGATGAAGGGACAGAGTTAAGAGAGATCTCGAAAGGACAGAGATGAACAGCCGAGAGTGGGAAAGAATGGCAGAAGATCGCGATGGATGGAGATGATCAATTGAGATGGTAGAACAGACTAAGTGATGTGTTCCCCCTGGGGAAGTGAGGGACCCAAGGACCAAGGGGAAGAAGAAGTCTATGCACTATACAATGCTGCCTGGCTGTCCCCACAAAGATGTTCTATTATTAGGACCACATAGTTTCTCCTCGTCAGACCATGTAATCTGACATGACTGTTTATTGATTGTCCACAAACTGACACTTGCCTGGGGCAGTTGCAAGAAGCTATCTCTGGCAAATTAGTGGTTTATTCAGAAAGGAGATTCATAAAGGTTTCAATCACGACAGGCATCATTAGGTGTGTAGTTCTTGCCGCGTTCCGTATTGCATTCCATCGATCAGAACATAATATTCCTTCTCGTTGGCGACGCTGCACCGGCACTTTACAATGAGTACAAGACAGTTTTGTGGAAAGTTTATGGGTGATCTGCCCGCTGAACTTTGCAGAGTAGCTACAAAATTGTGTAAAGGGATGTTTATGCCTTTCCCTCATGCGTCGTAATGGTAATTTCATCTTCCTGTTTTCACTGCAAATGTTTTCAGTGCAATGCAGAAAGGTGACAACATCGATTCACAAGTGTCCGCTTTCTTTTGTGAGTCATAAAGATATTATTTGGGGTCACAGGAGCACCCTCAGTGCATGGTTGCTGAAGATTCCACAAACCCATGGTACCTTAACTGAACATGCAGCTGTACCCTGTAAAGAGACTAGACCACAATTTAACAAAATTAATATTTATTTATACTTTCAAGTGTAACGCCATCTATCCTGTTTCATTTAATTTAGATTTAAACTGATATATTTTATTTTAGATGTTAAGTTTAAAAATAGATATGTTTACATTTAAATACATTTTAATTATTAAACCCAAAAATTAGATAAATTTAAATTGAGATACATTTAAATTTAGATACATTTAAATTTAGATTATTTTACATTTCTATACATTTAAATTTAGATATGTTTAAATTTAGACGTTTAAATTTATATATGTTTAAATTTAGATACATTTAAATGTAGATACATTTAAATGTAGATATATATATACACAGGATATATTTTAATTTATCTGCTTGTAACAGCTCACATCAGATTCAGTCTGAAATGTTGAAGATCTGCATTAGTTTTTTATTTTATATAGAAATTTACAACAATCAATATCTAAGCTGAACCGTACTATATAATGGTATTAGCAAGTAATGTATTGTTTTTCATTGCAGCAGGTGTCATATGATGCTGACACTGTGTCAGCATCTTAATAAACTAGTTCTGACTAGTTCTCAAGCAGACGTTTTGATACCTGATTTCATTGTCCCAATAACAGTGATCCTGGTTGCCACTGTGGTTACTTTATGGTGCTATTTGTTAAGCAGATTAGTCAAATTGTTCAAGCATGTCTATTAATGAATGATGACTTGTGATTAATTATTTACAAGTGTCATCTTAAAGTCTGAATGAAAGCCAACCCATGACATATACGATGACAGTTTGACATGTGTGGTGACAGTTTGACATATGTGGTGACAGTTTGACGTGTGATGACAGTTTGACGTGTGATGACATTTTGATGTGTGATGACGTTTTGACATATTTGTGATGTACGTGCATATTTCCCTGTTTCTGTTATTCAATTACATATTGGTTACGAATAATATTTTTTGAATTGCACTAGGAATAACCTTTGCCGTCTGAAATTATTTAAAAATGTCATGGAGCAAAGAAATTTGACAACGTTGACATATTTATGACTGCTGTGCTTTTATCACATGGCTCTTTGAGTGACATGAGTCATTTTAGTGCCACCATCTTTCTGTCGCAAACAACACGGGCATCACGTGTAGTGTCAACACAATATCCATATACAAATATGAGATTAAAAGTTTCCCATGAACATTTAAGCAAAGATTAGAGGAGCTGAGGGAGGAGGTTGGTGTGAAAGAGAGCAAGGGATAGGAGACGGGTGGTGGAGACGGCATTGAAACGGGATAAATGATCGGTATCAGTGCCAGCTTCACCGCGGACTTCAGGGATAAAGAGGAGAGCAATGACATTTAAATTTAGAAACAAAATTTGTGGCGCGGTGTGTCATCATCGGGGAATACAGGTTGATAGGTTTTTATCATCCGAGCTGCTTCCTATGATTATTTAATTCCCAGAAGAAAGAGGTGGATCCCGGGCCTCGATCAATCAACGTCTTCTGTCCCAGCCTTGCAAGAGAGGACAGGATAGCAAGAAGCTCATAAAGGGCAAGCTGCAATGTGGCACCCATCTGGCATATGACGTAACTTTTCCCATGACAATAGATCTTATTTAATGTCATTGCTGCCATCTTCCGTAGACGGGGGAACAGTGATCAGTGGTGACAGGACAACCTATGTGTACTGAGGAGGTTGAAAATGGCTTAGTCTTGACAAACAAAAAAATTTGTTGCCTTTGTATATGACTTCCAAGATCACTACTGAGGTCAGACCACAGTTAGGCTTTTGGAATGTTTCGCGACTGTAGTCCCTAGAAATATGCGATTTAGCCAATTTCAGTGATATTATTTACTAAAATGTAACTGTATGCAGCTACCAAGGTTAGAACATTTAAAATGTTGCACGATTGGCTGTGAGATGTTACAGTATGAAGCAGATTTGAAGACGTGTAGGTAACATTCCCAAAAAACCAGTAGGCTTAATATTTGGCAAAAAACTGCTAGTTTTGAGGTTAGGCGCATTTGCGATATGATTAAAAGAGCTGGATTTAAGTGATTTTGCTGAAACTTGTTCAGAATATCAATGACATGATGGCGGGGGCTGTGAATTTTTTTCAGATTTTTTTATGATCCAGTTTTCGTATAATCACACAAAACATTAGCATGGCCACCAGTGCAATACTGCACTGTGGTCTGAACTCTGTTAGTGCTCCTACAGATGCGCCAAAAAGGTAGTGTGACATGCTGAAAGATTACATGAACAGACGTGACACCATTAGTGCCATGACATAAGCACTGCTTCTAAAATGCATATGAATTTTTAAGATCATCTTTTCCAGAAGCTTTTTCTGCAGGTACAGTGTAATAATAAATGTGTTATTGTGAATATGACAGTTGACTTGTTTGTGTGCAGAGAATTTGAGTTGGAATATCAGAATATGTGTGTGCATGCACGCATGCTACTGTAGATGTGTGTGCATGCGTGCGTGCATGTGTGCGTGTGTGTGCGTGCATGTGTGCGTGCTACTATGTGGATATGCTTGACTCTGTGTTTTAATGTATATTTTATCACCTATTAAAACAGTTAAAAGTAACATTTTCTTCAGCACTAATTAACCCCGCACCCATAGTGCATTTATACTACCATGGCAGGTTACCAACCTATACAAACTCTGTCCTTGTTGATATTTGTTATCTATACACACCTGTAATTAGATGTAATTCATTATTTACCTGTTGAGTGGACAAACTGCCCCCACAGATGGTGTGAGTCTTTGATGTTGACTGTGTAGGGTCTAGCTGTCCCAATGGACAGGGTCAGATGCAATTAATGATTTGCCAAAAGGTTGTTTAATGTGGACATACATTGGCAGCAGCTTTGACCAGCAATCTAACTTAGCCTTTATGTGGGAAATGTTGGGTTGGCACAGTGATTAAGATGGATGGATGGATGGATGGATGGATGGATGGATGGATGCATGGATGCATGGATGCATGGATGCATGGATGCATGGATGGATGTGTTCAGATGGAAAGATGGACGGATCAGAGGCCAGTTTCATGAAAACAATAACTGTATTGGTTGTAGATCAAAATGAATTGTGTGATCTGTCGCATATGATGTACAATGTTACACATACATATGATGTACAATGTTACACATACATATGATGTACAATGTTACACATATGATGTACAATGTTACACATGCACATGCATAACATCAATAATTAATTTTTTTGTGTATTTGAATAAATTATAAATGTTGTTGCCCAATTCCAAGACACTCTCCTTTTTGTAGTAGTGTCTGGCCACTGGACACAGGAGAGCCGGTAGGACAGAAACAGGTGGCTTGGTGAATTGTCTTTGACAATGTACAGTGCTGATCTCAAAATTGAAGTTGGCATGACACAGATGACACATGACACAGATGTTATTGTCCCTGGAAGAGGCTCTTTGTGACAGTTGGAAATTGAATTGATGGGATAATGGATGACATGCATAAATCTAGTAAATCTATTTAGTATTATTCCACACAGTAGTGGAGGTACTATATTCAACCTAATAAGTAGTGGAGGTAATGTATTCAACCTAATAAGTAGTGGAGGTACTATATTCAACCTAATATGTAGTGGAGGTACTGTATTCGACCTAATAAGTAGTGGAGGTACTGTATTCGACCTAATAAGTAGTGGAGGTACTGTATTCGACCTAATAAGTAGTGGAGGTACTGTATTCGACCTAATAAGTAGTGGAGGTACTGTATTCGACCTAATAAGTAGTGGAGGTACTGTATTCGACCTAATAAGTAGTGGAGGTACTGTATTCGACCTAATAAGTAGTGGAGGTACTGTATTCGACCTAATAAGTAGTGGAGGTACTGTATTCGACCTAATAAGTAGTGGAGGTACTGTATTCCACCTAATAAGTAGTGGAGGTACTGTATTCGACCTAATAAGTAGTGGAGGTACTGTATTCCACCTAATAAGTAGTGGAGGTACTGTATTCCACCTAATAAGTAGTGGAGGTACTGTATTCCACCTAATAAGTAGTGGAGGTACTGTATTCGACCTAATAAGTAGTGGAGGTACTGTATTCGACCTAATATGTAGTGGAGGTACTGTATTCGACCTAATAAGTAGTGGAGGTACTGTATTCGACCTAATAAGTAGTGGAGGTACTGTATTCCACCTAATAAGTAGTGGAGGTACTGTATTCGACCTAATAAGTAGTGGAGGTACTGTATTCGACCTAATAAGTAGTGGAGGTACTGTATTCGACCTAATAAGTAGTGGAGGTACTGTATTCGACCTAATAAGTAGTGGAGGTACTGTATTCGACCTAATAAGTAGTGGAGGTAATGTATTCGACCTAATAAGTAGTGGAGGTACTGTATTCGACCTAATAAGTAGTGGAGGTACTGTATTCGACCTAATAAGTAGTGGAGGTACTGTATTCGACCTAATAAGTAGTGGAGGTACTGTATTCGACCTAATAAGTAGTGGAGGTACTGTATTCGACCTAATAAGTAGTGGAGGTACTGTATTCAACCTAATAAGTAGTGGAGGTACTGTATTCGACCTAATAAGTAGTGGAGGTACTGTATTCGACCTAATAAGTAGTGGAGGTACTGTATTCGACCTAATAAGTAGTGGAGGTACTGTATTCGACCTAATAAGTAGTGGAGGTACTGTATTCCACCTAATAAGTAGTGGAGGTACTGTATTCCACCTAATAAGTAGTGGAGGTACTGTATTCGACCTAATAAGTAGTGGAGGTACTGTATTCGACCTAATATGTAGTGGAGGTACTGTATTCGACCTAATAAGTAGTGGAGGTACTGTATTCGACCTAATAAGTAGTGGAGGTACTGTATTCCACCTAATAAGTAGTGGAGGTACTGTATTCCACCAAATAAGTAGTGGAGGTACTGTATTCCACCTAATAAGTAGTGGAGGTACTGTATTCCACCTAATAAGTAGTGGAGGTACTGTATTCCACCTAATAAGTAGTGGAGGTACTGTATTCGACCTAATAAGTAGTGGAGGTACTGTATTCGACCTAATATGTAGTGGAGGTACTGTATTCGACCTAATAAGTAGTGGAGGTACTGTATTCGACCTAATAAGTAGTATTGGAAGTACTGTATTCCACCTAATAAGTAGTGGAGGTACTGTATTCCACCTAATAAGTAGTGGAGGTACTGTATTCGACCTAATAAGTAGTGGAGGTACTGTATTCCACCTAATAAGTAGTGGAGGTACTGTATTCGACCTAATATGTAGTGGAGGTACTGTATTCGACCTAATAAGTAGTGGAGGTACTGTATTCGACCTAATAAGTAGTGGAGGTACTGTATTCCACCTAATAAGTAGTGGAGGTACTGTATTCCACCTAATAAGTAGTGGAGGTACTGTATTCGACCTAATAAGTAGTGGAGGTACTGTATTCCACCTAATAAGTAGTGGAGGTACTGTATTCCACCTAATAAGTAGTGGAGGTACTGTATTCCACCTAATAAGTAGTGGAGGTACTGTATTCGACCTAATATGTAGTGGAGGTACTGTATTCGACCTAATAAGTAGTGGAGGTACTGTATTCGACCTAATAAGTAGTGGAGGTACTGTATTCCACCTAATAAGTAGTGGAGGTACTGTATTCCACCTAATAAGTAGTGGAGGTACTGTATTCCACCTAATAAGTAGTGGAGGTACTGTATTCGACCTAATAAGTAGTGGAGGTACTGTATTCCACCTAATAAGTAGTGGAGGTACTGTATTCCACCTAATAAGTAGTGGAGGTACTGTATTCGACCTAATAAGTAGTGGAGGTACTGTATTCCACCTAATAAGTAGTGGAGGTACTGTATTCCACCTAATAAGTAGTGGAGGTACTGTATTCCACCTAATAAGTAGTGGAGGTACTGTATTCCACCTAATAAGTAGTGGAGGTACTGTATTCCACCTAATAAGTAGTGGAGGTACTGTATTCGACCTAATAAGTAGTGGAGGTACTGTATTCCACCTAATAAGTAGTGGAGGTACTGTATTCCACCTAATAAGTAGTGGAGGTACTGTATTCGACCTAATAAGTAGTGGAGGTACTGTATTCGACCTAATAAGTAGTGGAGGTACTGTATTCCACCTAATAAGTAGTGGAGGTACTGTATTCCACCTAATAAGTAGTGGAGGTACTGTATTCCACCTAATAAGTAGTGGAGGTACTGTATTCCACCTAATAAGTAGTGGAGGTACTGTATTCCACCTAATAAGTAGTGGAGGTACTGTATTCGACCTAATAAGTAGTGGAGGTACTGTATTCGACCTAATAAGTAGTGGAGGTACTGTAGTCGACCTAATAAGTAGTGGAGGTACTGTATTCCACCTAATAAGTAGTGGAGGTACTGTATTCCACCTAATAAGTAGTGGAGGTACTGTATTCCACCTAATAAGTAGTGGAGGTACTGTATTCCACCTAATAAGTAGTGGAGGTACTGTATTCCACCTAATAAGCATACAGTATGTTAGAAAAAATTTATATATATATATATATATATATATATAACCCTTAAAAATGATGAGGTCTATATGCAGTCCATGTCTATGTATGTTGTAAAACTAGTATATTTACACTTGGGCAGACCCTTAAAAATGATGAGGTCTTTATATTCCCAGTCACACAGGTCCATTTTCTACGCATGACAGACTCTTGCACATCAACGCAGCGCCTTCAGCTGTTTGCACAAATAAATTTTGCAAATATTGCCACTCTTCTTATTTTGCAATAGAACTAGTCAACCAAAATATCATTTCATTTTTTGTACAGTGTCACATTTAGTTCAAGGGGCATCTCCAAATGTAGAAGAGTTAAAATAAATGACTACTACTGTTCAACATCTCAGGAATGAATTAGATGTTTCTAATATTTTACAAGTAGCAACAATATATATTGTCCCATAAATCTACTGTATAAAAACAGTTATATAAAATCAGGATTGTGCCACCCCCAGTAATAATAATCGATTTATTTCATAACACAAAATTCAGCAGGTTGTTATACTGGAATTTTTTTATTTCTCAACATAGCGATTATTATTACTGGGGGTAGCACAATCCTGATTTAATATAACTGTTTTTATACAGTAGATTTATGGGACAATACATATTGTTGTTACTTGTAAATTATTAGAACCATCTCATTCCTTCCTGAGATGTTGAACAGTAGTAATCATTTATTTTAACTGTTCTACATTTGGAGATGTCCTTTGAACTAAATGTGACACTGTAAACAAATTAAATGATATTTTGGTTGACTGGTTCTATTGCAAAATAAGAAGAGTGGCAATATTTGCAAAATTTATTTGTGCAAACAGCTGAATGCGCTGCGTTGATGTGCAAGAGTCTGTCATGCGTAGAAAATGGACCTGTGTGACTGGGAATATAAAGACCTCATCATTTTTAAGGGTCTGCCCAAGTGTAAATATACTAGTTTTACAACATACATAGACATGGACTGCATATAAAGTCTGACCAATGAATCTTCTGTTTTGAAGGTGAAACATAACAGAGGTTTCATTAATCTGTCGTTTTATAAAATTTTTGATGGGAATTATACTATAGCAATAGAGAAACATGACAGAGATTAGAACACTGTTAATTTATATATACTTTGAGAACCAAAAATTCATAGCATTTTGTTATTGTAATGGTATGAAATTCCCAACTGCATATCAACTAACCAATGAAAATCACTGTATCCTTTAAACTGAATGAAGACAGATTTTCATTGGTTGACAGATACAGAGCTAGTTGGGGGTTTTGTATAATTAAAATGCACAAATTTTGTTTCTCAATGTAGATTTAAATTAACAATGTTTCATGTTTTAATCCTTATTGCTGTAGTCTGTTTATCATAAAAAATTGTATAAACTGAAATTTGACAGACCACTAAATTGTGCATTGAAATTTGACAGACCGATAAATCATCCATTGAAATTTGATAGACCAATAAATCATCCTTTGAATTTTTACAGACCAAAAAAGCATCCATTGAAATTTGACAGACCAATAAATCATCCGTTGAAATTTGACAGACCAAAAAATCGTCTGTTGAAATTTTACAGACCAATAAATTGTCTGTTGAAATTTTACAGACCAATAAATGGTCTGTTGAAATTTTACAGACCAATAAATCGTCTGTTGAAATTTGACAGACCAATAAATCGTCTGTTGAAATTTGACAGACCAATAAATCAACTGGTGAAAAATGTATAGTTTCACCTTCAAATGTGAAGATTTATTATGTTGTCAGTTTATCGATCTGTCTGTACTAGATAGGTTAAATTCATCGGAAAATGAGTCCGATACAAGACGAGAAAAAAAATCTAATTGAAAGGGAATCTATGATGTTTACCTGTGTTTAGGGAAAGCTGCTGGAGTGAGAATAGAGTAGGCTCCATGTAGTGTGGAATGAACTGTTTACCACAACATCAGGAACATCAACAGTCAGTCCTGGAATGCCATAGACTGGTACTAAAGATTGATGATACATGTGTACTGGGTTTGTGTCTGGAGAATAGTTTACACCATAAAATGGATGAATTGCTTTGTGGACTAAAGGACGGTATAGAGTGATAATCCAGTCTGGTGTTATTTGACACTTATAAGGTATTAGGATTATAGGTAACATAATTGTGCAGATGTCAGTTGTATAAAATCAACAACATGTGAATTGATTAGAATTATTACATAATGATGTTGGCGTTTTTAGAAATAATTGGTTAAAATTTATATCAGTAAAAATAACATAATATACTTTTGGGGAACCTAATACAGGGTGCATACTCAACTTAATAATCAGGTAATTTATTATAATTTTTGAAGACCTAGAGAGCGCAGACCACAGTTTGTTTTCCCATTGGTGGCCATGTTAACATTTTACAACAGTGTAAGAAACTGTGACCATCAAAAAAAAAATCAACACACCCATTAGCACTATATTACCAATGTGCCGAACAAGTTTCATCAAAGTCACATAAATCCAGCTGTTTTATTCATTTTGCAAAGATACAACATATTAATATGCCGGTGTTTTGGGAATGTCGTCAACAAAATACCTATGCTTCTTCAAATCCACTTCTTACTGCAACATCGCAATGCCAAAAGTGTGACATTTCAAATGTTCCAACCTTGCTGGCTGACTGCAGTTACTTCTTAGCAAATAAATCACTGAAATCGGCTGAATTGCTTATTTTAGACATTACATTTGTGAGAAACACTTCTGGAAGTCTAACTGTAGTCTGACCTCTCAACATGTCCCCCACCACCTCTGGCATACTAGTCCACATAACTAGGTTAAGTGATAAAAGACAGACAACTCGTAAATACAGAGCTGTTGATATAAATAGACAGTGGTGTTTTCCAGAATATCACTGCCCACATGGTTCCTCTGGTAAGTAAACACTCACTGCTGAATACACCATGTCCAACTTAGGTACAAGGCATTGACTGCGGAAATCAGTGGCTAAGATGCTCATAAGTATGATGCATATTTGGACAAATATGTGGCATTTATGTGTGTGTGTATGTGTGTCTATATATATATATATATAGATAGATATATATATATATATATATATATATATATATATATATATATATATATATATATATGTATATATAGTCAAAAATTATAATAGTTTGTGCAATGATTTCGCCAAAACTAAATAATTTTTTTTACTACAAGCCCATGCAGTAGTGGATGCTAAATGTCGTGAAAGAATCAAATTAAGGAAGGACCTTTAAAGAATTTAACGCTAATTAACAAGCATTAGGTTTTCCTTGTGAAGGTAGGAGGGGTCAGTGTATAGCCGCACACCTTCCAATAAAATGCTACTTTCAGTGAAGCTCGGATGTACTCAAAGTGTTGGTAATGTCACAAATATGAACACTTAATAACATCAAAATGCAATAAAGTATTGCAAAATCGTAAAATCTGAGATAATGTGAGAATTTTAAGACATGCATTTATTGTATATACAAATAAACGTTACATGTAAATGAATGTTTGATATCATGCTTATTTACAAATTTTATATTGTTTTAATAATAGTTACCGATGTTCGATCTTTTTAAAATTTAGACATGTATATGTCCCTTTAAAAAGTCATAATATATTGGTTGTGACTATGAGTGTATAGGGTCCCTGTCTGACACATTCTCTCTCTGCATTGTAGTCAGTATCGCTTTAAAATTAGATTACTTTATGGGATTCCAAGAACCAACTGGTGAAATAATAAACAGCAACTGTAGCCTTCTTGAAGATGCAGGGCATGTATGATGGCTGCAGATTAGTATGCCTGTGTTATTCTGCAGATCATCTTCAGATTTAGTCCTAGCGGGATATTCTTGGTTTGTAAGGCTGCAGATTAGCGTAGTTTCCTGGAGGGATGGGGATCCTCCAGACATCACTGTGAAAACAGATAACGCAATCTAATGTTAATTTTGCTGTGTATATATATTTCAGGATTTGGCGAATTCATTACATCTTTTGAATAATCAAATGTGTGTGAGTTGAATTTTGGTAGAGAAGAGTTTTGGTGGACGTGCAAAGTACATTTCCTAATATGGTCACCTACAACCCTATTTGTTTCCAGATGTTGACAGAAATTGACATAGCAGCAGATATTTCGAGGGGTCATTGGGCTATGGCTCCCCTTTGGCTTATTTTTTTATTTTTTTATTATACCCGTTGTACCACTACATGATGCTTGAGGCGATACTCCCTTTACAGCTGACCACAACTAAACTTGGAGGTAGTATAGTGAGTTTAGAGATCGAGACCACCAGCTTTATGATATAACATCTTCACTGCTAGATGGAGCAACAGGTGTAGTTTCAATCATTTTATTGATTCCTTCATTGACGAACGATGCCTGAATGAATAGTAGATACTGAAGACAGAATGGCAAGGCAGAAAAATGTCAGATGTCCTCATTTCTCTTGTTGGGTCACAATGAAAAACAGCACATTCCTCTGGTGTGTACTTGGTAAACCACTATGAATTTGCCAAGCAGGCTGGAAGAATTTGTGCAGGTTAGAGAGTTGAGAACTTTCATTATCACATCAACTTGCCAGGAACCAAACACCTGCTGTTTTCTCATTTAAGGACAGGTGTAACCCCTAGATTGGATAATTAAAAAAATGCAAATTGGGATTTTTCCACAAGATTTATTTCACATTATCATTTTACATGTACTAAAAATTCCACATCTGAAAGAAGCTTATCAATATCAAGAAATGTGCATTTTAGTGGCTGTTTATAATGTATAGGTAATTACATTTTTCAAATGCCATTTTTTTCATTTAATTTTTTTTCATTTCCAGGGTCTTATGACACGATATCTGGAAAAGTTTTTGGTTGATGTGTACAAAAATTATCGTATCACTAAAGCTCTTCAAGATGAATCACGGGAACTACAATGATTGATATGGTTAAATGTTTACAGAGATAAGGCACATTTTGTCCATGATGAAACTATGTTTATGTAACGTTTGTAGGGAGGGAGGCAGGGGGAGGATGGGAGAGGAGGAGGGGGAGGGAGGCAGGGACAGGAGGGGAGGGGGAGAGATACTGAGCCGTGACAGAAGCACCAATATGTCTGCTAGAGAGACAAAGGCAGAGAGACCAAGAGCAAGCAGTGACCAGTGGCCAGGTAAACATCTAAGTATCGCCAGAGGCTCGTTCACTGAAGAGATACTGCTAATTGTCAACAACCTCAGAAATGACCCTGTGTTAAGATACAAGACTGTTTTCTCAGAACTTCTCATAACATCATTTCCACAATTAGAAGAGACTGGAATAAGGCACGTCTTGCTGTTGCCATCAGATCTGCAGTCAGCATTAAGCAGCAAGTCCAAGAAACGCTAATAGAGCGTGATTCTGGGATATCTGCAATGTAATTGATACACAATCATAGCCGAAATTAGTCTACTTCTTTACCATTAATTATATTCATTACCATAGTTCGAGGGTCCTCCTGTTAGTGCATATGGGGACAGATAACTATTTTACCTCTGGTTCATGGCATATGAATGAAGTGCAGGTGATTTTGAGACAGTACCCCTTTTTACAATTTTGTGCCCCCTGGATGATATTTTTTAAGAGAAAATAGCCACATTTGACGACCATGACATTTATGTTGTGCACCAATTGAAATTTACAGTGGGTGATTGGCAACATGTTATCGTAGGATGGATATATATATATATATATATATATATATATATATATATATATATATATATATATATATATATATATATATATATGAGGGCACCACACCGTACGTAATTACCCACTAGAAGGTTGGGAGTTATGCATAAATTAGAACAATGATCACATGATGTAAGGGGGGAACCTGTATAAAAAGAGGTGACATAGCAGGATCGTGGTCTTCTTCCAGGTGTGTTTTGGGTCTGTGATTGTGTGGAAGGCTCTTGGTCAGGGTAGATGCCTGGGTAGTACGCGCGCAAGTAGCACTCTCCTTGATAGCTTAAAGATATTCTAAATTTTACATAGCTGGGACTGTTTTATAAGCCAGGAGTTTTTAATTGTTGCATTAAATCTGTGTGCAAATTGGAATTGCTTTGTGGTCATGCTTTTTGTTAGTTTGAGATAATAGCCGTAAACGGTTATGTTTAATCTAATCCCCTTTCCCTCTGTTGGCTGTTCCCTATTACAATAATATGTAAAATGGGAGCAGTATGATTATATGCACATGTCAGTGACTGTAGGATCCCTTGTATCAGTGACTGTCGGATCCCTTGTGTCAGTGAGTCAGTGACTGTAGGATCCCTTGTATCAGTGACTGTCGGATCCCTTGTGTCAGTGAGTCAGTTACTGTAGGATCCCTTGTATCAGTGACTGTAGGATCCCTTGTGTCAGTGACTGTAGGATCCCTTGCGCATGAAGACATGATGTAGTTGTTTTGGATGCCATTTGATAGGGAGCATCTTGTATGTTGATTTTATTTGGAAAAATGAGAGAATATGACAACTTTTGTCCAACAGGTTGATGAAAGACCACACACCTGTAATATATTAACACAACTGATTTTTAGAATAATCAGAATAAAAATGTTCGAACAGCTTTAAAAAACGTTAACATTGTTACCAATAAGATAATAAATAGTAACGTATATATATAATCTGCTACAGTATTGTTAGGTGATGTTATTTATGAAGAAGATGTTGTTTGATAGATTTTGTGGAATCTGTACCACCCTCAAGCGAAACCATTATTTGTTAAGGTTCTCAGATTTACATAATGATTTTCTATCCATGAAGATTAACAGCCCCACAACTGACAGTTCTGGGATTTATTTATCCCAACAGTACCCAGAAATAGTGTAAGTGCATGCAAGTCTACTCTTGATTTTACTGCAAAGCAAAATAGTTTTTGTACTGATGTAGTCCCTGGATATCAGCGATAGTGACAGGGACTTGTCAATTCTTGCCAGTGCACTTGGGTCTATGGTTTGATTGGAGAACTGGTGGATGTAAAATAGGCTCCTACTTGACGAGGGAAAACCTTTATAAAGTACATATGAAATATAAATAAGTTAAACAAACAAATAAATAATTAAATATCTATAAATGGTATGTAAATCACCACTGCACACAATAAAGTGCTCGTGCCCATCTACAATATTTATACAAGTGGTTGTACATTTGATCAAATCCAAAAAAAATAAGTTTTATTTACCGATATGTTTGCCATTTTTGTCAGAAATTATCTGCTAAACCTGGGGTTATAATAAATACTGTTTCATGTTGAGTCAATAAACAGTTAGTCAAAATGATTTATGACTACATCAGCAGATGTGTTTGGCATAAAACGAACATTTGGCAAAGGCACATGATAAACACCAACAGATGCTACACTTTGGAGTTGTTTTGTGGCCTGTCAGATGCACAGATAATGTCAACCAATCTCTGTGTCAATTGTTAATGCCACCTGATGACGTCAATGTCAGATTTATATAGGCGTGGAACTTTTGTTGAGTTTCCAGAATATCAACAAAAAGTATGTATTGATTTATATGAATAGTAGCTAACCAGTGCTTGAAAGATCACCAGATAAAATCTCTCAATGCAAGATGAAAATACTTTTTTATTTTATTATTAAAAGTGTCTGATTCAGTCTTTAATTAAATCTGGGATATTGTGACAGCCAGTGACAGGCTGTGACAGCCATCTGTATAATTACCAAGCAACGTCTGAAAAGGATGATTTTCGAAGGCACCAAATCCAACTGGTGTTCACTGTATAGACAAGAAAATTATTTTATCAAAGAAATATCACAGTTTACTGGGGTCAGGCCACTATTGAAATGAATGTTAAAAGTGATGCAGGTAATTCCAGACTGTGTGCAAAGTAGTAATAGTAGTAGTAAAGGCTATATTTCACAATTTTGTGATTTTCAATGGGCCATCAATCACATCCACTCTTACATACACAGTTATGTAACGAAGATAAAACATACACGTCAAAACAATATATAAACAAAATAAAACATAAATAAATACCTTCGTAAAACATGTTATTACAAACATAAAAAATTCTTTATATAAATCAATATTTTATATCAATTAATTCAATTAAAACCATTAAGTAAAATTAATCAATTTACAGTTTAAAAAATATATATATATATATATATATATATACATTTATAATTTTAAATTTTGCTCCACAAATGTTTGAAGTTGCAATATTGCAGATTGGCTGAAAATTTCCATTTTCATACATTGCGCTACTTTGTCAAATTAATGCTGCTCTTTTTGAGAGTTGTGTTTTTAAGCCAATCAGGATTTTCCTTCTATTTATATTTTCACAAAACAGATAGTTGCTAAGGAGAATGTGAAATTCAAAATAAAAATGTGATTGTGTTTTACAACATTGCAAAACTCTTTTAATGTTGTTTCTGATAAAGTAAAAAAAAAAAATTGTCAAATGCAACATTTGGTTGATTAGGATATCAAAACACGTATTGTTGTGACCAACCTGTGAATAGGTTCTTTGACTGTCTGTCAGAGGAGAGATTGAGTCACTGAGCTCTGATCTCCTGCCAGTTCTCCTGGTAGTGGTTGAAGACTGCCACTGACACTGTCTTATCACTGATATCTTTGGTGGTTTTTATAAGCCTGTCAGACTTCTAGAATCCGCATAATCAATAGGAAAGTGGGCAAGACAGGAGTCTCCTTTCATTCCATGACCAAGCCCTGCTGAAGAGGACATTTGGACAATGAAGAGTTGTAGAACTTTCCCTTCTACTTGGTGTCTATGCCACTGGGAAGTAAAACGTCCCACAAAGGGGGTAAATGTGTAACCTATAGTGGACTCACACAGGGGGTAAATGTGTAACCTGCGGTGGACTCACACAGGGGGTAAATGTGTAACCTATGGTGGACTCACACAGGGGGTAAATGTGTAACCTGTGGTGGACTCACACAGGGGGTAAATGTGTAACCTGCGGTGGACTCACACAGGGGGTAAATGTGTAACCTGCGGTGGACTCACACAGGGGGTAAATGTGTAACCTGCGGTGGACTCACACAGGGGGTAAATGTGTAACCTGTGGTGGACTCACACAGGGGGTAAATGTGTAACCTGTGGTGGACTCACAAACCCTAACATGCACTGCACAAATTGTAGTTAGCCTGGGTGCTTAATTAGCTGCTGTAAAAACAAAACAATTTACACTGGAGCAAAGCACCAGTGCTTTGTCTAGGTGGACATAGATATTATATAAGACATTATCTTTATTATTATGATTATGGCCAAGGAATTGCATTATATTGACTAACAATTGCATTATATTGACTAACAATGTCAGACAGGGTACTGTTTTGTCCTCGTTTCAGGACACTGCACCAGTGTCCTGAATGTGCATTGACCTGTCCACTGATCCACCAGCCTCAGAGTCACATCAATTACTGTGTTTACTTCAACCACACTGGAGCAGGCTTTGTAACATTTATGTTGTGTGACGCACAAAAACGTCATATAACTACACCAAGAATAGCAGTTTATACCTGTAAACAACTTCTGTGGAAAGTCATTCAGGTCGTTGTTAAAACATACCATAGCATGACCAACAAGACAGCATCAACGGTGAAGTCCAGTGATGCTTAATACTGGACGAAGCCTCTACTCCAGAAGCCACCTATACTCATCAGTGTGGATAATACATGGTAAACAGACGTGCATGGAAGGGATAGGAGCTTGTCCAAAGTGTCTAGTTGAAGTTGAAGACTCTTGCGGTATACCACTTGCAGGAGTCTTCAACTTGTCATTAAAAGAGGGAGTTGTTCCTTTTGAATGGAAAGAAGCAAACGTCATACCATTATTTAAAAAGGGTTCGAGAAATAAGTCGGAATTACAGATCTGTGCGTTTAACGCCAGTGATTTGTAAATTATTAGAAAGGTTAATTAAAGACCATACGGTGGACTTCCTTGTTAGGCATAAATTATTAAATTCATCTCAACATGGATTCCTAAAAGCGAGGTCATGCTTAACAAATATGTTATGTTTTTTGGAAGAAATCACTAAGTGGATAGATGAGGGATCGCCAGTAGTTATCATCTAGATGGCGAAATTTCAAACTGGAAATAAGTTTTGAGTGGGGTTCCACAAGGATCAGTATTAGGACCTTTATTATTCTTAATATATATATATATATCAATGACTTGGACGACAATATAACAAGTAACATACTGAAAGAAAGGTTAACACTGATGGTGATAAACAACATTTACAAAACGATCTAGACAGATTAGTGAAATGGTCTGAGAAATGGCAGATGTTGTTCAATTTTGTGAAATGTAAATGCCTACATACAGGATATGTGAACTTGGATGTAAACTATAAAATGGGAGATACTGTTCTGAGTACTACCGTAAATGAAAAGGACTTAGGAATAACAATAAGTGCTGATATGAAAGTTTCAGAGCAGTGTGGTATTGCAGCTTCAAAGGGTAATGAAATTCTTGGGTTGATTAGGAGAAACATAACATACAAGGGAAAAAGCTAATTATACCTCTTTATAAAGCAATAGTTAGACCTCGTTTAGAATACTGTATACAAGCATGGAGACCATATCGTAAGAAGGATATAGATACGCTTGAACGCATACAAAGGAGAGCAACTAAAATTATTCCAGAACTGAGAAACCTTAGTTATGAAGAACGCCTGAAAGAATGTGGTTTAACAAATCTAGAGACAACGAGGTTAAGAGGAGATCAGATTGAAGTTTTTACGATATTGAATGGGTATGAAAATATTGATAGAAATATGTTTTTCTCACTCAAGAAAGATACCAGAACTACAGGACATGAGGTAAAATTAGTAAAGGATCAGTGTAGATTGGACATCAGGAAGTATTCCTTCTCGCAAAGAACAACAAATGAATGGAACAAACTGCTAGCAGCGTGAATATGTTTAAAAACAGAGTTGACACATATCTCAGGAGGGCGGGTTACATATAGATGAACATTGTTGGACTCTCGATAAGCCAATGGCTTCCTTGTCCACTTGCCATCTGGGCCTTTGGCTTGGATGGCAAATCTTGTTAAATATTGCTAATCTATCCAACTGGTACATTTTCAGTTATTGTCTTAGCATTGCAATAGAGCAGTGGCTCAATTGGTTTGGTGCTTGCCTTGTACACAGAAGGTATTGAGTTTGAACCCCAGGCCCATAATTATTGTTTCATTAAATCGGGCACAACTTGCCGACTTCTAGCACCAAGCATATGGGTATAAGAAGTTGAAAATATGTCTTTTGGATGAGGCACTAAAATCTGCAGATCTGTTCTACCTGGTGACAGTAAAACATCCCACATAGGGGAGGGGTAAATGTGTAAAAAAAACTTCTGCATTGACACTGAAAAGGAATTGTTTGGAGCATGTTTCATATGAGACCACATAGCTTTCATCAGAGATTTGTGTCCATAAGTCAGAGTAATAAAATGTGATTATGACATCATGCCATGGACCAGACATGTAGTGTAATAAAATATGATTATGACATAATGCCATGGACCAGACATGTAGTGTAATAAAATATGATTATGACATCATGCCATGGACCAGACATGTAGTGTAATAAAATATGATTATGACATCATGCCATGGACCAGACATGTAATGTGTAATAAAAAATATGATTATGACATCATGCCATGGACCAGACATGTGTAATAAAATATGATTATGACATAATGCCATGGACCAGACATGTAGTGTAATAAAATATGATTATGACATAATGCCATGGGCCAGACATGTAGTGCAATAAAATATGATTATGATATCATGCTATGGACCAGACATGTAGTGTAACAAAATATGATTATGACATAATGCCATGGGCCAGACATGTAGTGTAATAAAATATGATTATGACATAATGCTATGGACCAGACATGTAGTGTAATAAAATATGATTATGGCATAATGCCATGGGCCAGACATGTAGTGTAATAAAATATGATTATGACATCATACCATGGACCAGACATGTAGTGTAATAAAATATGATTATGACATCATGCTATGGACCAGACATGTAGTGTAATAAAATATGATTATGACATAATGCCATGGGCCAGACATGTAGTGTAATAAAATATGATTATGACATCATGCTATGGACCAGACATGTAGTGTAATAAAATATGATTATGGCATAATGCCATGGGCCAGACATATAGTGTAATAAAATATGATTATGACATCATACCATGGACCAGACATGTAATGTAATAAAATATGATTATGACATCATACCATGAGCCAGACATGTAGTGTCTGAGTCCAAGGAATAGAACCAATCATCATTATCGTTGGTTGGCCAGAGCCGGAGCATTGATCAGTCGTTTCCATGATTGTTCATTAGGGATGGAAGGTTGGCCATTTCAACATCAAGGTTTTTACAAATCAGTTCAAAGTATGTTTTTCTTTGTTTCCTGTTTTTCTTGCCGAGAGTGGGTGTCCACTGCCATGAGTGGGTGTCCACTGCCAGGAGTGGGTGTCCACTGCCAGGAGTGGGTGTCCACTGCCAGGAGTGGGTGTCCACTGCCAGGAGTGGGTGTCCACTGCCAGGAGTGGATGTCCACTGCCAGGAGTGGGTGTCCACTGCCAGGAGTGGGTGTCCACTGCCATGAGTGGGTGTCCACTGCCATGAGTGGGTGTCCACTGCCAGGAGTGGGTGTCCACTGCCAGGAGTGGGTGTCCACTGCCAGGAGTGGGTGTCCACTGCCAGGAGTGGGTGTCCACTGCCAGGAGTGGGTGTCCACTGCCAGGAGTGGGTGTCCACTGCCAGGAGTGGGTGTCCACTGCCAGGAGTGGGTGTCCACTGCCAGGAGTGGGTGTCCACTGCCAGGAGTGGGTGTCCACTGCCAGGAGTGGGTGTCCACTGCCAGGAGTGGGTGTCCACTGCCAGGAGTGGGTGTCCACTGCCAGGAGTGGGTGTCCACTGCCAGGAGTGGGTGTCCACTGCCAGGAGTGGGTGTCCACTGCCAGGAGTGGGTGTCCACTGCCAGGAGTTGGTGTCCGCTGCCAGGAGTGGGTGTCCGCTGCCAGGAGTGGGTGTCCGCTGCCATGAGTGGGTGTCCACTGCCAGGAGTGGATATCCACTGCCAGGAGTGGGTGTCTGCTGCCAGGAGTGGGTGTCTACAAGATGAATCTTGATACAGGTTCTTCTCCATGGTGACAGCAGTGACCAGCCAGTTGGACACATCTCATTCGAATCTTGGTTGAGACCTTGTCTATGCCCCTATAAAATTCTTTGTTTATCAGCCAGCATATCGCACCAGTGGACATTTAGACACTTCCTGAGCATTCTAGTGTAACTCCAGTTGAGCTGCATTTCCAGTTTTTTTTTTGTGAAGGGGCCAGGTATCAACTCCATAAACTCCCGTAAAGCAATACACTTTCCACAGTGGACCTCAAGAATTACAATCTAAGGACCACTGCTAACAGATCAGATACCAAAACACAGCAGCATTCACTTTCCTGGTTGCTGTTTACGCTGAGATAACATCATGAGATATATCAACAGAACTCACTCGCTGACAGATATATGACCATGCACCAGTAGTGGTCAGATGGTTACAGGCCACTATTGTTTCCGTGAGTGGAACCAATGCCAGAAGTTGGTCAGTGGTCAGATGGTTACAGGCCACTATTGTTTCCGTGAGTGGAACCAATGCCAGAAGTTGGTCAGTTCCACACAATGCATAAAGCTACAATTCGATTTTAATGAAAACTATCTTGTCACCGATCTGCGGTAGATTTTTGTCAAATCCTACAATTTTGTTTTCGAAAAAATCGGCATGGAAGGCGCTCGCCTTGATTTGTCACACATAATAAACCGGATTCTGTCTGCCCATCACTGATATGGGCATATGCTGCCAATCAGCAACTAGAAATTAAAAACTATGTCTATGCACAAGAGAAGTGTTGTTGTTTACAACTGTTCCATTTTCCCTGTTAATAAAAAAAATTCAGAGTGCAAAAAATCAGTAGTACTTTATCTGTGTCATATAAACCCAAAAGTAAAATACTGATCAGTTCCAGATTTCCCCACCATGAAGAGGCGAGGGAATACAGCCTATATGGTCAGGACCAGTTGGACATGTGGTAGTAAATAAATTGAACACCTACCTACAAATGTCTTTGTGCACAAACACTCACGTGTACAGCATGCCGCATGTTTGTAAGAGCACATCCAGTGTCCCGCCCTGAGAAAGACCTTACTATAAATGGGGAAATCTGCCCAGTGTACTCTAAGTCTTGTGGTTGTCTACGGTAGACTGGTCCATTACACTTTGAGGGCGGATGGGTTGTTCCTGGCACATACTCATACACTGACCTCCCAGGGCCTAACTGGAATGCTTAGGTGGATGGTTTGGTCCATTATTTCTCAGAGGGGTGACTGGTTGCCTGACATTGTAATACTGGCTTTGTGATGGGTCATAATTTCTGTGAAAGAGACTGAAGGTGAAATGGATGGTCTTTGAAGGCACCAAATTCAACTGATGTTCACTGTAGAGACAAGAAAATGATTTTATCAGAGAGAAATCACAGTTTACTATTGTTTTCCCCATTGAAACGAATGTTAAAAGCTAGTCAGGTAATTCCACGCTGTGTGCAAATTAACAATTCCATTTTAATAAAAACTCTACACTTTGATGTTTGTCTTGCTGTTCTAATAAAAACTATACATTTTGATGTGTTGTTTTGCTGTTTTAATAAAAACTATACATTTTGATGTTTGTCTTGTCGTCTTGCAGTAGCGCTTTCGTCAAATCCTACAATTTTGTTTTAAAGAAAATCAACATTGAAACCACTCATATGTTACCTAAAATGGATGGATTTTGTGTTCGTATGTCGGGGACCATTCCATCACTAACGCATAATTATGTGCTGTCAAACAGCAAATAGAAATTAAACCCGGTCATCTGCGTGCACTGTGGCGGCTAGGAAGCCAGCCTTGAAGACACCCCTGTTTAATGCGGCGTATGCTTAATTCGCTGCTGCAACATATTTGCTTAAATTATTGATGTTTATATTTATCTTAGTTACTGATATGCTTTCAACCTAATTTATTTTATTCTATGACATTATATATGTCATGTTGTTATTGCATTAACCTTTCATATGGCTCACAATTATATTTACATGCCCATCCTAATTATTTTAAAACAAAATATTATGTGTATTGTTTTACCGTAATGTACTATTGTAATCAGATTTATTTTATTCTGCATAGCACTGTGAACTGTATTGCATGTGGTGCTCTACAAAGTCAATATTATTATTATATTAGTGTTTTTATCACAGATAAACCAGGTGATGAGCAGCCAATTTGCACCTTTGCATCATAGTACAAAATCACTGTCACAAATTTATAAAATACTGTATTTGGCTGCATTATCGCTGCCCTGAACTCCCTATATGTTGGGTTAACCGCCCACCTGCTCACATTAGTCCCCACGCCCCATTTTGTGGATAAACAGAAACAAATTATTACCAAAATGTAGACAATAAACATGCAGAAATACCACAAAATGGGAAGAAAATTATGAGAGCTTGAGTGAGCATGTGGGGGCCCGGTCATGGTGTCTTACATCCCCAATCAGTTTATGTTGTTTCTGTGATTTTTTGCAAGGGGGGTTATCACTCGTGTTCACATTAGTGCCCAGCCCCCAAATTTGATATGCTGTATTCAACCTATCAAGCGTACATACCCTAATTAGCATACACCCCCGCTTTTAATCAGCAGGATCCATAATTGTAATTTGACTAGTGTGGAACAACTGAAAAGTATCGCCATCTGGTGTTAAACAGTTGGTACTACTTTTCAGTTGTTCTACACTAGTCGCCAAATGATACCACTAGTGTTAAACAGTTACCTTATTGTCTAGCGAGAAAAATTTAGGTGTACGTTTATAAGAACAGATTCTTTGAATATTTTTTCATGGCCCAGTTTGCCTATGGGTGATAATGTGGTAAAATACGGTAATTTGTGGTTTTTTTATCATAGTTGTGTTACAAATACTGCAAGGACTGATTTCACCAAGCAGCCATACCATATAAAATATAACTTTACATTTAAATGATTTTAATGACTAACTTGTGCCTTGTGCATCAAATTTGTTATGTTTACAAATGAAAAAGCTGCACCAATCCCGAGTTTCATTATATTGCTTCAATTTTGTACGATAGAGGGAATTATTTTGATGATTTTCAAAGGGTTCCTGACTTCAATTACTTCCACTGGCAAAGGCAGGTAGAAGGATCTCCTAGTTATGAGGAGAGCCAACACCTGCTCACTATACTTCAATTAGGACTGGTAGTAGACTCCTGTCAGTGTGGCAAGAAATCGATTTCCTCCTTTGTATGGTTCTTGTGTCGTTTTATTCTTAACACTTATTTCAGGCTGTTGTTTTTTCCTTCAGGTGGCTGGTGAAGTTGTTGAGATTAGCACCAAACCAACTGATCCACTGACCCAGTCTGTTAGTTCTCATCAGACATCCATTCACCCCATACGTCATTCCCGCCACCTCTCCTGTCTCTGTCGTATCTGGTGGGTCTTTATGGAGGCTCAATAAAGTAGACCACTTGCTCTGGGCTTTTACCAGCAAACACAGAGAAAACTAAGAAGTTTATAAATGAATACAGCAGACCTATACCAGTTGATATAATATACAGTGCCGGTAAAAAGTCATTGGACCATTTTGTACTTTTATGCCAAAAGCGAAGCGTAAAAATTATTGAAATTGTCAACACATGTTGTTTATATATGTCGAATATTGTTTAAAAAAATATGTTAAACAATTAAAATGAAGTGCCAACACTGGTTTATATCGAAATACGACTAAACTAGGATCCTGTTTTAGTAGTAAGTCGATTTAAGCCAGTCTTGGGCACCCCAGTTTAATTTTTCGTTAATATTTCATTACATTTTCATTATTTATCACTTAATTAGCAACCAACTAGTCATGTAAGATATACTTATTAAACAATATTCCAAATTTAAGGCACATTATACAATATACATTGAGAATTTCAGTCATTTCTCATGTTCAGTTAGAGCATACGCCTAAAATACAAAATGGTCCAATGCGTTTTTACTGTACATCCTCAGGATTCGTTGGCCGTGGCAAACAGACAATGTTGTTGCCCGCCACTGATGTGTCTGCAAACCTAGCCATGTCTGAATATTTCTTGACGGACGGACTCCATTGACATTGTGGTCGCCCAAAATCGGTCTCCCGGCACCCTTGATGACCTGCGGCACTTCGACATGCGACTTAAGATGAAAGCCAGCTGCCGCTCTGCGTCAGATCACGAAAACGAGAAGAGAATGGTGGGAAATACACTGAACAATAAAAGAAACGGCACAAGAGTTTGTCGCTCATACATGTGGGCTCTCACAAGTGTGAGATTCAAGATTGAATTCAAGATTGAATCAGGCACTTTTGATAATGATAATACAATATATAGTTAATTTGTTTGTTCATTTGTTGGTTTGTACATTCACCCCATACATTCGCCCATACATTTGCCCATTCATCCATCCATACATTCACCCATACATTCGCCCATTCATTCGCCCATACATTCGCCAATACATTCGCCCATTCCTCCCTGTCTTAATTGTTTGGTTTATGTTGTCCATTTAATGTGGTGACATGATGTCTTCCTTCCAGTGATTTCGGTTCGTCTTTGCAATTGTCCCACTGAATCTTGTATCCTTCTCTTTGATGTCTCGCAGAGTTGTTGTTGGTCGACCTCTTCTCCGAGGGCCAATGAGCTTCCAGAGCAGGACTTTGTTGGCTGCTTTATCATTGCACATCTCATGACCTGCCAGACAAAGATGACATTCTCTTTTTTCTACACTGCATGTCATGTTGTGAGTTTGTGTAGTATCCAAGATTATTTAATATCCTCTACATTCTCAATTTCACTCCCCTCTAGCGTGTGCTTACTATGGTTAGAAGATGGATTGATATGCACGTACTTGGGTTTGCTTGGATTAAAAAATAGTTCAATAGATTCGGAAGCACTTTCCACCTTATGAAATAAGTTCCGTTTTTTTAATTGAGCCATACGAGACAGTTACCAGCCTTTTCTGAGCCATGCTGAATCTGTGTACGTGTTTGTGCTGGCAAGTAGATATCCGTAAGGACACTTCACCCCAGTGTTTCTGCTGTTCCATTTTTTTAAGCCTGCAACAGCTTACAGATTTCCGCTCTGTGTGGGATGCTTTACTTCAAAGGCGCCTGGTACAGCAAGAAACATAGCGTTTTCCCCAAACTCCAGCTGCTAATTAGTGTATCTGTTTTTTAAAGAACATCGTGGGGTGGGTAGCGTGGAATTCAAGCCCAGTACCTAGTAACGAGGCAAGTACCGTACACACATGTACCATTAAAACGCCCTGAATTTATTAATTCAGGTTCGTTGATGTTCAAATATATAGTGTGATTGAATAGTTTTGCACAGTCGGTTTCATAAAACAGTGCATGCTTTTGCTAAGATCACCGAAAGAATTTATGCTGATCGTTATTGAGAATAAATAACAACTGTGTACAAATGATCTAAGATCTTGTAATGGATGCTAGGTAAGCTCGATTTTTTGGCGATCTGATTCTGAAACAAGATGAACACAAAAAATTAGATTGGAGAGGAAGCGTTAAGCCCCCACGCTAGTGCTTAAATATACTATAAATCTGAATGTCAAAAAGGTAACAGACATAACATTCGAGTTAGCACAATTATCAGTTTTGTATATTATTATAGGTCATGGCATGTCTGAGTCTACTTTGTGTTAATGAGACCTTTGCTTGAATGGCAAAATATAATCTTGATATATAATGCAGTGATAAATGACTTTATGAATCAGCAAGTTTTTATTCATATTATACAGTGTGAGCAGTTGCATAATAGTTTCTCCAGAAACTCAGATTATTTCTCTGTTATCAGCAGTCACCACTCCAAGACCACGCCTTGTTAACTAACTATACAGTCAGTCATCACATGCACACCTGCTCCGTCAATTAAGATACATGTCTCTGCCAAGTTTTAAGGTGATAGTTCTTTTCACAACCAAACTGTTCACTCAACTCATGTTTTGATTATCCAGTCTGCACCAGTGCATTGTAAATGAGGCAGCAAACTCTGGTTTCTGGCTGTGTTTCCATATTTGGGCGATCAAGTTTATACTATGATTTTACAGTAAAAATAAATCCAAATAAAGACAACCAGACTCCACACCAGACTTCACACCAGACTCCACACCAGACTCCACACCAGACTTCACACCTTTAAAAGGAATTCTGTTAATTTTTCGATCTCAAGTTACATCTAAAGTAACAGTGTTAGATTTCATGTTTTATTTATTATTGTTGTCATATGTTTACCACCAGAAATGGCAGAAAATATGAATTTAACAGACCAATCAGTCGTCCAGTTGAAAACGTTGTATTTCACCTTCAATGGTGAATATTTATCGACTTTAATTAGAGTCAAGTGGTCTCTAATTTAGTGCCCTGCGCGGGCCTAGAATTTGATCCCAAGCCCGGCCCGTAATTAGCAGTTAGAGTCCAGGCCCGCAATAATTTTTCAAGCCCGGCCCAGGCCCGCAAACTAGAATTTAGGCCCCGACCCAGATTGTTTGGCCCAGGCCCGGCCCAGCCCGCAAGTTTCAGGCCCAAGCCCGGCCCATACCCGCGGGCCAAAGATGGGTAAGCCCGCGGCCCGCAAGCCCGCGGCCCGCTAAGTTTAGAGAAGATAAACCTATAATCTTATAACAAAGACGAAAAACAAATAAACTGTAAAACATACTTATTGTTTTATTAAATAAAAAAGGTCCATAGTGTGCTGGATGAGTTCTAAAAATTCAGCACCACCAACTTCTTCAAACTTACGAATATCCTGAAGAAAAATAAAGAAAAACTTCTTAGTGTCATTACTATTAGATATGGTAACATTTGTTATATTTGGCTTTAATGTATTGGTTTATTGTTAGGGTAGGATATTTGTTTATCTAACCCTGACTTAATCCATATGCAAGCCATAATCCCAATTTATATTGTTAATTGAATTAGCTCAACTAAGTTAACATAATTTAATATGATATTTCAATTAAATGTCACCCACTGGCACTGACACCCAGTGGCATTTCCAGCAGGTCTGCAGCCACTAGCCTGAGACAGACAGGTTCAGACATGTGTGAATTAGTACAAGTGTGAATGAATTAGGACTGGGGAGAAATACCAATTACCAACTGGGTTGGGTACTGGGTAGTGGGCTAGTGGCCTAGTGTGCACTTGGCAGTGGGCAGGTCTTTCAGGTGGGCAATGTTTGGAGGGAAGACCTAGACAATAGAATGTCCACTGGTATGGTCAAAGGGTGATAAGTTGATTGTTAATCATGGCTTGATTGCCTCTGCAAATATTTCTAAAGTAAACATTTGGGGCTGGCTACTTCCAGCCAAGTGAACTTATGGGGTCATTAGATTCCATGCAAGGTCTCAATTTGCAACTATATAATACTAAACAAATAATTTTAAGCATTCATTAAACGGAATTACAATTTATAATCAGTTTTTATTTAAAAAAATAAAGTAATAATCGGTGTTTTGTATGAATATTTTTATTATGTCCAGGCACAGCCCAAGCCCGGCCCGGCCCGCTCACACTAGGCCCAGGCCCGGCCCAAGCCCGATGTGTTTAAATTGTTTTCAGCCCAGGCCCGGCCCGGGCCCGCAGTATGTAGGCCCGGCCCGGCCCGCGAGATTATGTAGAGGCCCAGCCCGGCCCGCGGGCTGCGGGCCGGGCTTGGACCAAAAGCCCCGCCTGCGCAGGGCACTAAGTCTCTATATATGTTCTAAAACAAACATATTTCACTTTCAAAGGTGAAGATTTATCAACTTTAATTACAGTCAAGTTGTCTCTATATATATGTTGCAAAACAAACATATTCCACCTTCATAGGTGAAGATTTATTGACTTTAATTACAGTTAAGTTGTCTCTATATATCTTCTAAAACAAACATATTCCACCTTGGAAGGTGAAGATTTATTTTCTTTAATTACAGTCAAGACTTAGTGGTCTCTATATATGTTGTAAAACAAACATCTTTTAATTCATTGCCAAATTGTATATTTTCTAAAATATGTAGAGGTGAATAATGATAATGTTAGTAACACATGGTCTGTATGGATATTATTTTCAACCAACCATGAAAATATCAATACTAATAAATTCTATGTCACAAAATCCCGTAAAACAGTCATTCAGTTAACCAGTAAAAAAATTTTTACATTCTCTTTTTTTAAGTAATTTTCTCCATTTTGTGACTAACTAAGGACAGCTAACTGAGAGAGAAGTTAGCAGGTGTTTGTGGCAACTAAATATTGTTGATATCCACTTGGACAATGACTGAGATTACAGAAAGTCAATATATCCATTGAAGCTGAGTTGATCAGTGTAATTAGGCACAGTGACATGGCTAATTTTGTTAACTCTGCCCCTGGCCCCAGACCCACTGTTTACTGTAGAGATGATAGTAAGACAATTCTGAAGAGAACATTTATTTTAATATGCCTACATTGCAGCACTAAGAACTGTTAAAAATGATTACCACATTTCACAAATTGACATTAATCTACCTTTATTTTATAATTTCAGGCAAGAAAATAATTAAATATCAACAAATATTACATATGCATTTTTATGTGATTTTTACAGGTGTGTGATTTTGGCAGCACGTGTCAAATAATGACAGTGGTTGTCAAAAAATGTCATAATATCTTATTGTTCCTTTTACAACATCAGGAAATGTCATAATGGTTGTCATAATGGTTGCTATAATGGTTGTCATCAGGAACGTAATTATAACCTCATTTGTGCATGGTCCTATGGCAACAGCCGATTTATATTCTTGTTGACACGCAGAAGACACTATGACATTTGAATCACACATTTTTATGACAATTCCTTGAAGGACACAGTGTCGCAAATTGAATGCAATTCAATCAGTTTAGGTTTTCCACTAATTATGGCTTGTTTTCTTCTACTGTCTACTTCTACGCTGGAGGAGCTTCAGTGGCAGCTGCAAGAGAAACTGGCAAACAAACCACAGATGATTTTGCCATTCCAGAACAGATGCTGTCTTAATTTTGTGCCTTGGGTGGGGCCAGATGCTATTCCTATTAGTTATTAATTTTGTTTTCTTCCCCTGCCTTGGTGTTAGTCACATATCATGTGACCAGCGTATTGTCGATCTGGGTGCGTTCGCATCATGCATACAAACATATGTATATGGTGGGTTAAGTTAGAGACCACCACTGTGTGAGTTTACAGTAGGTTACACATTTATCCCCTGTGTTTGATCTTTTACTTCCCCTAGCATAATAATAATAATGAACTTTATTTAAACACTGGTTTCCAGAGTACGACTCTTGATCAATAGTCTGTACAATGTCATTACAATAAAATAGTATATATACACACACACACACACACACACACACACACACACACACACACACACACACACACACACACACACACACACACACACACACACACACACACACACACACACACACACATGAGATGTCATTTGAAAACATTATAACTGTAAGTCTTGTATAATAAAAATCAGACTATGTATTTATAACAAAAATGAGACAATCAGAGAATAAAATTATAAACCATCATAAAACTCAGTTAAAGTAGATAATGCAATCTTAATGAGTACAAGAAGGATGACCTCAAAACAACATATTAGACATTAAAAGTGAGTTTAAAATAATGAATTTTGAGGCGTGCTTTGAAAGCGTCCATGGAGGAGATCAGTCGCAGAAGTGGTCCTGCACGGGAGAATGATCGCCGACTATATCTCACAAGGTTATATCATGGCACAGTTAGAAGGGCACGGCCTGCTGATCGGCATGGTATGTAGAGCGCGTAGACACCAGATAGAGAACTGTGCAAATGCTACCTGCTCCTCATGGCACAGAGAAAGAAGACTAATTTTCCTACCTTGCGGACAAATAATAATTATAATAATAATGAACTTCTATAGCGCCTATATCCTCAGGAACCTCAGCTCAGAGGCATAGATACAACAAACCAGATTCATTTAGCATAATCATGAACAAAGACGCACAACATTTATCACAAGGGACCTTCAAAGATCTCTGTGGAAATGCAATTTGGAATAAATTTGTCTTGGTTTTTTTTGGAAGGTAGCTATAGTTTCAGATGATTTTAAAGTAATGGGGAGCTCATTCCAGACCCTAGGTACAGCGGCAGAGAAAGCACATTTGCCCAAGCAGATAAATCCTGACACAAACTTATATTGTATTTATGACATTAATTTGTGTTTATCCTCACAAACAAGAGGCACTGTGCTCGAATCCAGATTTCCTACACAAGCAATGCAGCAGAAACATATACACTGTGATCCCAGCATGCAGTGGGGCATACAAACCTCTCCAGGAAAAACCAAAAAATTACACTACATGTAAACATAAGTAAACATGTAAACATAAGTAAACATGTAAACATAAGTAAACATGTAGGTGTCAAACAACAGCAATTTGTTGCATGCTTCCACCAATCAGGAGATTAAAAAGATGACTTTTTCACCATAATATGGTGAAAAGGTCATCTTTTAAATCTCATAATTGGTTGAGACCAAGTCCTAACTTTGTTTGTTTTGTTGTCCAGTAGTTTGGAAGTACATATACAACACATGAGCAGAAGGAAATATAGCTGAGTAACACTTGATGCAGTGACTCACCATATTTTCACAAATTGCGTAGTATTTACATACTCATTGATTTAGAGATGTTGTGTTAGCCTTAAACCTAAGCTACTATAAGTATATTTACGTGCTTGTGAGTGCATTAGAGGCAACTCCCATGCACTAGCTGTCTACTAGTGGCACTAACGTCTTCAATTTGTTCAGGATGTCACTGCCCAAATCTTTTTGCGAAATTGATGGCTTTCTCCAGCTATCGCTGTCACTGTTCCTGAGACATCTGTACTGGTCGTGTACAATATTTACCATGGCTTGCCTCTGCTTCTTTTTCCTGTCGCTATCTCCCAGTATCATATTTCCTATCATGCCTCTTAATGTTGCCATAAATGTTACATTGTTGGTGCTTGATGAAACTGCACAACTGGTTTTGCGGTACATTTAGTATGCTCAATTGCAATACATTGGAAAAGAAGCAGAGATTGGCAATGGATTAAAATCCTCAAAGCTTGGCAGGGACAAAACATAGCAGAACTGTTTGAAGACACCTGTATTTGTGGGAAATGGAGGGTCATGATTGCGTATGCCTGCAACATACCTGGCATCTGTTGGGAAAGATAGTATGGTGCACTATACAGCGTATGTGCAGTATCTTGCGGTAATATTTCATCTCAAAGGCAATTTAACAAGATTTCACAACATTTTTCAGCCAAGCCAAAGGCCCAGATGGCAAGTGGACAAGGAAGTCATTGGCTTATCGAAAGTCCAACAATGTCCATCTACGTGTAACCCGCCCTCCTGAGATATGTGTCAACCTTGTTTTTAAACATATTCATGCTGCTAGCAGTTACACAATCCATAGACAATTTGTTCCATTCATTTATTATCCTCTGTGACAACGAGTACTTCCTGATATCCAATCTACACAGATCCTGTATTAATTTTACCTCATGTCCTCTGGTTCTACTATCTTTCTTATTTGAGAAAAACATTTCTATCAATGTTTTCATACACATTCAGTATCTTAAAAACTTCAATCTGACCTCCTCTTAACCTGCTTGTCTCTAGGGTTGTTAAACCACATTCTTTTAGGCATTTTTCATAACTAAGGTCTCTCAGTACTGCAGTTATTCCCTAGCAGAGACACCTGATGTTTTTCTGTCACCTCCTGCGCTTTCTGAAGCAGCTGTAGCAGCACCTGGTGGCTAATGGAGTTGACACTCTCAGTTTCTTGCTCACACCTCCCGTGTTTTTCATAGGCTGCTTACTCCGTCATCAAGTGCAGGCCTCTTGTCGTGAGTGGGAGAGTAGAAATTCATTTCCCACCAGGAAATTATACAGCCTAGAGTCCCACTCCTCCAAGCTATTGCACTGAACACAGCCATGAGGAGTGTGCCAGGATAAACAATAACTGTATACTGAGTAACAGGACAGAGTGAAAACAACACTGGGCAACAGAGGACAGAGTGAAAACAACACTGAGTAACAGAACATAATGAAAACAATACTGGGCAACAGAATAGAGTGAAAACAACACTGAGCAACAGAACAGAGTGAAAACAACACTGGACAACAGAGCAGAACAGAATTCAAACAATACTGGACAACAGAACAGAATTCAAACAATACTGGACAACAGAACAGAATTCAAACAATACTGGACAACAGAACAGAATGAAAACAGTACTGGATAACAGAACAGAAAGAAGACAATGCTGAACAACAGAATGAAGACAATACTGTGCAACCGAATGAAGGCAATACTGGGCAACGGAATGAAGACAATACTGTGCAACCGAATGAAGACAATACTGGACAACAGAACGTAGACAATACTGGGCAACAGAATGAAGACAATACTAGCTAACAGAACGAAGGCAGTACTGGACAACAGAATGAAGACAATACTGGACAACAGAATGAAGACAATACTGGGCAACAGAATGAAGACAATACTGAACAACGGAATTAAGACAATACTGGGCAACAGAAAGAAGACAATACTGGGCAACAGAATGAAGACAATACTGGACAACAAAATGAAGACAATACTGGGCAACACAATGAAAACAATATTGTGCAACAGATCGATGACAATACTGGGCAACAGAATGAAGACAATACTGGACAACAGAATGAAAACTATATTGGACAACAGAATGAAGGCAATACCGGACAACAGAACGTAGACAATACTGGACAACAGAACGTAGACAATACTGGACAACAGAACGTAGACAATACTGGGCAACAGAATGAAGACAATACTGGACAACAGAATGAAGACAATACTGAACAACGGAATTAAGACAATACTGGGCAACAGAAAGAAGACAATACTGGGCAACAGAATGGAGACAATACTGGACAACAAAATGAAGACAATACTGGGCAACACAATGAAAACAATATTGTGCAACAGATCGATGACAATACTAGGCAACAGAATGAAGACAATACTGGACAACAGAATGAAAACTATATTGGACAACCGAATGAAGGCAATACCAGACAACAGAACAAAGACAATACTGTGCAACAGAATGAAGACAATACTGGGCAACAGAACAAAGACAATACTGTGCAACAGAATGATGGCAATACTGGACAACAGAACGAAGACAATACTGTGCAACAGAATGAAGACAATACTGGGCAACAGAATGAAGACAATACTAGAAAACAGAATGAAGACAATACTGGACAATGGAATTAAGACAGTACTGGGCAACAGAAAGAAGACAATACTGGGCAACAGAAAGAAGACAATACTGGGCAACAGAATGAAGACAATACTGGGCAACAGAATGAAGACAATACTAGAAAATAGAATGAAGACAATACTTGACAATGGAATTAAGACAGTACTGGGCAACAGAAAGAAGACAATACTGGGCAACAGAATGAAGACAATACTGGGCAACAGAATGAAGACAATACTGGACAACAGAATGAAGACAATACTGGACAACAGAATGAAGACAATACTGGACAACAGAATGAAGACAATAGTGGCAATAATAAAGAAGACAATACTGGCAATAATAAAGAAGACAAGTGAAGTGCAGAAAATGACATAAACTTGGTTTTCTAGCAAAGTTAAAGCTTGGTTTCAACCAACTATGATCTCATAAAGATAACTGTTTCACTGGTGTGTACAATGTGATGTCACATGTGCAACAGATTGCTGAATTATGTGTGTTAATGACATCCCTGATGTCTCTTTCACACACTTTCTGACTATTCATTTAATTGATACTCTGCAGTAGTTCTGGTCCAGCAGGCCTATTAGGGCTCAACTTTAGATGGCAGTCAGAAAACAGCTTGGAAGTTGCCATCAAGAGAATGATGCCACAGGTGTTCTGAAAGCCTGGCTGATGAGGTGATTATTGCCCTTATTGTACCTGGTGTTATTAAACCAATTAGACACCAAGATTCTGGTAATCACATCATATCTCTGGTTTCTTGCACAACGCCAAGTGAACACCAACGTCAGTGGCTTCAGGGAGATTTTTTCCTCATTGACAGCACCAAGTTTAACATAAATTAATAGTATTCTCAATATCTTCGTCCTGGCATCAATAATCAAAGAACTCTATCTTGATATATTACTATAATTTTCATCATGGAATGGTTTGCCGATTGTAGTGTGGAACTAACTAATGTTTTTTTTACCAAAGTAATTATATTATGAAACTAACCTGGGATTATGACAGAACTCATGTATTGATTGATCATGAGAGAACTAATGGAACAGTGCCCAGATATGTATGTACTTGATTCTAAGAAAAAACCCAGAAGATTAAGATTAGTGTTTGGTGGCAAAAAGATTTGCTCCATCATGATGACTTTCTATTTACGATAGTAAATGACACTTATTAATATGTCTACTTATGAATTTTTTTATTTTTTCCAGAAAGCTTCTCAGAAAGTCAATCATTGTTATAAATAACATTCCATCTGTGCTTGAACGTCATACCCACAGATATCAGGAATATCAGACGTATGAAACAATTTGGCCTAATTCCAACATGTTCCATGTAGCAAGAGTCCACTGTATGCACGCGCGCTCACTCACATCCACATAATATGTGGATGTGAGTGAGCGCGCGTGCATACAGTGGACTCTTGCATGCATGCACACATGCAGACACACACACACACACACACACACACACACACACACACACACACACACACACACACACACACATATAATTATACATATATATATATATATATAATTATATATACATATATATATATATATATATATATATATATATATATATATATATATATATATATATATATATATATATATATATATATATATATACATTAATTGCATTGTTTTCTATGCAATACATGCCATTTACCTTGGTGAATACTAATGAAAATAGCTTTCAGAACATCCTGTTCTTGTTGTCATTACCTGGGGAAACCTGTCTGTTTCTGTGCAGCTTGAAGGACAGAGTGGCCTGGCTAAGGAATGTCATTTGAGTTCCAGTAACCTCGGTCACCTCCAAGGTATGTGGCAATGTCTGCAACGTTGAAGAGCTCCTTCAGATAAGTTCTTTCCTGCAAAAGAGGACCCGGGTTCAAGTCTATGTTCTACAATTTTGAGCTAGGGAAAGTTTGGTCACCCTACTGTAGTTTTGTGCATGTGGCTTTCTGAAGAGACTAAACACTACAGTACCCTTCCAACTGGTGTCTATGCCAGGGGAAATAAAAAATCCCACCCAAGGGGTAACAAACTCAAGCACATACTGCACCAATTGTGTGAATTAACTGCTGGAAAAACTAACTCTGATAATGGAGCAAACATCACAAGTGTCTAGGCATATACCATCGCTGTATAAATGTTATTATTATCATTTTAGCATGTATTGTTTAAAAGTCATTAATTTTGAAATGTTGATGTTTTAAAAGTTTTCATTTTGTCTATAGTATTACTATATGTTTTAAGACTATGATTATGAATTATTGTGTGATGAGTAAATGGTCTTTCACTACAGTGTATATCTGTGTGTTCTTCCCTGCAGGTATACTTGATGTCATTGAAACATTCCCCGGCACTGAGCAAGTTTTGAAACGTTTCCGAGCGTGCCGATGCGACAACGCATGTCCGCCACTTATTGTCGATGTCATATGTAACCATGGTAATAAGTGGGTGAAGGTCGTCGCCAGGAAGGCTCAGGCTGTCCATCTCGTCTGGGCAGGTATGAGATGCTCCCGGGATCGTATTTTCGGTGGTTGGTGTTATTTGTTAGACCTGTGCTGTCAGTGTTCTGGGTCTACAACTGAAACCTCGGGTCCTAATGGGTATCATGGAAATAAGCAATAAAGTCACAATCTTGGTAATTGTGTTCTAAATGCAACTGTATTTAATCTCCATTGCCTACAATACTGTGTGTTCACTATAGCGCAATGAAGCCGATTAGAATTCTGTAGTTTCTTGTCTTGAAGTAAAAAAAATTTCAGTGATGTAACTGTTTGTGATTGACCTACTTTTGCTCCGTGTTGGTGCATTGATAAATTTTAGGAGTTTTCCTCACTTCCCTCTTCCAAGAGTAGACAGCTCCCAGTCTCCCTCCCAGGAACTGTGTCTGACCCGTACTGTGAATAAATGGTCATAGAGTACCAAGAACCGTACAGACCATGGAAACTGGAATCGTGATAGCACTAATCTGTACTATTACTAGGTGTGTTACACTACATCTAACTATCGATGCATCGCAATGGCCAATGTGTCAGTGTAATCTGTACTATTACTAGGTGTGTTACACTACATCTAACTATCGATGCATCGCAATGGCCAATGTGTCAGTGTAATCTGTACTATTACTAGGTGTGTTACACTACATCTAACTATCGATGCATCGCAATAGCCAATGTGTCAGTGTAATCTGTACTATTACTAGGTGTGTTACACTACATCTAACTATCGATGCATCGCAATAGCCAATGTGTCAGTGTAATCTGTACTATTACTAGGTGTGTTACACTACATCTAACTATCGATGCATCGCAATGGCCAATGTGTCAGTGTAATCTGTACTATTACTAGGTGTGTTACACTACATCTAACTATCGATGCATCGCAATGGCCAATGTGTCAGTGTAATCTGTACTATTACTAGGTGTGTTACACTACATCTAACTATCGATGCATCGCAATGGCCAATGTGTCAGTGTAATCTGTACTATTACTAGGTGTGTTACACTACATCTAACTATCGATGCATCACAATAGCCAATGTGTCAGTGTAATCTGTACTATTACTAGGTGTGTTACACTACATCTAACTATCGATGCATCGCAATGGCCAATGTGTCAGTGTAATATGTACTATTACTAGGTGTGTTACACTACATCTAACTATCGATGCATCGCAATAGCCAATGTGTCAGTGTAATCTGTACTATTACTAGGTGTGTTACACTACATCTAACTATCGATGCATCGCAATAGCCAATGTGTCTGTAATCTGTACTATTACTAGGTGTGTTACACTACATCTAACTATCGATGCATCGCAATGGCCAATGTGTCAGTGTAATCTGTACTATTACTAGGTGTGTTACACTACATCTAACTATCGATGCATCGCAATAGCCAATGTGTCAGTGTAATCTGTACTATTACTAGGTGTGTTACACTACATCTAACTATCGATGCATCGCAATGGCCAATGTGTCAGTGTAATCTGTACTATTACTAGGTGTGTTACACTACATCTAACTATCGATGCATCGCAATGGCCAATGTGTCAGTGTAATATGTACTATTACTAGGTGTGTTGCACTACATCTAACTATCGCTGCATCGCAATGGCCAATGTGTCAGTGTAATCTGTACTATTACTAGGTGTGTTACACTACATCTAACTATCGATGCATCGCAATGGCCAATGTGTCAGTGTAATCTGTACTATTACTAGGTGTGTTACACTACATCTAACTATCGATGCATCGCAATGGCCAATGTGTCAGTGTAATCTGTACTATTACTAGGTGTGTTACACTACATCTAACTATCGATGCATCGCAATAGCCAATGTGTCATTGTAATCTGTACTATTACTAGGTGTGTTACACTACATCTAACTATCGATGCATCGCAATGGCCAATGTGTCAGTGTAATCTGTACTATTACTAGGTGTGTTACACTACATCTAACTATCGATGCATCGCAATAGCCAATGTGTCAGTGTAATCTGTACTATTACTAGGTGTGTTACACTACATCTAACTATCGATGCATCACAATAGCCAATGTGTCAGTGTAATGTGTACTATTACTAGGTGTGTTACACTACATCTAACTATCGATGCATCACAATAGCCAATGTGTCAGTGTAATATGTACTATTACTAGGGGTGTAAAACTACATCTAACTATTGATGCATCACAATAGCCAATGTGTCAGTGTAATCTGTACTATTACTAGGGGTGTAATACTACATCTAACTATCGATGCATCACAATAGCCAATGTGTCAATGCAATACTATCGACAGTAAATTTAATTTTATCGTGTATAGTACTCTAAATTATCGATAGTAACAATAGTTGATAAAACAAATCAGCAGGACTACTCGTGTCACTGTAGTGCAAGTTGTTTCATATTTATTTTGTCATTTTTCGTATTTATTGACATAACATCAACAGTCGTCGACAAGACCAGGATCATTCACAGATTCACTATTTTGAATCAACTGCCACATTATGGCGCATCCATCAGTTATAGGGGTTGTTTCCTGGCTATTTGCTATTCCATGATCACAATAGTTATGAAGCTATTGCAACGGTATTACAATAATAGTAGAGCTATTGCAATACTATAAAAATAGTAAAACTGTCCCCAATAATGATTACCTATCAGGCACTTTCATCTGAGAACTCGCTCTTAGATAGTGTTAGGTCAGTAGGAAACATAATAAAATTTACAGAATCTGAAGACTTATCTTTTAACTATGTTTTTCCTCCTTAGTGTCCTAGCTTATTTATTCACATGTTGATAACTGTAACATTGTATATCAATTTTGAGATTGCCTAACCCTTTTTCTAAAATTCTGTCATCACGAACATTGTCATCCATATGTCACCATTGGTCCCTGTCCTGCATAACGTTTACAAGTTCAGAAATGGTTATCCCAAATTCAGATGTGAGTAGTTTTGGAGAAGTTAGCGACGGTCTACCTGGTCTTCATGGTCTCCCTGGTTTTTATGGTCTCCCTGGTTTCCATGGTCTCCTTGGTCTCCCTAGTCTCCATGGTCTCCCTAGTCTCCATGGTCTCCCTAGTCTCCATGGTCTCCCTAGTCTCCATGGACTCCCTAGCCTCCATGGTCTCCCTAGTCTCCATGGTCTCCCTAGTCTCCATGGTCTCTCTAGTCTCCATGGCTCCCTAGTCTCCATGGTCTCCTTGGTCTCCATGGTCTCCCTAGTCTCCATGGTCTCCCTAGTCTCCATGGTCTCCCTGGTCTTCACTGTCCGTGCTTTGGTTGCCAAATAACCAGTTCTCTCACCACTTCGTTACTTCTGCAAATTTGGCTCGCCTCCATCAGATTGTCAGATCTTAGGTGTTTCCATCATGACAAACAGAGAATTTTACATGGAATCAATGTGAAATTCTCTATTTGTCATTAGTTGTGTCCAGGAAATGTTTAGTGCTTTACATAGTAATTGTGTGTAGCGTCCACTCCAGCTTCAACCATTTGCATTTTGTGAGAGTCTTGTCAACAGTTGACATATCTGTAACTGGCGATTAAAATACGAAGACCACAAAGATAAAACAGTCATAGTTCGCATTACAAAACAGTTAGTGCTACCATCAGGTAGCCGTATTGGTAAAGCAAGTTCTGTGAAAATATCTGGTAGAACAAGAAACATATATAACATATATAACATATATAACACTATAAAATATAACATATATAACACTATAAAATACGCTGTAATGTACATGGTGCTCAGCGGTAAAACGCAGATTCCTGACGAACAAAGCTAGAAGGATCAGAGCCCTAGCCTGCCACACATATCAACAGCCCAATATATATTCTGTCGCCAAGTATATGTATATCTGTATATGATGTAGCACAAAAAGAATGTGCCTTATAGTTATTTATAGTTGTTTCGCTACGTAGTAAAGCACGTTAAGTATAACACTATGGACGCATCCAATCAAACCTATTTTTAAAATTGCTCTAGCTAAAAATGGAAAGTTTATTACTCTGATCTTTTTACCTTTGTAGTCTTCGCATGTTATTCTGGGTGGCGTTTATTAATATATTACCCCTGCTGGCTGTAATATTCATTGGCTGTGTTGCAAGTGTTTGTTGGTCAAACTGTGACTTTGAGGTTGAGAGAAACACTGAATTAGATTCACACAGGCAAACCAGTTTCCCCGCTGGAATTGATTGGATTGCCCTGTGGTCTGTGAGATTGCCTATTATATTGTTTTTAGGTTAAATAATTACATTTGGCTATATTGAGCTAGGTTTTTATTCCTAATTTAATTACTTGTAATTAGTCTACTTTTAAATAAATTTTATTAGTCTTTAATTTAAAAATTTTATATGTATCTGTTTTTTATTTAAAGCTTTTTGTATAAAGTGCATTACGTTTTTAAAGGAAATTGTGCTATATAAAAATAAAGTTGTTATTATTATATAATTGTCTTGCGAGACAGAAGGACACCATTGATTCACCACGATGTAAATCACTTTGTCTGTAGTGTGATCGAATTGTTATCACATTAACATCACAGCATCCTCATCAGTCGGATGTCGGTTGTGAGTAATCTGTGTTTGTTAGCTGTCTAGTGGTCTTGTGGTCAAGATCTTCAAGGACACGTATTTGTTGCTCTCATCTAGCGGTTAGACCATTGGACTGTCCATCAAGTGGACCGATGTTCAAGGTCACCTTCAGCCATTTTGAAACTTGGCCACTTTCATTAGCCCCACATTGCCTGTGTCTTTCAGAAGAGACATTAAAATGTTGTTGGTCCCTTCTACCTGTTGTCTATGCCAGGGGAAATAAAAGATCACACACAGGGAAATGCAAAAATCCTTTTGTGGAGCTGGTGATCGCGATCTGTAAACTCACTACTAGCTTCCAGTTTAGCTGTTTATGAGTAAGATTTAAAGATATTTGCACGATCTGTAAACTTTTAATAATTTTTTTATATATGTGCGATTTTTACATTATCTTATATTTTTTGTAGAGATATTTGTCAGTGGATTTTTTTTTTTTTCAAAATTAAATTGAACTCTATTTTTTTCTTAGACTGCGTACAAGATATTTGTCAGTGAAATCACCTGTCCGGTTCGATTTTTTTGGGCTTTTTAACATTAAATTGTTGATTTTTAGAGTTTTTTGTAACATTAAATTGCACTTTTTCTTCTATTTTTCATATTTTCTTATACTGCGGTCTGGTTCTGATGCCACCGTGATATTGTTACAGCACATTTCGGATGATCGCCATATTAACAACACCAGCTATTGCCGGTATAGCATTGTTTGGGCACTAAAAGTGTAATCAAACGCAATATTGTTTTACAAATATATGTCCGTTTTGTACCTGATCCGATGGGGAGTGATGCAAAGAACACATTAGCATCGAAAAAATTAGGTAAAAATGTCATTTAATAGCGTTAATAATTTCGGCCAGGTTAATGCACCTTTACCAAACTATCGTATACATTGTTAAATATATATTAGATAAAGTGATACATTTACATAAATTACATACATAAGGTAATATCTGATATAGTTGTAGTAAACGATTTCGGCAAAAAGGAATTAACAGCAGGATTTTAGCGTAAGTTCGTTTACACTGACTTCATTGTTTTGTTTACACAGTGTTCACCGTGGCAGGCTTTTTTTTGCTCGTGCGAACTTAGTAGAAAAGACATAGTTAGCAAGTATATTAGCCTAAAGTGTTCTTTTGAACACAAAAACAGCCTTATTCAAGGCTAACGTAGCAATCACATTAAGTCAAAAACTTTTGATGGCGCCGTGAAAATGGCAGGTGAAGGCCCCCAGGCATTTAATATGCAGCAGTTGTAGCAACTGGGTGGACTTCATCAAGTCCGGGTTTGAGAAGTCCTGGGCTGAGGTTCAGGCAGATAGTTTTAGTTTTGAGTGTAGGATGGATCGAAGAAAAGGGGAGTGGGGGAGACAGTAGCGAAGGAGTCGGGGGGCAAGGAGATGATAGTTAAGGTGATGGGAGTGAGGGAGACGGGAGGGAGGGTGTCAGGAGGGAAGGCGATGGGAGCGCAAGTTAGCCAGGGGACGGGAGGGAAAGGTGACAGGTTGTTGAGTGAGAGAGAGCCTGTTTGATAGTCTGTCACCAAGTGACAAGACTGCAGGACAGAATGTGATGGAGGGGATCCATCGGAATAGCTATTCCGAGGCAGTGATAGAGGGGGTGAGAAAGAGAGCGAGGGTATTTGTGGGGGACTCAATAGTTAGGAAGACCGACAGAGTCTTAAACAAGGGAGATGACGTGGTAGTTTGCTTGCCTGGGGCCAAAATAGAGACGATAACTGAGAGGGTACAAAACTTTGTGGGTTCGGGCAAGGGTAGATTTGTTTTAGTACACATAGGGACAAATAACATAGAGAGGGAGGGTACAACTGCCATAGTTAGGAAACACAGGAATTTGGGCAGAACACTAAAGCAGACGCGGGTTGAGCAGGTAATACTATCAGGGATTTTACCAGTAATAGGAAGGAGGGGTCATGGATATCGAAATTGCCGGGGGATGACAATTAACAAGCTAGTCGAGAAGCTATGTAGGGAAGAGGAAGTTGGTTTTGTGGATTTGTGGGGAAGTTTTGTTGGAAGGGCTGATATGTTCATGAAGGACGAGCTTCATCTAAGTGGAAAGGGGCAGCAGTATTTGTGGATGGGCTCTCAGCAGCAGTAGAAAGTGGCATGGGTAGCATATCAAATATTTTTGGTAGTAAACACTATTTAAACTAGAAGCGCAGTGGGGTTACTTAGAGATGCCTCAAAGCGGGACAAGAGGCCACTAGTACAGATAAACCAATAACAGAATGTCTGAAAAACATGTCTGAAGCAGGTTATAGATGCGTGTGTTTAAATGCTAGGAGTATAGTAAATAAGAAAAACAAATTAAACATTATGGTACAAGATATTGACCCTCACATAATTGGTATAACCTAATCATGGGCCAACACAGACATAACAGATGCTGAATTAGGATTGACAGTAATGTTTAGGAGAGATCGAATAGGAAGAAGGGGAGGGGGAGTTATTTTATATGTTAAAGAATCTATTCAGGCGTATGAAATAAAATTAGAAGGCGAAGCAGATTATGATGAAGCTGTTTGGTGCAAAATAGTTTCAGGAAATTCAAAATTAACTATTGGATTAGTTTACTGAAGTCCAAACATAAACGAAGATAAAAAAAATACAAAATGCTATAAAGGAAGTTAGTAAAGGGGAATGTATCATAATGGGAGATTTTAACCTTGGAAACATACAATGGAAATCTCTAGAGAGTACAGGGGGTGAGGACCAACAATTTCTATTTTTAATTCAGGAGACCTTCTTTACTCAGCATGTGCTAGAACCAACCAGGGGAGAAAATGTATTAGATATAATTTTATCATCACAAAAAGAATTAGTGGACAGATATAATAAAAATACATCAACTATTGGGTAACAGTGACCACAATCAAATACATTTTGATATCAATGTAAAATCAGAAAGTAAAAATAAAAAAACGTATAGGAGAAACTTCCATAAAGGTAAATATAAAGATATGAGAAAATACTTAGCAAAGCTAGATTGGAATAACATGCTGATGAATAAGACCGCAATTGAATGTTGGAATATTCTAAAATATGAAATTGAGAGTATCATCGATAAATTTGTTTCCTTGAAAAAACAAGGTAAACGGTCTAGAAAGAAACACTTGTCAAAAGAAGCTATTAGAAAAATAGTGTTTAAACAAACTATGTGGAGGGTTTATAGGCGTACCTGAAAGGATGAAGACTATGCAAATTACAAAGAGGCACTTAACCTAGCTACAACTGAAATTAGAAAATCTAAAAGAACCTATGAAAAAAAATTGGCAGGTAATATAAAAAATGACAGCAAGAGTTTTTATGCTTATGTAAGGAGTAAACAGAAAGTTCGAGATAAGGTTGGACCACTGGAAAACAACAGGGGAAACATAATTTCAGACGGGTTTCAAATGGCAGAGGTCCTGAATGAGTATTTCAGCTCAGTTTTTACCACAAAAGATATCAGCTCACAGTTCCATTTACTAAATTTGAGAACAGTTATTTATAACTCCTGAAATGATAGCAAAGCAAATTAAGAAGATGAAAGATAATAAATCACCTGGAGTTGATGGGATACCACCAAAACGGCTTAAGGAAATTGTTGAGCAAATTAGTACACCACTTGCAAAATTGTTTAAATTGTCACTAGAAGAAGGAATAGTTCCTTCAGAATTAAAAGAGGCAAACATTATGCCGCTATTTAAGAAGGTATCGAGGAACAAGCCAGAAAATTACCGACCAGTGAGTTTAACATCAGTTGTACGTAAATTACTCGAAACATTAATTAGAGACCACATGGTGGAATTCCTTGTAAAACATAAATTAATAAATACATCTCAACATGGGTTCCTAAAAGCAAGGTCTGTCTAGAAGAAAGAAGAAATTACAAAGTGGGTAGATGACAGGTCACCAGTGGATGTTGTCTACTTAGATTTTCAGAAAGCTTTCGATAAAGTGCCACATCAAAGATTGTTACTTAAACTAAAAGCCCATGGCATAGGTAATGATGTAATCAACTGGATAGAAAAGTGGCTTACACACAGAAAACAGAGAGTAATAGTAGATGGTGAGATTTCAAACTGGAAATCTGTTTTGAGTGGGGTACCACCACAGGGATCAGTATTAGGCTTTATACTGTTTTTAATATATATAAATGATTTGGAAGATGACATATCTAGCAAAGTACTCAAATTTGCAGATGACACAAAAGTATTCAGAAAGGTTACTAATGATACAGATAAACAAAGTTTACAGGATGATCTAGATAAATTAGTTAAATGGTCAGAAAAATGGCAAATGTTATTAAATTTTGGATGTGTAAATGTATACACATAGGACATGGAAACATGGACGGAGAATATAAAATGGGGGATGCTGTACTAGGTAGAACCACACAAAAAAAGGACTTAGGAGTAACATTTAGTGCTGACATGAAGCAATGTGGGATTGCTGCTTCGAAAGGAAATCAAATTCTAGGGCTAATTAGGAGAACTGTCATGTATAAGGAGAAACAGCTAATTTGGAATATTGTATTCAAGCATGGAGGCCATATCGTAAGAAGGACATAGACAATCTAGAAAGAACACAACGAAGAGCAACTAAAATGATTCCAGAATTGAGAGACCTTAGTTACGAAAGTCGCTTATTACAATGTGGTTTGACAACACTAGAGACCAGGAGACTAAGAGGAGACCAAATAGAAGTGTTTAAAATAGTGAATGGTTATGAGGATGTTGACAGGAATATGTTCTTCAAACTTAAAGAAGGCAGTAGAACCGGAGGACACAAAGCAGCATTAGTTAAGGAACAGTGTAGGTTGGACATGAGAAAGTACTCTTTCTCACAGAGGGTGATAAATGAATGGAACAAACTGCCAAATGATTGTGTTAATGCTAGTAGTGTGAATGTTTAAAAATAGAATTGACAGATATTTGGTAAGGATGGGCTACACATAGATGAGAAAACTGTTGGACTCTCGGTAAGCCAATGGCTTCCTTGTCCACTTGCCATCTGGAACTTGTTGTTTGGGGTGGCAATCTTGTTAAATCTTGTTAAAGTAGTTCTGCATACATTCCTGTTTGTATGAAATGTCTTAAGAGATCGTTTGAAAGCAGTAATGTTATCAATGTATCTGAGGCTGTCAACAGCTGCTCATGGGAACGCAGGAACATGCTGGTAATGTTTGATGGGTCGCCAGTTTGACGTGTCGTTCTCGGTGAACGCACATGCGAGAAAATGTAAAATCACTCGACAGCATAGAAATAAAAGTTGCCTAGTTAGAATGGCCATGTGTGCAACAAATAGATCGATTTTATTATGAATTTTTTTTTTTCATTCAAAAAGACCAAGGAAAAAAGCAGTGCAGAAACAATATTCTTGATGCTCTTTACGAGCCAACGGTGCTTCTTGCTTGAAGCTGTTGATATTTAATATGTTAGCAATAATTAATGGTAATTTATTCCAGTCGCATACTGATTGTGGGAAAATCATAATGTTGATACCTGTGATATATGCACTGTACATATATAGTATATATATATATATATATATATATATATATATTTATATTTATATATATATATATATATATATCATATATATATATATAATATATATATATATATATATATATTGTTGTTGTTTTGATAAATGTTTGGCCCGTAGCAAGCAATAAGGCACCAGGTGTCATATGAATCTGTTAGTGCCCACACCATTATTGAATGTGTGACATGGCCAGCTGACATTGTCACCTCGAGAACAGATGACATTTAATGTGACATTATGTTGGTGTCACAAGTCACAGCTTTGTGGATGTCAGACTGTCAAAATCAATAAGCAGCCTTGGATCAGAGGATGCTTGACCTCAGAAATTATGGTCAGACCTTGTGGTCAATTAAATCTGGCTGCTGGTCATTTTACTGGATAGCATGACAGGTGGATTGCGATTTTTCACATGAAGTTTTCCTGGAATATTGAGAATAAAAATAAATGTTTTTGTCTAGTTGAAGGTACTCGTGTCATGTTACATAGTATGTGTATATATATATATATATATATATATATATATATATATATATATATATATATATATATATATATATATATATATATATATATATAAATAAATATATATATATATATATATATATATATATATTTTGCAAAAGAAAATTAACAGCACACGGGAGTAGTACAACAAGATAGTCAAATTATTAGTTTATCAGAATGTGTTTAGTGTGCAGCCTAATATTTACAGAACATGTTAAACTTCTTTATAATTTGAACGATTCATTTCCAGTATTATACACCCCCCATATTTCTTCTTCGTCTCATTAAATCCTTGTGGGTTTGGACCACACCACAAGTTATTTTCTGGCCTCTCAATGGCTTGTCTTCATCTGTTCACATCTTCTGCCATTCTCTCCCTCTCTCTGCTGTTCACATCTTCTACCATTCTCCCCCCCTCTCTGCTGTTCACGTCTTCTACCATTCTCTCCCTCTCTCTGCTGTTCTCATCTTCTACCATTCTCTCCCTCTCTCTCTCTCTCTCTCTATCTGCTGTTCACACCTTCTACCATTCTCTCAGTCTCTCTGCTGTTCACACCTTCTACCATTATCCCCTTCTCTCTGCTGTTCACATCTTCTACCATTCTCTCCCTCTCTCTCTCTCTCTCTCTCTCTCTATCTGCTGTTCACACCTTCTACCATTCTCTCTCTGCTGTTCACACCTTCTACCACTCTATCCATTCTCTGCTGTTCACACCTACCATTCTCTCCCTCTCTCTCTGCTGTTCACACCTTCTACCATTCTCTCCCTATCTCTGCTGTTCACATATTCTACCATTATCTCCCTTTCTCTGCTGTTCACACCTGCCTTTTCCAGATCTGTCTTCACACTATCCCTCCACCTTGATTTCTGTCTTCCTTGTCTCCTTCTACCACCCTACTCTGTTTTCCATGCTCTCTCTCATTCTCTATTGCCCATCATATATATATATATATATATATATATATATATATATATATATATATATATATATATATATATATATATGTTAGTTAATCTGCGTAATCAGTCATTTCACGTAATGACTGAAAATTCCAGTCTTTACGTGAAATGACTGGAAATAAGGCACTGTTATTACACAGTTTCAGTCTCATTTCAGTCATACTGTGTAATAACAATTTCTGTACTTTTGTCATTATATATTGTTCCAATGTTAACTGTGTATTAATGTCAGCTTTCATAATTCTTCAGACATTCACATTACGCAAGTAGATAAACAAAGTGAATAAATATTTGCTATATATTTGCAAACAGCAACATTTTGCTAATAATTTATCCCTGTCTGGGTACAAGATTCTAACCCTCCCAAAGCTTCTAACCTTCCACCTTACACTTTGATTGACAGCTATCTCACTAGTGTTCTCTGATTTGATGGGCAGGTAATGGATTACCGAACCATTCTCCAACTGGTAATGCTAATTGCCTGACAATGGTGACAGTCTCAATTGGCTATTGTGTATTGCCTCTCCCTATAAAAAGAACACAATCAGTGGATGTTAATCACTTGTCTCTTGGCATAGCTATCACAGTGGCACAGGATAATTAAGAAGTACAATTTAAGGAAGAACTTTACAAAACGTTTCAAATATGTCAAAACATATAATTCCCTTAGTGGAATATTTCAATACTATAGAATAACTCCAGCTTGCAGAAACTGATGAATCTTCGAAGTCACGCCAAAGATACTACATACTCAGCAAGTAAGAAACAATTTTTGTTTTTGTTTTATGCTGAACATTGTATCTTGATTTTAAGTGTGATAAATTTACCAGACATTTCACAATTTGAGGAGTAGATAGTAGTCCATTTAATCAATGCAAATATTCCAACCTATAATAAATGAGGTATGGGTGGAAAAATAAAGTTAAATAATCTTCCAAATGTGCCTTCGCTAACATGTAATTATGCAGTAATGACATCATACCAGAATTTTGTCATAGAAATTACTCCACAGCCCCACATATGCAATTTATGTGGCTTGCATAACATGATGTGGTTTCATTTTGATTTGGTAATGGTGAAATGTCACACCTTCATTCATTGATCTGCACATTGAAGCTACATGGGTAATTCCCTTTAAAGGTTTTCTCAGTAAGAAGCCTTGAGTTAATATCCACCACAGTTGTATTGGATACCAATTCAAGCCTTAATCCTTTCTGTGTTAAATTCTTCTTCTCTTTATGTAAGCCAGGAAGTTCACAATGAAAGGGTCTTTCTTCAGTTAGTCATGAATTGCACGAGTGAGCACAACTGAAAGCTGTCAATACTGTTTCACAAAGGTGAAGTAGTCCTTTCATGATTTGTCACATTAAGGCATGCAAACAAATTAATTTAAAAGGGAAGTTAAACCAATTGCTAATTTTACTATAAAAGACACATTGATTAACATCACAATGTTGAGTATATTACAATTACAACATATTACAATATATACATATTTTTTATTTGTTCTCACCATTTTTGCTTAGGTAGTTTATAATTAAAATTGGATAATAGTTCAAATATGCTGTTATGTTTCGCAGGTATAAAATTTGTCAATGCAGTGACATCGAGAAGTTGATAAAGAAACGTAACACACAGTGATGCACACTGAAAACGGAAGTGATAGGATACAATGTCCTGAACCTCTGAAATCAATAGGACACAATGTCCTGACTCCACAAAAACAATAGGACATTCTACATTTCCAACAATCAATTTAAGATACACAATAGAAGACACATTGTAATTGATACTGCGCAGTGTTTGCTCTGGGTATAATGGCACAAAGCGCACCTAGGAATAAGAACATTAATTTGATAAGTGGTTTCGACCATGTGGAGTAACTTCAATTCCTGGTGTTCTACGCAATCCAAAGTGAATCTGAACAATAATCTTAAATCATAATTTCATCACAATATAAAAAATATTTTTGAGTATGAGAAATAGATAGCTGCTAGGCGGCAATTTCTGAAAATATCTGGCTAGGTAGATGAAAAAACAGCAAGTTTGCCCATATTACCTGTCATTAACCAGGGGAAACACTGTTTCTGTCATTACGCGAAATGACTACATCTCTTTTCCAGTCATTTCACGTAATGACTGAAATTATCAGTCATTTCGCGAAATGCATGAGTGAAATAGTCATTACACGAAATAACTGATTACGCAGATTGACTGTAACACACATATATATATATATATATATATATATATATATATATATATATATATATATATATATATATATATATATATATGTATATATATATATTATATAAGAAAGAAGTTGCAATGATATATATATATATATATATATATATCATTGCAACTTCTCTCTTTATGTACTTGCTTAATCATAAACTGAATCTGTGAAGTTAAACGTGTATAAAATTCTTTATGTCCCAACATTGCCAGGGTATAAAATACAGGAATTTACTGTTTCTTTATTTTAGATTTCTTTCAGTTCCAATTACATAATTTGATGCATCAGAGTAGAGCTACTGAGATGGTGTTGTATGAAACAAGTGTGCTGGGGTGTTAGTGTAAAGTACTCTGTGTCATCCTATGACCCGGATACTGCATAAGAACATACAGGGTGATCCTACGTTATCCAGCCCAACTGATATTTTTATATTGACACAGTTTTCCTCTCAGGCATTTCTCCAGTGAGTAGAGTAAGCCTGAAACATGACAAATGGCGACCATGCAAGAGAAGGCTCAATGCGTTGTGTGGCTACCAAAGAGAAGTCATTAACTGTGGTGCAGCTCATCGCCTACAGAGGACCGTCCACCTCCCTAGCACCGTAGCACACTGCCTGTCTCCAAGAACTTCTTCAACCACTTTCGGATAGTCGCTTATCTTCTGCTAGTAACATGATGCAATTAGCTTTCTCTTGCACGATCGCCACTTGTTGTTTTTTCGGGCGTACTGTACTCACTGGAGAGACATCTGAAAAGGAAAATGTGTAAATATGAAATGTTCGAGTTGGGTGACAGAATGGTCCAAATAAAAAGTTATGTTTTTATTTACATTCAAAACTGGAAAGATATTCATGAACACATTAAAAATAATTGTGCATTTACCTTTGACTTTCAATTTTTGTAGGGCAAGGACAGTTTGGTGACAAGAGCATCTTGGACCATGCCAATCACTATCTTCATTGCCGCACCCACCACCCGCATGAATATGTTGACCCAAAGGTTGTGTTCTACTTCTGTCAGGGCATTACCCCTCCTTTGCAAGATGCCCTGGTTCATTTGGAGGTCACCGTGAAGGGCACATTGCAGCCAGTATGCGAGGACATTAAAGCAAAGTTACGAGGTCTTTGTCCAGAAGTGACCCCGCAGGAGAAATGCGACGGTGATGGATATTGTGACACCACAACAAAAGGAATGATTTGTGAACCATCACAGTGGCATGATGATGGAAAGGCTGCAACAGTGGTGTTGCCTGGTGATCAAGCAGGAATTACATGTACATCTATTGATGAATGTGCGGCTGGCAAAACCAGTGAAGTATTAGATCTGGAAAAGGAAGATTCAATCACAAAGGTTAACCTTGATATCACGACGGTGATCTGCCTCATCTCGAATCTTTGCCATGGACACTGTAATTACATGTTTCAGGATGACGTTTTGAGTTTTCAGGCTGAACAGGAACGAAAGGAATCTGTGCTGCCAGCCCTCCACAAGTTCATGCAAGGTTAGTCAAGTAGTGCTTATGCACACATCACAGAACATACCAAATATATATTTAATCACTTACTCACTCGCTCAGTCCTCTTTGTGCCCGAGGCTTCCCCAAGAGAGCGCCACTGCTGTCGATCTGCATGTTCTCCATGTTTCCTTCTTCCACCCATTCTCCAGCATAAGGCTGTCTTGGGCAGTGCGCCAAGGGATATTTGGTACACATGCCTAGCTATCTCCGTCACTATGGCCAGGAATGTTGTGTGTAGATACTAAATAATCAGCCAACTTTAAAGATACTTAAGTGTGGCACCATCTAATGACCCACATCAGGGGCAGCACCATGTAATGACCTACATCCAGGGTGCAGCACCATCTAATGACCTATATCCAGGGTGTAGCAGAGTATATATGTAATGGCTTAACAGCAGAATCAGCTGTTCAGCAGAATCAAAAAGGCTGGGATGGAATCATTCCCTAATTCAGTATGGACAAAATAAAACTCAATAATTGTTTGATGTACATTCAAGTCCACATAATTCCAAGTTTATTTTTCCGGAAATTTGTTTATGTGATATTTTTACGTAAATTCGTTTATGTGATATTTTTACGTAAATTCGTTTATGTGAAACAGCCGTTTCACAGAATTGAATTGCTCTGGCCTGAAGTGATTCTTAATCGGAGTCTGCTTTAATGACCTACATCCAGAGTGCAGCACTAGTCATGTGTTTGCAGGGAAGGAGCTGCTGATATCGGAGACAGCCCTGAAGGACTTCCAGACAATTCTGTCGACTGTGGGAGGAGACAGGGAGAAGGAGAGGGCACATGAGTTGCTGAAACGTGTCACTGTCGTTCCCGACTCTCCCTCTCCCCGAACCGAGCTGCTGAAGGGAAGTGGGAAGATCAAAAAGAGACCAAGGGTGAGAAAGCTCTTTTCTACGTTGACTGAATCTATTGAGCATATGAAACCACCCTACATGTCAGACCCGCTACATTGACCAGGTACTCAGTATGCCATATTCTACCTAACAAGCCTACAGTACACTTTAAAACAATTGGGCCATGAAAAATGTCAAGGAATCTGTTCCAATAAGCATGCACCAAAATTTATTTCTCTAGACAATAAGGTAACTGTTTAAACACCAGTGGTGTCATTTGGTGACTTAGTGTAGAACAACTGAAAAGTGGTGCCAACTATTTAACACCAGATGGCACCACTTTTCAGTTGTTCCACACTAGTCAAATGACAATAATTATGGATCCTGCTGATTAAAGGTCAAATACAGTATGTTATTGTGTAAGTGTAAAATCTAGTGACAAATGTCTAGCGGTCGAAGAGCAAGTATGATATATTAAAAAAAAAAAACTTGATGCTAGGTAGATTTGTGTGTGTATTTTGATGCTAGGCAGATTTGTATGTGTATTTTGATGCTAGGCAGATTTGTGTGTGTATTTTGATGCTAGGTAGATTTGTATGTGTATTTTGATGCTATGCAGATTTGTATGTGTATTTTGATGCTAGGCAGATTTCCGATAAAATCTAATGGATTTTGTTTTATGTAGATATTTTTTTTATAAAATACGGATTTCAACCTAAAAATGTGGCAACTCTGATGTGTATTCATGCATCAGTGTAACTGAGAAGAAATACATATGGAGACTAACAAAGGAGTTTGACAAATATTACTATTATATATAATGTCTTGGCTGAAGCAATTTAATGAAAACACCAGATTTTATAATTTTGACACGGTTCACTTGTCAAGACAACCAACCTTTTTTAATTAAAATTGTTTGGTGATGGCATTTTGTAAGCCCACAGATAATGTACAAACGATTATAAAGCCATCTTTTAAGTAACACTTATGTATGAAATAGCCACAGAAAATTCATTTTGTTGATTGTATGTGTATTTTGTAGGTGATCTTTGGAACTGGGGACCATCTTAAAGCTGTTACGATGACAGCAAATACTTCCTTTATCCGTGCAGCATCTAACCAGGTCAGGGTCACGAAACAATTTCTCCCCAGGGGACACAAAAAACATTGTCCCTATTCAGGATGATGGCCTCATCTATGAAATTTTTTTGCTCGTCTTAATTTTAGCTAATAAAAATTTTGCAAAAATTCAAACCTACTTAGTATTCACTATGAAATGCTCGCTCATTTGTGCAACTTTTGTATGTAGTTTTTGGGAAATCATCAGACAAACTGTTAAATTATTTAATTCTGCATGCAGAATTTGTTGAAGTGAAAATGGAAACTTTGAAAACGCATGAATTTCGCCATATTGTTAAATTTCATAACTTTGTCATCTGATTGGCAAAAGGATGGAAGTCACGCCCATGATCAGCCTTGACCCCATAAAGTGTTTACCGTTTTGGATATCCACTATTTTAGCCTTACCAGATCTAGCAACTAAAGTCAATTCTTTCCATGATTTGAATAAAAATACGCAGTTTCTAATTAAACCGACTGCAGATATTACTTAAGGCATTCACGCACTACATATTAGGACATCATCAAACCAGATTCGTGATAAGCTAAATCAGTTGATGAAGCAGTTTTAACTTTAATGTTATGACATACTATGTTAGAATAAAATTGTGCGTATCTATGCAATAACCACTGGCAGGTTACTGGCTATTATTAAGATATATCAGAGCCATTTTCATTGTTGTGGAAACTGGCAAGTCTGTTAGTTAATTTAGTTTAGTATAAATAAAAAGTTATTATTTATTGCTAGTTTCATTGGTTGACGGAACAAACAGATTTATGGGATATTGCGAAACTGAACTTTTTAGTGCACATATTTATGACGTCTCATTTGTTTAACCTAACATCCACACAAGACATGTTACTATTGTGATCTTTCATCTCTTGATGTTTTAGAATATTCACGTTGTGGCTATGATATTAAATATGCATTTAACAACATATATAGAGATCGCTGTATGGCAAAAAATATAAACCAATAAATCTTCACCCTGGAGTTGGAAATATAACGCTTTTCATCACGACTTATTGGTCTGACAAATTCCTGTTCTGTCAAACATATGATGATATACATGTATATACTACAGCAATAAAGATTAAAATTTGAGTTATGACATTTTTTAATTTAGATGTGCTTTCTTTGAAAATGACAAAGATGGAGAATTGGAACATTTTAATTATTTGAAACCCTATACCAGTTAACCAGTGAGAATCAATGTACACCCCCTTTAAACTGCTACTTGTATGGTGTGCTACAGCAAAGGGTGTGTATGTGAAGTTTATTTTTGTTCAGATCATATATGTGCATCAGCAACAGATCCAGGGGGGGTCTTAAGGGTCGGAGTCGTAGACCACCCCCACCCCCGTGTCCATGACAAATATTATGATAGTGGATAATGTATCTAGGCCTACATCGGAACCAGTGTCAAGTATTAGAAGCCATCTAATATTAACCATTCTGTAAGTAGAACGACACGTGTTGCCCGTCCTTACCCCCCCAATTTGTAAATATGACTACGACTGACTGAAACCCCCCCGCCAACAAGCCTAGTTCCGCCCCTGTATGTATAGTGCAGTAATTGTTACAGTAAAAAATGTTGCCAACAACAATAAAAAACTAACAATACTGGTGATGATAATGATAATAATACAGGCCATACAAACAACGTAAACATCAGTAGTAATAATACTGGTGAAGATGATGATAATAATACAGGCCATACAAACAACGTAAAGCATCAGTAGTAATAATACTGGTGAAGATGATGATAATAATACAGGCCATACAAACAACGTAAACATCAGTAGTAATAATACTGGTGAAGATGATGATAATAATACAGGCCATACAAACAACGTAAAGCATCAGTAGTAATAATACTGGTGAAGATGATGATAATAATACAGGCCATACAAACAACGTAAAACATCAGTAGTAATAATGCTGGTGATGATGATGATAATAATACAGGCCATACAAACAACGTAAACATCAGTAGTAATAATACAAAAGTTCTCAAAATATATCATTTACAAATTGTACAATTACATATTATATTAGTTTAAGTGAACATTTTCAGTGAGTGTTCAAATCAGTTACGATGTGTTAATCCTGTAATTGTTGGTATTTTCTTAGTATCATTTCATGAGTTAAGACGTGGTATGTATTGTAGGGTGTCAACTACGTCGTCTTCCTGCACGAGCCACGGGCTTTGACAGAGAAGAAAGAGAAGACCGCCACTCCACTGTGTGACTTGGACTGTGGTCCCGCCACTGCGACTCACTGACCTATAATTGTCAGTCAGTGTTTGCGAGCATTACATTCTCAGAGTGTTTTAAGTACACAAGGACGCTGCCGTCTTTGTGTTGAGGATTGAGTTGAACAGTCTTAGTGATGCAACTCGCAGTTAGTTCATGAGCTATAGTCATTAGTGTGCAACATTCCAAGAGCTGTAGTTAAGGCACACGTGTCAGCCAAATGTACGTAAAACCAACATGGCGGCAAACGAGACTAGCGTACCCTGTGGTTTGTGCCGTTGTGTTGGTCAACTTTGTGTGGTGCATCGCCTAGCTGAACTGGTGGCTGTGGTATGGCATTCAGTGTCGCACTTGCTGCAGGTGAATGCAGGGGGCTGAGAAGGTGCAAGTTTTTCAGACCGCTGTTTTCTGTGGTCACGCTTTTCAGTTGGATCCCTTGTGCAGTCAGATACAGCTGTAGATGGAGCTCGAATAAACGCATTAATGTGCACAGTTATTAATGTTTGTTGGAGGGCAAAGAAGGTAGACATGGCAAACAACAGCAAAAATACAAAGCCAATCAAAACCGTCTGCCTCTGGTGTTCTTCGCTGGCTCATCTCACAAGCACCATCTACTCGATCAAAACATCTCACAAGCACCATCTACTCGATCAAAACATCTCACAAGCACCATCTACTCGATCAAAACATCTCACAAGCACCATCTACTCGATCAAAACATCTCACAAGCACCATCTACTCGATCAAAACATCTCACAAGCACCATCTACTCGATCAAAACATCTCACAAGCACCATCTACTCGATCAAAACATCTCACAAGCACCATCTACTCGATCAAAACATCTCACAAGCACCATCTACTCGATCAAAACATCTCACAAGCACCATCTACTCGATCAAAACATCTCACAAGCACCATCTACTCGATCAAAACATCTCACAAGCACCATCTACTCGATCAAAACATCTCACAAGCACCATCTACTCGATCAAAACATCTCACAAGCACCATCTACTCGATCAAAACATCTCACAAGCACCATCTACTCGATCAAAACATCTCACAAGCACCATCTACTCGATCAAAACATCTCACAAGCACCATCTACTCGATCAAAACATCTCACAAGCACCATCTACTCGATCAAAACATCTCACAAGCACCATCTACTCGATCAAAACATCTCACAAGCACCATCTACTCGATCAAAACATCTCACAAGCACCATCTACTCGATCAAAACAAAACGGCGAACTCTATCAGAAAATGATGGCACTGAGCGGCAACTGAATCGGATACATGCGGCGTTGAACACGTTGTAATATACAATACTATGCTACTTACTGACCACCCTTTGTCCTTCTAACGGGCCCGCGGATCACTGCATGGGCAAACTGTCGTCCCGGTCGGCTCTTAGATGCGACAGGTCGCAACAGACACACACTTGATTTAGAAGATAACTATTACAGATACTTATATATAGATAATGTGGTCCATTCATTTGTTGCCTTCTGTGAGAACGGGTACTTCCTGATATCCAGTCTACACTAATATTTTACTAATGTTACCTCATGTCCTCTAATTCTACTATCTTCCTTGAGTGAGAAAAATATTTCTATCTATATTTTCATACCCATTCAATATCCTAAACACTTCCATTTGATCTCCTCTTAACCTTAAATTATATTTACTATTTTTGGAATGCCGTGGTATTGCAGAATTGCCCGTAGTATATCATGGTTAATCGTGTCAAATATTCAACAAACACGTGTCCATGTTAAGCCCAGTTTAGCCCTATGCACATCGACATGATGAGACGCCATGCGACAAGTGCCTCGTCCGTCCCGATTGCTGTAATGCCAAGAGGGTAACAATCAGCAATGGCGAATACAAAGATTCCACATTTTTTCCGATTAATGTTGACAACTTTGAATTCCCTAGCAACCAAGCTGGATCGTGCGAGTGAGTGTAATCTGGATTACAGCAATTTAGTTGTTCTGCCTCTGGTTGCGGATTACTTCGGTCGGACGATTCGGAAGCGAGTTCCTATGACGGAGATTCTGGTAAGCCTTCGGCTTTGTGTTTTGTTGACGTGTGAAGTTACTGACAGCATCAGGTTGATAGTTTATACATTATTTTTTTAACATTGGCTCAGCCTGAGGCTTACAATTTTTCTTCATTATCATAGCTTGTTTAAATAAAGGCTGAGTCAGTAAAGGGTCCCACTTCCATGCCTATTTCATGACCAGGTATAACAAATTATCCCACTGACGTTTATTTTTACATAAGTTGTAACCAACATTGACTGGGAGGAAGAGGGTACTCAGGCCGGGGTCTCTACATCTGCTGTCACTGAGCCAGTTGAGGCCCCAGCCAAGGTGGACGACGACAATGACACAGGCGAGCACTACTCCGGTGTCACCGCTGCTCTTACCAAAGCCCAGCAGTGTGGAAGCGCCACGGAAGTGATGCCACTGCAAGTGGGCAAGAGGCAGTGGTCGAGGGATGCGGGGAAGGCCGTGTTGAGCTCGTGGAGGTCACATCAGCAGGAGCAGACGACTTCCAGTTTACTTGAACTGACATTGTGCTGTATTATTGTGTATGATTTGATTATGATATGATTATTAGTAGATCATTTTATACAAAATAATATATCTAGCATGCATAGATAATAATAATCAACAATAGACCATTTTATGGTAACACAGAACATGCATGAATCAATTATCAAATATGATTCAGTGTTTGTGAACAGTGATTTTTCTGATCATATTCTATTATGTCTTGAAATGCAAATAGATGTGTCATATCATGAAACATTTGAACGTAACGAATATTGCTTGACATAAATGTACAGAGGTCCACATTGAGAATTACAAACATGAGCTTGATAAGTTGATATCATGGATTGATTTTAATCATGATGTTGTTAGTTGTGTTGATTACCAATGTATAATGCACACATGTTTTTCTCTGATTTCTGTGATTTGTATAATACTGTTGTAGATGGTTGAATTGTTGCCTCAGATATGTGTTTGCCAAAGATGGGTGCCAAGAAAGGGAGCAGCAAGGTGATACCTGGTTGGAACGAACATGTACAGGCTCAACAAGATACTTCCTTGTTCTGGCATGATATTTGGGTGCAATGTGGTAGGCCACATAATGGTGAAGTATCATGAGACGTACTCGAGCCAGGTATCACTACCCTGTGAGATATGTAATAAGGGAAGAAACAAGGATAAAAAGCAATAGAATGACTGAAGCTATTAGTGAAGGTAATGACCGTAACCTATGGAAAGAGATGCGTAGTTTGAAAACAAATCTTGTCATTTTCTGCCTAATGTTATTGATGGTCATTTAGGTTCAGAAGATATTGCTGACTGCCTCAAATTTTCCTCAAAGTTTGAACAATTGTACAATTCTGTTGGATTTGATGATGATCATATACACTTATTAAAAAGTTGAGTTGACAATCTTGTTATTAATATGTGTGTGCATGAAAATTATGATAATGACGATGGTCACAACTGCCATCAGCAGCATGGTATTGATATTGATTTTAAGAAATGTGTAAATTGCATGAATCATGGTAAAAAAAGACGAAAAACAAATTGTCTAGCCATATTATACATGGTACTGAAAAACTGTTTAAAGCATTAATCTTGCTCTACAATGTCATGCTTATTCATGGTGTATCCCCATAGTACCTATCATTACTGATAGGTACTATGGTGTCACTTCAGAAAGATCAAAGAAAGCTCTAATAAATATAGGGCGTTGACCTTAGGCAGCATCATTGGCAAGCTTTGTGATGGCATTCTAATGAAACAACAAACTGGAGTTATTGACAAGTTGGTCATAAAGATGGCTTATCCACAACAATGTGTACTTTTATGGTAAAAGAAACTTTATTTCATATTATGTAAATAATGGTAGTACTGTACATGTTTTATTACTTGATGCTTCTAAAGCTTTCGGTGGAGTAAATTATTGTATGTTGTTTAAAAAATAATTGATAAGGGTATGTGCCCATTAGTTGTAAGACTTACTTCACATGTAAACACACCAGAAATGACAAGTTAGATAGAATAACGTAATGTCAGACCAATTCAGTGTGAAGAATGGGGTTCGCCAAGGAGGTGTTATGCCCCATTCGCCAAGGAGGTGTTATGTCTCCACTGCTATTTGGAGTATACATGGATGGGCTGTTGGATGAATTAAAAGACCTTGGTATTGGCTGTTATATTGGTCAACATTTCTGCGGAGCTGCAGGATATGCATATGACATTATACTACTAAGTCCTACTAGTTTTCGGTTGTATAAAATGATTGAGGTGTGTGTGAAATATGACAAACTACATGATGTGTTGTTTAATGGGTCAGAAAGCAAATTATTGGTGTACAACAAGAACGATGCTGATCCGCATTTTGAAATAAATGGTACGGATGTTTCTACATGTGAGAAAACTATACATCTGGGAAATATACTTAGCACAACCGATAAGTATGAAATGGTGTTTGATGGTATCAAGAAATTTGACTGTAGTGTAATTAGATTTATGAGTTTGGTTCACTTCAAACTGTCGTCAAAAACAAATTGTTTCATCAGTATTGTTGTGCACTGTATGGATCTCAACTATGGCCACTGTGGCATGACAGTGTTAAAAGATGTGCATACAATGGCGTAATACTTTGCGTAAGGTATGGAAGCTACCACATGGTTCGCACCGAGATTTAAATACCTTTAAATGTGGATTTGGTCAACAGGTTTATACAGTTTTACAGAACAGTAGCCTTGTTAGACAACATGGTTGTTAATTATATTGCAAATACAATGACATTTGCTTATAAGTCCACTATGGGCCAGAATGTAAGACACATTATGTCCAAATATAACATGACTGTTGTATAAGCCTATGAGTGCTATTAAGCATAAATGTAAAGAAATGTGGAATATCAATGCTACATACTATGACAATACAAAAATTATTTGTGAATTGGTGGAAATGAAAGATTGGAACAATGACGCTGTCTTAAATAAAGGAAGAATGTAATGCTGTAATTTCATATCTCAGCACAATATAATTTGTTTTCTAGCTGCTATTTCAAATTTATAATTTGTTTAATATGTACATGTTTGTGGATTTTGAGTCCGAATAAAGCTGATAATAATAATAATTATAATTATTATATATCTGATTCAAATAGAGTTGGTAAGCTGGCTCAACTAACATTTGGTGTAGGGTAAGCTGAGCCAAAGTGTAGCGTAAGTTGCGTAAATGCTGTATTTGTATAATTAACGTAGGCCTTGTACTAAAATTTCATAACAACTCAGCCAGCACATCTACCCATTACGTCTCTAACAAATATACATGCTTAATTAATAAGTCAACACAATTAATATACATTTATAAGCCAATCACAAGTGTAACAATATTGCTAATATGTTGTCTAGTAGCTATCCGATGTCCCAATTTGCTCAGAAAATGTATTCCTTGATGTATTTGGGGGTAAATGACACACGTCTTCGATCTTTAGCTGCTGCTCAACTACCCCCTCCCTTGGGCATTGGGTGGCACAACTACCCCCTCCCTTGGGCATTGGGTGGCACAACTAGCCCTGTTTCGACACTTAAGCTTTTTAATTAACTTCTCATTAATGCGCAGAGTAATGTAAATAATCTTCTTCCCTGTGCATAGCTAAACCATTTGTAAGTGCACAGATAATAAAGTATGGTCACGTGCACTGACAGTTTACACACCAGCAGACGATAATCACAATCACCAAACGTTTTTTAATAAACATAACAAAGCATACTTTTGACTCTTAAATCGTCCATCTTCAGACAGTAATCACAATCACCAAAAAGTTCGAAAAAAAACAAAAAACATTTTAACTCATTTTCTGACCGTAGTTACAAATGGCACTTATTTTACGTCAATCATGTCCAATCAATGGGTGGTACCAAGTAACTGTCGCTGCTGTTGTTTCCTGGGAAACATGGATGGCTCAACTAACCCAGTGGCTCAACTAACACTGCCTTCCCCTAATGGTTGTATACTAATATGACTACTGAACATCAATTATTAACATGAATTTACTACAACACGTGTATATGAACTATGCAGAAACACAACGTACAATGATTGTATAGTTCATTACTTTTGCGAAGTGCCTGCTTGTCCTTATTCTCTGTGCTGGTAATCTGGAAACAAATACCAGAAGCAACCAAGACATGACGGCTGACGAAAATGGTGCAAACTAGGTGAAACCACCAATCAAACCTCTAACAGTCTATACATATTGGAAGAGGTGATATGTCCTGGAACTATGAGGGAGCATGGATGTGACAAACGTGGCCAGTGGATCCACGCAGTTTGTCAAACCACAGACAGAAAGTCTTAAGTCTAGTTCTAAGAAAAAAGAACAATATGTACGGAGGTATCCGACAATAATAAAAAAAACAGGCAAACCTCTCAATTGTGGCTGCTCAAACAGGGTCCGCCTATATCCGTCTCTGAGGATATTTTGCAAATGGGCTTCTAAAGAATGGCACAACGAGGAGATAACAAGAACATGCAGGCGATAGATACAATCAATTACATATACAAAGTTAAATCGGCTACACAAGCCGTGGATCCACATGTCTACACAAATAAATATAGTCATAAATGTACCATTATTAGTCACAATATAGTCATCAATATACCATTATTCCTCTTAGGGGAGCAAAAGTAGGCGTTTATGCAATGTACCTCTCGCAGCTGTCATTCGTCGATTCCTGACAATCAGCCACACATAATGACTGCCATGGTAGCGCAGAGCAGAATCTCAAGAACAACTCCAATGACTGCGCTTGCTGAGGTGCCTGAACAAAACAGTGGCAATGAAGCAGCAGTTACTACCATGTATACTAAAGAATTTGATTAACAATACTGCTTAGCTTAGGTTATAGTATCATACACAAAGTGACAAGTATTTACCTTACCATAAGCATGGAATTCATTAGAAAATAGCATCAAGGTCAAAAGACCAATAAGATAACCTATATTACCTCCTGCAATATTGAGAAAGGTTGAACGTTAGTAATGGTAGCTGTCCTATTGGCGACAGTTGCTTCAGACAAGATGCAACACAACGGACGTTTTGTAGTGTTAGCTAAGTACAAGTGTAATTGGACGGGGCGCACCATTATGAAGTATGTGGTTGGGAGGCAATGCATAATAAGTCTATTAATAAATACATGCATTTGAAGTAACATCAAGGTAAGTAATTGGCAAGTATGTCAAATGTTATTAATAAACCATGTAGAATACAAATATTATCATAAATATCAATATTACCACACCAAAAGCACTTTGAAGAAAACACTTACATGTAAAAAAAAAAGGTGCATGCAAAACAAATCCAATAAACAATGGTGATGTGTGTAATACAGCACTATGTGTGATGCGTGATTCAATACGTTACAAGAATACACTCAATATCGAAATGAATAGTTCAAGTTCTGTGTTAAAGATTAATGGGGTTGGGCTAACCCTACATTTATTTATCATATTATTCTTTTAACGTTCTATGTGTATTTCGGAATTGTCCTAATGTGAAGGTACATGTACGTTCTTATATAACGCGGTATCCAGTCCTTGGGACTGTTCAAAGGGCTTTACACTTCACCCCTGGCAGACCTGTTTATTCTAACGCCATTTCGACTTTTGTGGGAAGCATTCAGCCACGCTGCAATTAGTGCGCCATGACTATTTGTTCAAATCTGTAGCGATGTGCTCATTTATACAGTTGAGCTCAGCTTACCTTACACAACGTGGGATAAACGAAATTCCCAAAGCTTCGAAACGGCAGCAAGAGGAATGAACACCCCACCAAACCAAGTCTACTTAAAATACATACACATGTCACGAACATGGAAGTTCTAAATCTATGCTGGCAGTGAGGGTGGTCACTGCCAGGGTGCATGTCGTCCTCAATGGTTTTGTTACGTCCCCAATTAAATGAGACGGGACCGACATTAACGTGATCATCTGAGTCACGGTTGTTCAAATAATCCATTATTTGTTTTGATATCCAACAGACCACAAGCATTAATAAACACTTACTCATCACTGTGACTTCCAACTGGCGCTCTTCGCAGTTGGAGGTGGCTTTCGGAATCGGTATGGTGTTGCACACAATAACTTTGAGTGACTGACTTCCGACCATCTCGTCAGTGATATCAATGGTGTCCTCTGTTCCCAGAGTGTCATTTGTTGCTGTTGTCACCCACTTGTACGTGATCGTGGACGGATTGCTGTCAGCTGTTACTTTCACTTTATCGCCAGGATTATAAGAATCTTTTTCAGGTTCCAACGCCAGCATCCGTGGACCGTCTGCAATGACTCAAAACTATGGAGGCTGTAGGTTATATGCTACAGGTGATGACTTAATTCCACAAAAGCACACTATCACATGATAGCTTTGACTGCAGGTTGTACAATTTTAATTCAGATATTAATCAAATATTGCTTATAAAAATATTGGTAGTCAGCCTAATTGAAACACTTGTTTTACTATGAAGTAAAAGTGGTTGTTAGTATCATGCAATTAAATAACATGCATCATAGACATACACGAAGACAACAAAAACGTACTCAGCTACGAATATTTAGCAGGAGTTGAAACATTTTAAAAAGAAGCGCTACAAAAAGATAAATGAAGAACACGGTGTAACGTATACTTACAATAAACAGTTATCTGTTGTGATGTGTATTTGGTAAGCACATTGTCCGTTGTTGGTATATTGCCCGCTTCATGTGTTGTTGCTGTGCCATGCTTTGGTTGATCAAAGTACGTCCGGCAACTGTATCTCTGTCCATTGTCTTCAGGTGTCAATACAACGACCAACGTGTACTTCACCAAGGTCCCTGTAGATTCATTATTGGCTTTCAGGACTACCTTTGTGTTCTTCCATTCCATCGCTGCGGCCCACCTTCCTTGGTACTCCACCATGCAGCTGTACTCGATGTAGTCTCCTTCTGTGGCCTTGTTGCTTGAGATGTTGTTCCTACATACTGGATCTGAAGCTGAAATTACGTTTAGATACAAAGTCAAAAGAAACATTAAAGTAGACACTTTACGTGGCATAAATTCGACTCATAAAGTCTGTTTTGGAAGACAGAGGGACTGCACAAATATTCTACACATATAGTAATAATTTTCTACAGATATAGACAGCTGTGTCCCAGTATATTTATTTTTTATATGTCGCATAAACATGGAAGTTGGTGTCATGCCCAGTGTGGGCTTCACTGCTTTTCTTCGTTCACACCATGAATGAAACCAAACGAAGCTAGACACATATTATGATCAGTTAATATTGCCAGTCATAAATAGTAATAAATATATGTAAATCATCCCATAGAAAGCTTTGTAAAATAAATGGAACCACCTAGCGGATTCATTCTTTAAATGTTCCATTATGCAACATAGCATGTATTTAATTTTATTTAATAATGGCATAGATACATTTAACGTGTAGTACAACTTTGGGACGGAAGTGCATTATCTCGTCAACTATCGCCTCGAAACGAGAATCACTTGTGTCCCCTATTGTAACGGACTCACATGGGAGGACGCATGCGCGAGAAAATGTGAAATAACTTAACTTGAGGTGAGAGGCGCGGTAGTGTAATGGTTAGCACATCCACTTTACCTGACAGAGTTCTGGGTTCAAGATCCAGACAGGGCATGTTTGGTGTATAAACCTGGCTCTCAACATTGGAGACTGTGTATCTCTCGTGACTCGGATGATCACGTTAGTGTCGGTCCCGTCTCATTTAATTGGGGACGAACAAAAACCATATAGGACGACTGGCAGTGACCACCCTGGCAGTGACCACCCTCAATGCCAGCATATAAAGGTCGGCTTGGCGATAATGTTCTGGAAAAGGCTGGCTAGTTGAATGAGACCTCGAAACACCATGCAATTGTAGTAACCACAACATAGAGACTAGTCGGTTAATAGAACGTTGCCAAGTGCTGGTAACAACAAGAACTTGAGACCAGATGTTTGCTAGTGACTTGATGTTATTCTCTTTAAGTAAACAGATGGTGAATATTTACTTCTTTACCAACGGGTGGCGCGCTTAGTTTTAATAACTAGCCATCTTTTAGCATAATGCAGGCCCTACACATAAAGTTCGTCGATACATTGTCTGACGTTTGAAAGAACACAGCAACGAGACAATAAATCATTATTTGCTAGCTAATACACAAACCAAACTAACGTCGGCGAGCAATTTGTTCGCTATAAATGTGTCCACACTTTTGCCAGAGTATATATTACAAAAAAATTTCCCCCGTTGTACAATTCAGTATTTCACATTACATTTTCGTTCTCCACCCGGTGAGTACAAAAGTCAAACTTGGTTGAAAAGTGGTTGATAAGACATTTTTTCTTTTCAGCAACAACTGCTCAGTCAGTTTTGGCCAAATGTGAACATTGCGAATCTTAACAATTTCACAACGAAACTTATTATTGTAAATTGTGCGAGAATTGCATTTTGAAAATGCTTCAAACATGTAATGAAGGAATCCGTTTTATGAGGTATTTCTCTAATGAGCTTTTTCTTTAATAACACAGGCCCCAAAATGAAGAAGAGAAAAGCACTACAACAACCATTAACCATATATGCCCAAACGTTAAATCGAAAATATATCTTACCAAATATAATAACTTCTGCATCTCCGCTGTAGATTGCGTCCCATTTATCCTTGCAATTGTATCTTCCACCATCTTCCAGTTGTGGTGACTTGATGATCAGTTCGTACTTTCCAGCGTCAGTGTTTAGACCATGCCTTGAGGTGTATCGGATATCACTTTCAGAGGTAATTGTTTTTGAAATCAACGGATTTGAGATGTACTCTACCCATTCGAGTTTGTCTCCAGCACAGGAAAGAGTTACCCTTTCCCCAACCTGTGTGGCCACATTGCGCGGAGTCTGTGTTAGTTGACCGCTTGACGCTGCAAGAATGGCGCGGTTACAAGGTAGTCATTAACGTCTCATCGTCTAGGCCAAAACAATTGTCACATAGATATAAATGAACGCATTTGTGAAGTACAACACATGCCTTTGAAGTTGTGTGAATAGCATCTGCTATTTTTATCATTATTGTTAATTAGGGATAAAAGACAAGTTACATTACTCGTTCTCAGCATTTCCACAGTCACTCATTCACATAAGTGTCCGTTTAGTAACATGTTGGTTGGCATTTATTTGACTTCGATACGACGCGTGTTTACCGCATATTTCTGCCAAGTAATTTTAGTAAATAATCTTACATTGTAAAAGAACCTTCGCTTTGCTAGTCCATCTTGCAATGCACTGTCCGTGTTTTGTTATTATATTGGTGTGTAGTCAACTACTGGTGTGTAGTCATCTATCGGTGTGTACTCATCTACTGGTGTGTAATAATCTATCGGTGTGTATTCATCTACTGGTGTGTAGTCATCTATTGGTGTGTACTCATTTATTGGTATGTAGTCATCTATTGGTGGGTCATCTATTGATGTGTAGTCATATATTGGTGTGTAGTCATCTATTGGTGTGTAGTCATCTATTGGTGTGTGTTGTCATCTATTGGTGTGTTGTCATCTATTGGTGTGTTGTCAGCTATTGGTGTGTAGTCATCTATTGGTGTATGTTGTCAACTATTGGTGTGTAGTCATCTATTGGTGTGTGTTGTCATCTATTGGTGTGTAGTCATCTATTGGTGTGTAGTCATCTATTGGTGTGTAGTCATCTATTGGTGTGTTGTCATCTATTGGTGTGTTGTCAT
>OY759261.1:43197555-43325055 GCA_963662155.1 Lamellibrachia columna
CTACGTGCTTACGAGTATCCAATGAACGCAATATATCATCCTGAATACTCACAATCGCTGTCTCCACACTGTGTGACGGGCGATAGGCGCTCTGAAAAGGGTCCCCGATGTTATTGTGTTGCAGATGCAAACGCAGTTGGGCAGAAACATGGCGTTCTAGTACCTTGGATGCGTACGGAAGGTTCGAGATAGGTCGATAGCTAGCGTAGTCGTCAACGGGAAGACCGGAACGTTTCAGAAGAGGCGTGACGACTGCGTGCTTTAGGCGTGCTGGAACAGTGGAAGACTCGTAAGAGAGGTTGATGACGTTCCTGAGGATCGGCGCTAAGATTGAGGTATTTGCCTTCAGAATGGCGATGGGCAGTGGATCAATCATGGACGATTTTATCTTGCCATTTTCGATCAGTGTCGTTACTTCTTCGAGCGAAGCCGGTTGAAACGCAAGGAGAGGCGAAGAAACAGTACACGGCTGCGCGTTTTCGACATTAGCTGAAGGACGCTGTATTTAGCTGCGGATCGAGGTGATCTTGTCGGCGAAGTGATAAGCAAAACGGTCAGCAACAGCATCAGGCCCAATAGTGTCATTGGGAAAGAGGTTCATGCATTTACGACCGAGAAGGTGGTTCGCAATGCGAAACATTGCTCGGTTGTCGTTCGAGGCTGACTCGATCTCTTTACTGTAAAACGCAGCTTTCGTGGAAGCCAGCGTCCGGCAGTATCGGTCACGCAGCTTAGTATACGAAATACGATGGTCGTCGGTTCTGCTGCGTCGCCATGTGCGTTCAAGAAGACGCACCTGACGTTTCAACTCGCCGAGTTCCTGACACCACCAAGGAGTGCGAGGTCGTTCGGTGACATTACGCTGCACAAGTGGTGCGTGACGATCAACCAGACAGGAAAGCTCCGTGTGGTACTGATCGATCAGGCCGCCTACGTCACATGCAGGCTGGGTGATGAAACCACACTCACAGAGATCTTTCCAGAAGTTGGAATTGTCTATCGCAGCATATCGACGGAACGTTATCTTCTTGCGTGGCGGACGTGGCTTGGTCGTGATGAGGTCACAAAGAACGGCAAAGTGATCGGTGACAAGATCGTCGACGGATACCCGTGTAATAGGGGAAGAAGAAGAGGCGGTGATGACGAGATCAAGCACATTACCCCGGTTGTATATATATATATATAAATATATATATATATATATATATATATATATATATATATATATATATATATATATATATATATATATATATATATATATATATATATATTAGTGCTCTGCACGGGCCGGGTTTTAGGTCCAAGCCCGGCCCGGCCCTCTACATAATTTCGCGGGCCGGGCCGGGCATGGGCCTACATATTGCGGGCCCGGGCCGGGCCTGGGCTGAAAACAATTTAAACACATCGGGCTTGGGCCGGGCCTGGGCCTAGTGTGAGCCGGCCGGGCCGGGCTTGGGATGGGCCTGGACATAATAAAAACATTCATACAAAACCCATATTATTAATTTTATTATTAATAAAAACTGATTATAAAGTGTAATTCCGGTTAATGAATGCTTAAAATTATTTCTTTTGTATTATATAGTTGCAAATTGAGACCTTGCATGGAATTATGAATGACACTAGCGCTTTATACATTGGAATGCAGTTTAACCTCTTCAACAATGGGACTTCCTATGGTATCATTTTAATAATGTGCATTCTTTTAATAGAGACATTTCATATAAAATATATGCATAGTCGCATGCCCGTATGTTTGTATTGTAATTCTTTAAACATGTACCGGCTTTCAAAGACACTGTGACTGGAGTAGACTCTGTAAACTTCATATTTGTGGCATGAATGTACCCTTTTGCATAGATATAATGGCCCCATATCAGGCCACTTAAGTTCACCTGGCTGGAAGCAGCCAGCCCCAAATGTTTACTTTAGACATATTTGCAGAGGCAATCAAGACATGATTAACCACCAACTTACCACCCTTTGACCCAACCAGTGGACATTCTATTGTGTTGGTCTTCCCTCCAAACGTAGGGCACGTGAAATTGTGAAATGTGAACTTAATACATTTATATTATGTGACATGAGTGCCTTTGAGCAGGAATATTCACAAGTTTGTTTATAGAAGCTATTGGCTGTGAAATAGTGCATTTTTTACAGTTTAACTGGCGGAGGGATTTATGGGAATTTTTCTGCTATGGGCCACGTGGGCGCATGAATACACGGCTATTTTTGTAAATATTGACGGACGTCGCACGTGGGGGCATTTTAAAAGAGCTTTTAAAAGAGTATGTGATTTTGATAAAAGTTGGTTAGCATGTCAATGAGATGATGGCAGTTGCTGCACATTTTTGTTCAGAATTTTTGATGGTCAGGTTTTCTTATAATCAGACAAAACGTTAATATGGCCACCAATGCAATTCTCTACTGTGGTCTGACTCCTTCAGTGTCTACAATTTCCCCAATACTGATTTATTCACAGTTGTACTAATTCACACATGTCTGAACCTGATCTGTCTCAGGCTAGTTACTGCAGACCTGCTGGAAATGTCACTGGGTGTCAGTGCCAGTTGGTGACATAGTAGTAGCTAGTACTAGCTACTAGCTAGACACTACTAAACAACAACTGACATTAGTATTTCAGTAGTAAACATTATACAATATTCATATATTATTTTTTATTTAATAAAACAATAAGTCTGTTTTTACAGTTTATTTGTGTTTCGTCTTTCTTATAAGATTATAGGTTTATCTTCTCTAAACTTAGCGGGCCGCGGGCTTGCGGGCCGCGGGCTTACCCGTCTTTGGCCCGCGGGTATGGGCCGGGTATGGGCCTGAAACTTGGAGGCCGAGCCGGGCCTGGGCCAAACGGTCTAGGTTGGGCCTGGGCCGGGCCTGAATAACTCACGTGTTCTGTAGCTATTTGTTTGCATCTGATATATAGGGGAGATTTGCCGGGATTGGACCAGTTCCTCGATTGGACCAGTGCTGTATATTCCATATTACTGTACACCGTGGCGTCCTCTATCGGTTATGTCATTCATCAGTGGCATTTCGGATAACACGTTAAGTTTCGACGAAATAGCAGTACTTTTTAAATATTTATCACCGAAAGTAGGTTTTCTATGTTCCCCACATAATAATCAGGCCGTGATCAGTTATCAGTACAGCACCCTTGGTCATACTTACAGGTGAAAATGTGTGTCCATCAAGAGTATAGGATCCCAACGTATGTGGCAATAATAAGAATTTTAAAGTGGATGTCGTCTGCTTGTGACGACAATGGAATATTGTTCACACATGAAATTCCACGATTGCACCACTGTAGTTGCCACAGTTGGACCAGTGACCCACATAAGCGTATGTCATCATAAGATGTGTGTAATTATTCCAATACAGTTTAGTGATTACCAGAAAGTAATATTAGACAAAGGAGCAATTGTAATAATGCAAATAAAGGAAGTTGCTAAGTGGTCCAATCGAGGGAACTTGTAATAGGACACGTTTGGTCACAGGTACATTTACATTATTTCGGACTACCAAAACATTTATTAGGGTTTACATAAATGTAGTGCCAATGATCATATATAAACGCAAGAGGATGAAAATAGAACTGACAAATGGTGGAGGCTGGATGTCCAATGAGGGGTTTGTTACTTGGCTGTGACATTTCGTAGATTTTGTTAAACCGGCGATCGAAGGAGGAGATGGTGCTCACACTCGATAGCCACGTGACCCACACAAAGAATTTGGCTGCAACTGAGACGGCTCGGGAAGCTGGAGTGGTCATGTTTCACTTCCACCACACACGACTCACCGACTCAATCCTTTGGATGGGGCCGTTTTCGGACCGTTTGGGAAATACTGATGATGCATTGAGGATGTGGATGAGAGAACATGTAGGCCATGGTGACTGCACAACAGCACAACCCTATGCCACCTCTGACCCCAGCTGTTGCAGCTCCAGCACTGACAGCTGTTGCCATGGTGACTGCACAAAGGCACAACCCTGTGTGACCTCGTACACCAGTTGTTGCAGCTCCAGCACTGATAGCTGTTGCCATGGAAGATGTACCAGAGTTATGCCCACCGAAGAAAGAAACCATAGCTAAACAAAGCAAAGTCGGACCGGAGAAAGCTAGGCCTACACCCACCCAAGGGCCTACTACTTCTAAGACCACTGCAACTCAATCGAGAGCACACAACAGTTCTGACCCACCTAAACCTACTCGTTTGCAGCTCATCAAGGACATCGGCTGCAAAACTTGTCAATGGTGCACCATTTTGTACGATGGTAAAACCTACCCAGGCATAATGCGACGAGTAATGGGTGTGACGAAAGAAACTGGCGGTGATGTGCGTATAAATAGTGGGACAGAACAGTTCCGATGGCCTCTGAAGGATGATACAGCAGTATATGAATTGCAGTTGACACTATGCAGGCATAGTGCGAACTATGCAGGCATAGTGCGATGAGTAATGGGGATGATGAAAGGCTCTATGGTGCCAGTGCATGCAATTGCGAGACAGAACATATTGTCGTTATAGCTCTAAAGGATGTTGATCATTTCCGCTAGCCTATTCCGGAGCCATTGACATAAGACTATGATCATTAAACCCTGTTAACATTTCATTTGACTATTGATTAATTTTATGTTTCTAATAAACACTATATTTTACTCACGTATTAATTCAAAGTTTGGTTTACATAATTTGCTTGTTTGTCCAGTCGAAGAAGACATGGGACATTGTGTAGAATGAATGGAACTACCAAGATTATGAACACTGATATTTATTAGTATATTGTATTTAACTAATGATAACTATTATTGTTATAATGAACACTATGTGTTACTTATGTATCAATTCATAACTATGCTTAGTCCTATATATAATTATTTTACTTTTGGTCCATGATTGGACCGTTTTGTAATTTTTTTAGAATACATTTTTTTTTAAATTCATCAATTATTTTCTTGTGATTAATAGCTTGTTGTTGAAAATAAAATACAAATTCCATGTTAGTATATTGTTTACATAAATTACATTTGTTTTCGCGTCTATATTCAAGTTTATCGTTAGGGGTCCCAATCCCGGCATCTCTCCCCTAACAACAAAGCAATACTGGGTACTGTTTTTTTTTGCGCAAAGAGTTGACCGTATTTGTGCAACACAGCCCGAACCAGTTCATCCAACTGTTTAACATTAATTTAAATCCTGATTTCCATACATTTGTGAAAATGTTGCTCACTTACCGATCAAGGCAAAACAACACAGAATTGTAACTGCGATGCTTAATAAAATATGCATGTTCACACAATAGACACAGCACGGCCGTTAAATTTGACGTGATCACGTCACGTTGCCATGGCGTCGCTCTAAACAATAGGAGGTTTGCAGGCTCATGTTATGCGCAGTAGCTCCTTACATGTTAAGCTCCGCCTAGACTATGTAGTAAGTTTTACTAGCTCTTGAATAATTGCTGCATGCTATGAAATTATAATGTGTTATATCGATACGTTGTTACACATTGATTTATTAATAACTATGGAAACAAATTATCGCAATTTATTATTTTTCTTCAGGATATTTGTCCGGACAGTAGTCAGCAGACTAGTAGACATTACACAATGTTCATATATTATTTTTATGTTATTTAATAAAACAATACGTATGTATTACAGTTTATTTGTGTTTCGTTTTTATTATAAGATAATAGGTTTATCTTTTAAAAATTAGCGGGCCGCGGGCTTACCCGTCTTTGGCCCGCGGGTAAGGCCGGGCATGGGCCTGATACGTGCTGGCCGGGCCGGACCTGGGCCAAACATTAACGGTCTGGGTCGGGCCTGGGCCGGGCCTGGGCCTAAATTCTAGTTTGCGGGCTTGGGCCGGGCTGGGCCTGACTAATTTTTGCGGGCCTGTCCGGGCCTGGATTCTAACTGCTAATTGTGGACCGGGCTTGGGCCCAAATTATAGGCCCGTGCAGGGCACTAGCCTCTATACAGTGCATTGTTGATTAAATTCGACCAGCGGAGTAAGGCAATTAAAAAAGCTGCGTTACCAGTCTGTATCATTATAATATAAATTGTCACCTCCAGACCGACTTTTTGAGCAGCCACTAGACGAATCGCGCGGTTTTTAAGTTGATATACATCCTCGGCTTTACTGAAGGCATGACTTAAAGGCATGGGGAAATCCTCGTGACCAGAAAGTTCCGGGATCAAACCCTGAGTAGTATGTGTTTTTGAAGGCTTAAAAATGTGCAGATTTTGGGGCTCATTCTGATTGGTCGAAATTTGAAATGGAGCGTTCTGATTGGTCGTGCGCTTATTGCCGCCAGGGGGCGCCACATGAAACCCCCTATTATCGTTCAAATGTACAGATTTTGGGGCACTTTCTGATTGGTCGAGAGCAGTTTCACCACCAGGGGGCGCCACGTGTTATTCCCTATTATCGCCACTGAGGCATTGTTTTGCGGTAATATTGTCGCCAGGGGGCGCTACGGGTAAAATGTGTCGACGGTTCTGATTGGTCGAGAGCAGTCGCGTCACCCTTTTGCGGTCATACTGTTGGCGATCTTGTTTTGGTGCCATGTTGTTTTGCGATGATACGGTCACCAGGAGGCGCTGCTACGGGTCAAGGTCAAATGTGTCGACGATTCTGATGGATCGAGAGCAGTCACGTGACCTATGACGTCACATCTCTTCATTTGTATATCACGTGACCTCTCTATGGAGGCTGCCATGTTGTTTTGCTGCCATGTTGTTTTGCAATGATACAGTCACCAGAGGGCGCTGCTACAAGTCAATTGTGTCGACGGTTCTGATTGACCGAGAGTAGTCACGTGACCCTTTTGCGATTATAATGTTGGTGACCGCTCTATGGAGGCTGCCATCTTCTTTTGCTTCACCCTTTTGTGGTTACACTGTTGGTGACCGCTCTATGGAGGCTGCCATCTTGTTTTGCTGCCATGTTGTTTTGCGCTGATACGATCACCAGAGGGCGCTGCTACGAGTCAATTGTGTCGACGGTTCTGATGGGTCGAGAGCTGTCACGTGACTTATGACGTCACAGCTCCTCCCCTATTATCTAAAATGAGGAGATTTTGGGGCACTGTTTTGCGATGATACGATCGCCAGGGACGCTACAGGTCAAGATCAAAGGTCGGTGGCGAGCGTTCTGATTGGTCGATAGTCCTATGACGTCACCTCATCAAGTGTGAATACAATTGCCAATTAGGGTTAGGGTTAGTAACCCTAATAGAAAATTCCACAGAAAACTGTAGGAATAATTGTCAGTTAGGGTTAGGGTTAGTAACCCTAATTCTGACGTCTGTAGTGAACCCTGACCCTAACCCTAAAAGGACATGCAGGTTTCAGGTGCACCTGGGTGATACGGTCACCAAGAGGCGCTCTCCTGGGTGATACGATTGCCGGAGAGGGGTGTCGGGAGGGAACGAAGGGTCTGTTAGCAGCAGCGACGGCAGAAGCAGTGGTCATTAACAGAGTCGTTAATAGGGTTCGAAGAGTCTAACGAGGAAACGAGAAACGAACACAACGCGATGTCGTACGAGTGCACACGTATTTTATTGAACGACACAAACAGCATGACGATACAACGAGGGTAGTATGTAATATCGCTAAGACGACAACTATGAATGATGATGATGACGATGATGAGACGAATTACGGATGTTTACCATCACGCCAGAGGTCGCGAGCTTACGAGTGTTTCGACCGCGCCAGAGGCTCGAGGGTGATTATGATGATGACGATGATGAGACGACTTACGGATGTTTACCATCACGCCAGAGGTCGCGAGCTTACGAGTGTCTCCACCTCGCCAGAGGCTCAATCGATGTACGATGTGCGATAGTACAGTCTACCTCGCCGCAACTGTTTAACCCAATCAAACACGCGGCAATCGTTAGCTACTAAATCGGTACCGAAAAGGTTGATAAAAGTTCTCGACGGAACACCGTTACAACGAAACAATACATAAGCTATGCAATATTGTCCACAAACGTTAGAAAGAGGACTCTGAAGTCTCTTGCTAGTATGAGTCCACTCGGAACAATGTTCGTTCATGAAGGTGCGGAACGCAGCGTGTCGTGGCGGTAGACCGTACGAGCAGAAGTAATCGCCGCGTCCGTCGGCGTCTAGGTACAGCGCTATCCAATGTTCGCCCGGTTCGTCACCGTCGTCGGTGTTGCACATGAAGGCCGCAGGTAGGACGCCATCCATCGTCGTCGTAGACAGTCCGTCTTTGGGTACGACACCGCGAAATATCGATCTGGTGCGCGGGTCCATCGCCAGTAGTCTGTCGATCTGCAGAGTGTCCATCTCAGTAGTCGTAGATGACGTTGCGATTCTTTTCGATTTCCAACACGGACTCGAATTCGGCGTAGGCGACGACGTTCACGGTGGTCGGCAGCGCATTACGGAAATGCAGCTCTACGCGCAGGTTACCCTATTGTACCAGATGGAAGCAGGGACCATCGCACTGATCAGGGGTCATGTCAAAACCGAAGAATGTGTTGCCGTGCCGGAAGTCGCTGCGAGTCAGACCGTTCCCCTCGTCCTGCCAAATCTTGCCGGTCGAGGTGAACAGACTCGTGTAGCTCCTGACGAAAAGGTCGTCTTCGAAATTGGGTTGGAAAGGTTTGGAGGGTATCTGTCGTGCGTCCACGTACACTGCGAGGAAGTTAATATCGTTGTTCTTTGCGTGAAACGGATTCTTGTCGAACGCACCGTTGTACGCATCGTTATCGATGCAGCACAGCACCAGACGTTTCGGCAGGATGCCGAGCAACAGGTTCTCGTGCGTGTGCGACCGAGCGCCCGCGGGAATGGAGTACACCTTACAGTCGACGGATCGCATCGGATTCAGAGTGGCCTTCTTTGCGAATAAGGTGGCATTGACGATGGTGATCTTGTAATCGGGGTTGACTCCGCCAGCCATGAGCGCAAACGCAGGCTTACTGCTCACCAGACGCATCTTGACATCGACGCCGTTGATCATGAATTTATCTTGCAGAAACAGATCCACGTGTAGACGACCCATCATGTCGACGATCCGACTCCGTAGGATGTTCGCTCGTCGAGCCACGAACCCTGCGTTAGCCGCGGGTCCGTCGTCTATCTCGACGGCATCCATGCGAGTGGCCGTGTGTTTGTGCCACAGTTGAACCGTTAGCTGAGTGTCCTTGGCATCGGTGCCGTAACTCAGCAGCGTCTCTATGTAGGCACGATACGCGTACGTGTTGGTCGAAGGGGTCACGAGCGTACCGTTCAGGTAGACGTCGACTTGACTGAACAGCGAATACAGCCAGTTATTCAGTTGCGCCACGGGAAGGGCCAAGAGGAGATCGTCCCCGTCGGCTCGCGTCACCTTCACCTGCACGTGTAACATCGTGTTGGCGAGATCTAGGTAATCGTCTCCCGATCCGGGTATCAGGAATTCTATCGGTCCACCTGAGTCCAGAGAAGCCATGGGCTGATGTTCTACTATGCGACTGTCGACGATGCTGTTCTGAGTCGGGGGTACGGTAAAGAGATCCAGTTCGCTCTTGACCCCCTCGCACGACTGTCTATGTACGAAAGCCATCGTCGTCGTCGTCGAATATGTCGGCTTCACGTTTCTTGAACGTCTGTCTATTGCGCTGTCTCGTCGCTGTAGTGCCTCCTTTCTTTGCAGACGTGTGTTTTATACGTTTACGAGGTCGCACGCCAGGTATAAAAAAAATCACGCAGCATAGTCTTACCGGTATCCGTGACGCGTCGTTTGGCAGCACGTTTTATGCTCTGTCCAGACAAGACGTCGTCGGCGATGCGCACGCCGGTCTTCAACGCTCCCTTTCCCAAAGCCACTGCACCTCTCTTGATGAGTGGCATGGCGCTGCGCAGCAGACCTCCGAACAGACTACCTAGTCCGTGACCCCGTTGGTACGGGGCACCGGCGAAGTTGGGTAGAGCACCACCCGCCTGACGCGCGTAATAGTCGTTGTAATTCATCTTCAGAACAGTCCGGTCCTACGCCGTCGAAAATGAAGCGTCACCGTCACTCTACCGTACTCGAATGGTACGCGTCGTCCGGTGTCGTTTCTTATATCCATCTCGATCGAGTGGAAGTGCGAGTACAACACAGGTACGTAGTGAATGTTAGTGAATCGATCGGATACCGTGGCGCCGTGACTTCCGCTAACCGAGAGGGCTCGCAACAAAGGGGCGAGACTGTCACCGACTATGCGAGACTCCACGACGTCTGTATAGACGTTGATGGTATCGAACCCTTGATCCATGTGCACCACGTTTTCGGCCTCTTTATGATAGGTGTACAAACCGTCGGGAGTTTCTTCGGGTGGCAAAACAACGCTAGTCGACGGCGTGAGACCGATGTCCGTTCCACCTAGTCTCGGGTAAACGTTCGTGCGTGTCATGTCTGCTGCTGATGCTGCTGCTGCTGCTGCTGCTGCTGCTGCTGCTGCTGCTGCTGCTGCTGCTGCTGCTGCTGCTGCTGCTGCTGCTGCTGCTGCTGCTGCTGCTGCTGCTGCTGCTGCTGCTGCTGCTGCTGCTGCTGCTGCTGCTGCTGCTGCTGCTGCTGCTGCTGCTGCTGCTGACCACCGAAGGTTCGAATCCTAACATTCTTACCAGCGCGCTGTGGTGAGGTACAGTAAACTCGGTGCTCGGTGTCATGTGCAACGTCATTTTTTGAGTGAAGGAACTGTAGCTCAATTTTGCCCGTGTCTTATCCGTCCGCATACGATTCAGTCCCTTGTTGACATGATTCATCAATGTCACAGGACCTTTGTAATATCCAGCACTTATCTTTGCACTCGGCATTTGACCCACAGGTTCGTGCTCGTTGAGGAAGAACCAGATGTCGTCCACTCCGACGTTGTACCAAGTATGTGGGAACTGTATCTCTGCCAACCCACACTCCCACTCGCCGGTCAGATCGATACGTTGAGGCAAGTCCGTGATGTAATGAGCCAACGTATTGTTGGGATACATCTTCATGGAAGCATTGCTAGGCAGCGTCAGGTAGAAATCATTCGTCATGACGTCTCAAAGTGGGATTGGGCAACAGGTAACCCAACGAACTACTCAACAGGGTCGTCCTCAGATTAGAATTCTCGTGACATGTCGTCAGGTTGTAAATGCTTATCAGGATGACCGTGTACAAGACGACGACAGAAACACTATCTCCTCTCGAGTCAATACTGTCCTCTTCTTCTATGATGGCGGCGGCAGTGGCAGCGGTGAAGTCCTCTGTTATCGACTCGTATGTCATCGTTCGAATGAAGTTACGGCAGACGCGCGGTTAGACTTTATAGCGAACGAGGGCCTTGGCATCGACCCAGCTGTTGAACTTGGAGGGGTAGCCGTACCATTTCACCAAAGCCTCCGTTCGTCTACCCACCTTACGGCGCTGCAGTACCGATTCCACGCGGTACACTTTATCGACGGGCACCGACACCTTCTGCAGCTCTGGTTCGTAGAAGGTGCCGTCCAGCACTTCGCCGAGATCGTCGATCAATCGGTATACGGGTGGATCGGAGAGGTGAACCTCGTGTATGGTGAACATCTCTTCGCTCCAATTCGCCATGTAGCCTTTTTCGAACAGTCTCTTGAACTTACTGATGCGCACGCGATTCGACACACGGAACTTGGGCACGCCCTTACCGTTGTGACCGTACAGACGCTGCCAAACCTCTTCTTGATTCGTTGCATTCACCTGTGACGGAGTCATGCCGATGCTGTTTCGTGAAGTATCGCCACATACGCGTCTTCAAAGTTCTATTGGATCTTTCGACGATGCTCGCTTTCGTCTCCGCGTTGTGAGTGGAGAATTGGTGATGCCGTACTTCTTCAACAGAGCCTGGACGGACCGATTCAGAAATTCGAGTCCTTGATCTGTCTGCAACGTCTTTGACCAGCCTTCGGTGAACGTGCTTTTCAGCGCCGTCACCAACGATGCCGCGGACTTGTTTTTCAGCGGAACGCACCAAGCCACTTTCGTGAAGACGTCGATCACCGTGAGGAGAAAGATCATACCGTCGTTGACGGTTTTCAAATTCGACAGGTCGACGAGATCGGCCTGCAACTGCTGACGTGGACCTCCCACGACGACGCGTCGTCTCCTGAAATGACGTCTCGCCGGTTTGTGTAGGGTATAGGCGTCCTGTTCCGACAACCATTCTTCGACGATTTTCCTCGGCACGCGCGTGACGCGTCGCAAGGCGTCGACACCTCCGTAACTTGACACCCTCTTCGGATCGAAGTAGACCCTCTTCAGTCGTTTATTCCTCGACGCCAATAAAATATATCTGATGCGTTGACAGTGGTGATGATGGTGACGTTGACTGCGTAGCACGGGTCTTGACGTAAAGCAGAACAGACACTACCACGACCACAACGATGACGAACGACTGAAAGTCTAGTGAAATCATATCTCAAATAGTGACCCTACTAGTATGAGATATCGAGCGATAGTGTCGGCGATCAAGTAAAGTCCATCGCAAAGTAGCACAACGACGACGGAACGGTACGCATCCTGTGGATATCTCGACATCGCAGCGCGCACTGTGCTACGGACACGTATCACACCGTCTTAAAAGTCTTCCCAACTAGTCAATGACGTCAAAGTCTTGTGTCGTTGTCGTCGTTCTGAGGGTGGAGTGGGCATGGAATGCTCCATTCGACTACGTCGACGAGCGAGGGGTGTCCAACTGAGTGATCTCCGTGCACTATTCGCACCAGCACGAGTTCGACGAGACGGAGTGGCTGTCGTCGTCGTCGTCGCCTGACGTATGTAGGCTCTCTTGGAGGCATTACCGAACAACTCCATGGGTAGGTTGATGGCACGGAGTTGTCGTGCGAATGGCTGCCATCCTATCGGATCGGTCTTTCTCTTACACAACAGATCATTCACGAGATCCACCATGTTACTTCCGACAATCGGTACACCCTCGTGGATAAGTTCGCCACGTGCGGTCCACGCGATATCTCGTTTGAGATGCTCCATCAAACGTCTGGCTTTGACCTGCATGGTCTTGGGAACGGTGTCCACGACGTCAGTCTCTATTCCGCTACTAGGAGCTCCTACTGTTCCCTCCACCACAGGTCCCGGTTCCACTCCCGATGGTGCTGCTGCTGACATCGACTCGTTCAACGAGACCACGCGTACCGGTGCCTTGACGTGTTTATCGGACAAGGCGTTGTATCGCTGCAACACCTGATTATACAATGTTACCTTGGTCCTATCATCGAGTTCCTTTCTATCGAGGATGGTCATCATCTCGTCGTCGAGGGCTTGTACTTTCTTACCTAGGGTATCTGTCGATGGTGGTGGTGGTGGTGGTGGTGGTGAGCGAAGTGTGTCCAACAGTCGCGGATCCATCAAGACCATCTTGCGTGCGTGTTCCATCTCTCTCTCTCCCTCGCTCTATATCTCTCTCTCTCTCTCTCTCTCTCTCTCACTCTCTCTACTTCTTGAACAGCACCTCTTGGAGCAAGAGTAGAAAAACCGAACTTGCCAACGGTGCTAGGAAGGCCGATAGGAAGCCTCCGCTCTGTCCCTCGCCGACCTGTCGTTGCAGTAAGATGCGTCTTCTCCTGGCAGCTGGCGTTCGTCTCTGAGACAACTCGCGTAATTTCGTCCTGTATTTACTCAAACGTTGCCTCTGTAAATCGGACAATGGAATGTTATTTTTTAATGTGTTGTAGGCACACCCGGCTAGTGCACACAGCAGATCGGCGTCGGCGTTAGCGATGATGGCTCTTCTCAGTTTGATGCTCTTGTATCTGTTCAGAGCCTGTATGCACAAAATGTGTCTCTTCACCAGGTCAGACATGGTGCGAATGAAGAGACGACCCACGCACTCGGTCTTTTTATACCTTCGGTAAGTACACGTACTGAACACCTTTGTCTGGAAAGATGGCCGTGCGCAGACGCATGTCTTCGGGTGTGTCCTGTTTGAGATCGACCAATAGATAACCGTACGGTACCGACGTGGCATCTTTAAAAGCCTCTTGTACGAACTTCGCGCGCCCCGGACACATCTGACGAGCCAAGTGCGACATCTGCGATGCATCACGAGGATTCTTGAACACCACCATGTACCGAGAGTTCAGACTGATGGTACGACTCTCCTTGTTTTTAGGGAACAGGTTCTGTACGAGATACAGCACGGACGTGTTCCTGTGATGACTTTTTTTAGTGACCCGTTCGTCCGTTTCCGCCATGAGATCGTCTATGATGATGAGGTTCCTCGTTGTCGAATCGAGCATGCTCGCACTCGGCAACCCTTCCTCGAATCGCACGTCGACTAAGTCCATCGTTGCGTAGGCCTCTTGTCATTCTCCGTAACACCACTCCGTCCTCGTGCACCACGCGTTTGGCATAGAAGTAGGTGAGAGCCGCTCGTTCCTGCACGTACGTCAACACGGACGAGCGATGCACCCGGAACCCGCGGTTCTTTCCACTTCCGCTCCGACGTTTGGCGAGCACCTCCAGGAACGCGTTCTTGTTGATGGCGTTGTGACGCTTGCTCAGTCCTTTGGTGCTGTACTTGTCGGTGGCTCCGAAACAATAGTACGTCTTGCTGCACAACCCCACGAACCCGTCACCGGACCACTCGACCTTGAACAGACCCGGTGTCCTCTTGTCGTACGCCTTGCGCGCCTTACAGCACGCATCGTCACCGACCCACGGACGATCGGCGAGTCGACAGCGCACGTACTCGTTCTGATGTTCGTCGCAACATTCGGACGGCAACCATTCGGATCGATGTCGGAAATAATGTTCTCGTAGTTCCGGGGTCACGAGGTCGTCGACGGACTCGCCGGCCAAGGCCAAATAGGCGGAATCTGTATCCATCTCGCAGTACTAAAAAAGAGGACGCTCCAGATACCTGTTGATAAAGTCGTAATAGAACTGCAACATGCGCATCTTGGCGTACTGCAGAACGAAGAACGCCACGTGTACGGGCAGGGCGTACGTGACGGTTTTCTAGTTCATCGCTATATCGTACGCATCGTCGACGACGACGTCGAGTTGTCGGAACCGTCTATCGTTGACCATGAGCGATGCCGCCTTCTCCGTGCAGTATTTCACGTCGCGATGTCGATCCACGTTGGTGATGGTCTTCCCGTAACCCGAGTTCCCCAGCAACTTCATGGTGTCTACGATGATGGCCTTGTGCGGGTGGACGTCTCCCTCGCGTCGGGCCGTGGACACGGCGTCACCGAACCGCCGGAAGCATTGGATGGGAGTGTACTCGACGACCTGGTAGACGCGCGTCACCTCGAGTCCGTGTTCCAGGTACCATCTCAGGAGCGGCGTGGCGAGCAATATCTTGTCGCCGTGGAAACTGCCCACGAGCATGCGCCGCGGAGTCGTCATGATGTCGTGCTCTTCGGCGTATCGGCGCATGAAAGGTCCGAGATCGTCGCGGGTCAGACGGATGTTTTTAAACACCGGCTGCATTCCGGAAAAATGCGCGTGTAATGTTATCGGCACCGAAACATCATATTCGATCAATCCGAATATGGTTCCGTCACGCACGCCTCTCAGGATCTGTTGCGACGTCATAGTCCACCTACGTGGTGTCGTCGCGGAAAGGCAGCATCCAGACACTTTTTCACGACCGGATCTCTTCTCGTCTCTTTCCACTCGCATTCCCACAACTCGACGACCTTGACAAAGTGACGTAGGTAGGCGGTGTTCTTTCGGGTCTCGGCGAGCAGTTGGGTCATGGATTTCCCTTTGACGGCGTTCGTTTCTAGGCCCAAGCACGGGTGACCGTGGCAGAAACATCCGTGGAACTGATACGCCGTGTTCGTCTCGCTGCACCACCCGTCCACCGGAAGTTTACCGATCCTCTTCTCTCGACCGTTGACTTGATGTCGTATGGCGCGTCTCGTTCTTTCAGCTTCCCATGTGAGCCATTCTACGGCCATCTGTCCGTGCAGCTGCGCCGATTCGGGTCGGAAGTCGTTCTCTGCTCGTCGTCGCCTGTACCAGCCCACCGGCATGTCTTGCATTATTGACCATAAATACAAGGCATTAGCGTCGGATCCCACGATGGACTGGCACAGACGACCGGCCTCTCCGTAGTCGTTCTGACGGATCTTAGTGACTCCTTTCTCGTGATAGCGGTGAAAAACGAGCGAAGGTCCACCGACCACGTGATCTTTGACGAGATGATGAAGATCTTTATTCTTCTCGTTGAAGAACGTAAAGTACGTCTTCTCCGGAAGATCGTTGAACAGGTAGAGCAAGGTCAGAACGGGAACCACGTCTTTGTTGTTGTACCAGACGAGAAAGTCTCGCAAGGTCGTCATGCCGTTATCGCGCCAGGCCTCTTGACAACCGACGTAATCCTCGTCGGAAATACCCTCGTTCTTCAATTGACTGAAGAAGGCTTCTTTTGGTGGAAGTGCGGTATCGTCGAGTCTCTCCAGACAGTCCATATATTCATACGGGAAAAACCCTTTTGTTATTTTACAACCGTACGCTTTCAGATATTTGTCGTAGCTGAATGCCGGGGCTATGTAATTGGTCATATCTAGGAATTTTAGCTCATCCGTCAACATACACATGAACGTGTTGTCGCGTTTGATGACAAAAAACGACCCGACGCCATCGTTCTCTTCTTCTTCTTTCTCTTTGTCGTCCTGTTCCATTTCTTTTTCTTCTTCCTCTTTCTTTGACAGGAAGTAGGGAACGAGGAACTGTTTGACGGCATTGAGATCGTATTTCCCCGAATTAAAGCCGATGACTGGTAATTTATGAAGCCAGTCGTGAAGTTGTTTCATCAGCGTTTTGTACGGGTTGCTCGGTTGACGAGATTCCTCGTCGTCAGGTGATTGTGCATTGCGCAATGTTTCGTTCCAATTCGATCGTGCTTTTACCAGTCGAGCTAGCACGTCCTCGTAAGAATTTGTTATGTTTTCGTAGGCGGCGTCACTCATCGATTGCAAGATGTCCATCATGGCGCTCACCAACTTGTTGGTGTCTCCATCCGTGACGATACATTGCACTTGTTCGTGTCCCGGCACGTTGGTCGCCACGCTGACGCTCAACGGGACGTGACGCGCCACCCACTGCATCTTGTCGCTGTCCGACGGAAGTCGTGCGGTGTCGAACCAACACTCGAAGTCAAAGGTGGCACGGTACGGATAGTACCGCAACTATTCGGGGACTCGAATGTTCTCGTCGTCCAGACCTTCGAACACCGACGGAGTCGAATGGTACACGCCGCCGGGATAGACTCGACGCACACCTCCCGTGCACGTGCGCTCGTGGCGGTTCAGGTCATATGGTTTTTTTAAACAAACTCTCGCCGCACTTCCGACACTTATAGGAATGGCAGTACATTTGAATGTTTTGTATGTACGAAAAGTGTGTCTCGTGAAGATTGAGATACATCGTGTCAGAATAATGGCACAACGATCGGCGGACGAGTTATGCGGTCTTCTTTCCGTCATCATCATCAGACTCGACGAGTTTATAAACGCACACGTTCGTTTGGAAAGTGGTCTCTACGCGATAGAGGTCTTCGAGTGTGACTCCGGCAAATTCTTCCATGGGTACATCGTCATCCTGTTTGTACGTCTCGTAAAGTTTCGTAACGGCAGATTCCAAATGATAGCGGTCACTACCCCGATGAAGAGCTATACATCTAAAGAGGCACAAATTATCGTTGTACCTCTTGTGATGGATAGGTTCCGTTTCCAGACCGATGACTGCTTTGTTCTTCTTGATGTATGTCGGCAGACGAGACATGCCGATGCATCCAATTGGGTGGTTTATTATTTTATTAATACAAAAAGTCACATTGGTGACGATTTCGCAAATCCATTGCGAATCGGGTCTCTGCGATATGACCCACTGCAAGATGTCATTTTGTTTTATACGTTCTAAAAACTCATCAAAATCACCACGGTCGGTGATGAGATTGGGTTCGTCCAGGTATCGACCGCAGCAATTGCAGGAGGAATGATAATATAACATCCTGTGTTTTTGTTTTTCAAAACAAACCCGTAACTCAAGTTGATTTTGAAAGCATTGGTCTGTTGTTCGAACATGGTCTTCAATGGAGTTTCTAGAGTAGTCGTATCTAGACTGCATAGTCTAAAATTTACCCTAGTCTGGAGAGGACCTCTGGATAGGCGTGTCCTAATGGAGGACCAATTGTTGCGGAAGACTTCTAACAAATCTGTTGAGAGAGCGTCGGGGAAGGGAAATCGCTCGGGCGGGTCGATGGGATCTTCGCTAATGAAAGGGTGACGGGGTGTAGTATCTTCCCTTTTCGCTCTATTTGGCAATGGTGGTGAAACGACACATGTCGTTCTTTCATGTCTTGATAAGTTGCGATGATTTGCAAACACCTTACAACATTTTATGCATACTGATGGTAGCGAAACATTGGTGGAATTACACACCGTTCTTTCATGTCTTAGCATATGATGTTTTTTTCCAAACACTTTGTTGCATTTTGAACATGTGTATTTCATCGTTGCTGGTGATGCGACGAAATAGATGTGCAAAAATCGGAGAACGATTGTGATAGGAGAATGTATTAGTTAGCATTCGTACAAACAAAGACACGCAATATATATATATATATATATATATATATATATATATATATATATATATATATATATATATATATATAATAGATACTTGCAAAACTTGGTGCACCGCTACCGTTGCGGCATCTCGACGTGTTGCTGCGTGGCTGTGGTGTTGAATTGAAGTGCTCTGTAGATCGGAGAACGGTTGTGATGGCAATTGCAGTAGCGGCTCGGTTTATATAGCCTGCGCTACTGCTGACGGTGCACTTTTTTCCTGGGTTTTTCCCGGTTTGAACCGGTTTGAACCAGTTTGAACCGGTTTGAATCGGTTTGAACCGGTTTGATCCGTGAACATCACGTGCACAGCATGCATAACAATGCCAAATAAGGACATGCAGCTGGCGTAAGACACACACAACTCGCAGGTGCGGCGGTGTTTATGCATTGTTGACCTTGACCTTTTGACCTCGCGGTGTTCATGCAGACTCGTGGTGAAATAGGCGGTATATAGGTGTCGACGCGAAACGACACGTCGAAAAGTTCTCAAAATAATGCAATGATGCGATATGCGTCGTATAGCTTACATGCACGGCTACGTTTTTCCCACTGCATGCACGAACATTCGACAGCTAGGTTTCAGTCTGGTAGCAGGGTGAAAATGCGGGATCGTGTTTCTTTTTGTAAGCGTGGAAAATTCCATGACGTCGTTCGAACGTTCCAGAAAAAAACTACATGAAACCGGTTCAAACGTTCCAGAAAATAAGAAAAAAACTACATGAAACCGGTTCAAACCGGTTCTGTACCCAGACACGTCTCGAAAAGCGCGCCATAATCGTCAATATTAAACCGAACCGCCACTGTCATCACAACCGTTCTTCCTGCATGTCCTTTTAGGGTTAGGGTTCGTATTAGGGTTCACTACAGACGACAGAATTAGGGTTAATAACCCTAACCCTAACCCTAACTGGCAATTGTATAAGTACAAAAGGTCGGTGACCTTTGACCTTTCATTAGGGTTACTAACCGTTTTTTCTCGAATTTTCCATCAGGGTTATTAACCCTAACCCTAACTGGCAATTGTGTCAACGCAAAAGGTTGGTAACCTTTGACCTTTGACCTTGGCCTGTAGCGTCCCTGGCGATCGTATCATCGCAAAACAGTGTCCCAAAATCTCCTCATTTTAGATAATGGGGAGGAGCTGTGACGTCATAAGTCACGTGACTGCTCCCGATCCATCAGAACCGTCGACACAATTGACCTTGACTCGTAGCAGCGCCCTCTGGTGATCGTATCATCGCAAAACAACATGACAGCAAAACAAGATGGCACCCTCCATAGAGAGGTCACGTGATATACAGATGAAGAGCTGTGACGTAGTAAGTCACGTAACTGCTCTCGACCCATCAGAACCGTCGACACAATTGAATCGTAGCTCCCTCTGGCGACAGTTTCACAGCAATTTATGCTAATTTATGCAAATTTATTCAAATGAGCTGTGACGTCATAGGTCACGTGACGGCTCTCGACGAATCAGAACCGTCAATACAATTTACCTGTAGCTCCCCCTGGTGGTGAAACTGCTCTCGACCAATCAGAAGCTTACCCAAAATGTGCTCATTTTGAGCGATAATAGGGTATTTTCACGTGGCGTCCCCTGGCGGCATTAAGCGCACGACCAATCAGAACGCTCCATTTCAAATTTCGACCAATCAGAAGCTTACCCAAAATCTGCTCATTTTTGATCCCTTAGATGCCCCCACATACTACTACCCTGGTCTTACAAATCATCCACTAAGGTCGGACTAAATTCGATGGTGGTTGTACTCATTCAACCGTGCATGTTGTGTTTAACAATATTACCATCCAACACAAAGGCCTAGATTGCAAGTGGTTGGTTGATTCATTGCAAGTGGTTGGTTGATTCATTTTCAACACGGAGTGCCCCACTAGGCATTACTCGGTCAATTGTCACCACATACCAGACGGCCTGCTCGGTTTAGCCCACTGGGGGTTTTAGCTGCAGTGGAATAGTAATTTTGGTATTGCGCAACATAGAATCAAGTATTGTGCAACACAGTACCTGGTATACGACTGTCATAAATGGCCCATTAGGCAATTACTCGGTCAAGCGTCCCCACATACCAGCCGGCCTGCCCTGACTGAGCCCGTCGGGTGGCTTTGTTGCCGCGGGCGGACAAGCAATGTTGGTATTGCGCAACACAGGATCAGGTTGGTGACTGTCATAAATGGCCTGCACATGAACATACATGCATTTATTTGAATGTGCTGCTAATACATTATTTGTTTCATTACAGAACTGCAGTGTAGTTGGCTGAGCTGCTTACACATCATTCGTTTGACTGCAAAACTGTAGTGTATTTATTTTTTATTATAATGTTTTTAGTGTGTTGCTAATACATTATTTGTAATTCTACATTATTCGTTTACGGCAACGCTAACACATTATTTGTTTCATTGCAAAACTGCAGTGTAGTTGACTGAGCTGCTAATACATAATTCGTTTTACTTCAAAACTGCAGTGTTTTTTATTTTATTTATAATTATGTATATATATATATATATATATATATATATATATATATATATATATATATATATATATATATATATATATATATATATATATATATATATATATATATATATATATATATATATATATATATATATATATATATATATATTAAGACTAATAATGGTCCTAATAATGGTACCCCACACAAAACTAATTTCCAGTTTGAAATCACCCCATCTAGTTCAAAAAGTTTTCTTCTGACAATCAGCCATTTTTCAGTCCAGTCGATTATGCCATTTATTTCAATTCAGTCGATTATGCCATTTATTTCAATTCAGTCGATTATGCCATTTATACTTCGCCCTTCTAACAAATGTTACTCAGAGCGCGCTACACTTTCCCCCCAGCAGACCTGTTCACATAAACAACATTTTAATTTATATTGAAGCATCTAGCCACGCTGAAATTGCTGCGCGAATGATGTTTATTCTTATTATTCCATCACTGGAATACCGTCACTGTCTATTGTCAGGGACTTATTTATACAGTTTATTGAACCGAGACAACGTGGAATGAATTGCCTAAGCTTCGAAGAAGCTGCAAGGATTCGAACCCGGGTTCTCAATTTGCAACTATGTAATACTAAAGAAATAATTTTAAACATTCATTAACCGGAAATATAATTTATAATCAGTTTTAATTAATATTAAAAATCTGGGTTTTGTATTAATATTTTTATTAGGTCCAGGCCCAGCCCAGGCCCGGCCCGGCCCGCTCACACTAGGCCCAAGCCCGGCCCAAGCCCGATGTGTTTAATATTTTTTTCAGCCCAGGCCCGGCCCGGGCCCGCAATATGTAGGCCCAGGCCTGGTCCGGCCCGCAAAATTTTGTAAAGGCCCGGCCTGGCCCGAGCAGGGCACTAATAGAGGCTCCGTCAGCGCAACGCATGAGTTGTCAGCCAATCACAGATCTGCCATGTGCGCGGGACGTCCCCTTGACTTAAGGGGTCGCAGTATGCATATAACATTTGGACTATTTTTAGTAACTTCCTCTTACACGATCACGGGGACCGTATCAAAAGTTGCAAAAGTGGAACAAACAAAGCCACATTACTATTAATATAATACGTTGTAGAAATTACTAATCGTTGGGGCGATATTACATTTTTTTAATATTTATTGGATCTCAAATGACTGATTTTATGATGCTTTCTGTGCTTATTTCTAATGACTGTCAGCCAAGATTGTTTAGAAGGTATGTGACGCTTGTTGTACGGCGGTGCTCATTTAGGTTAAATCGTATACGCAAGTATCGCGCGTGCAAGTATGTCCCTTCACGGCTGACTGACGCTCCGTGACTGTCGCTGCGGGGTTTACTCAGGGAAGGTTTACAAAGCTGCGACGACGGAGCACAATCACAACGTCTCTCTGTGGGGGGAAGTTAAGAAACACCAATACGAGCGTCAATCAGTACACGACGTTTATGCGTATAAGATCAAAGCATAGTCGTCCAACAATTAGTCATCCAACAATGGTTGGTTATATAACAGCAATATGCCGTAACATTTGGTCTTTGCAGCCATGGCGGCCCCTTCGACAGTCGCCACAGTGGGTGTCTGTCACCACAGTGGGTGTCTGTCACCACAGTGGGTGTCTTTCACTACAGTGGGTGTCTGTCACCACAGTGGGTGTCTGTCGCAATAGTGGTTGTTTATCGCCACAGTGTTTTTTATGTCATATACGTTGATAATTTCACTAGTACGTTAGCAAAGAAAAACACTTTTTCAGTGTATAATCATTACAACCACATCAGTTTAAAGGAAAAAATACACAGCCTGCCTATCACCACAGTAGTTATCTGGCGCCACCGCGGCTGTCTGTCGCCACAGTAGTTGTCTGTCGCCACAATGGCTGTTTGTCTGCTGTTAGCAGTGTGAATATGTTTTAAAACAAGGTTGACACGTATCTCAGGAGGAAGGATTACACATAAATGACAAATGCTGGACTCTCGATAAGCCAATGGCTTCCATGACCACTTGCCATTTGGATCTTTGCCTTGGATGGCAATCTTCTTCTTGTCGCCATAGTTTTTTTCTGTCATATACTTTGATCATTTAGCTAGTACATCACATCAAAGACAATGACAAGTTCAAACATATAACAATGGAGATCAAAAAAGGTCTACGAAGAAGCAAAGAGGCAGGAAGCTGCAGACAAGTCAGGGGAATACCTGTACAGAGTCAGGGGTCCACCATGGGAAAGAAAAATACGAAAGATAAGGAAAAGCCAATAAAAACTACACATCCACCTAGAATAACAAATGGTAAAACAAATGTTAATAAAGATAAACTTAATGACATAGGCAACATTCTGTGTTTTTATACCAATGCTGACCAACTAAGGAACAAGCAAAATAAATTTTAACAACGAATTAAAGAACTAAAACTCCACATAATAGCAATTAATAAGGTAAAACCAAAACACCCCAAATGTACTGTAACCATACCAGAATTTTCCTTAGAAGGCTATACGTTATTTTTTTTTTAAATATAGAAAATAATGAAGGTAAGGGTATTATAATATATGTCTTAAAATCCCTATATGCAAATAATATAAACCTGGTCTCAACTTTCAAGGAATTTTTATTTATAGAAATTAAACTTAAAAATAAAACCAAACTTCTTACTGGATGCATATATAGGTGCGACGGGGGGGGAAGGGGGGTGGGTCAGAAGAAAATAACGCAGAACTTCTAAATATGATTAGATCAACATCAGGACTTAAATATTCATACATTATAATTAAAGGAGATTTCAATCTCCCATATATTAACTGGAAACATTGGACGACCAAATCAATTAACCCCAGCAACCTAAACTAAAAATGTGTGGAATGCCTTAGAGACACATTCATGTTTCAACATGTCTCAAATCCCACCAGAGGACGAGGCACAACCAATACAAACCTTTTAGATCTGATATATCGTTAAAAAAAGACAACATAGGGGAAATAGAGTGCCTTAGCCCTCTAGGTAAAAGTGACCACTGTGTTATTACATTTAATATTTTGTGCAAAGTTATTACAAATCATCATCATCATCATCATCAATTCCGTAACCCGTAGTGCCGTTGGGGCACCACCGATGACCTTGAAACCAGCTGTCTCCACTTCTTCCTGGCGTCTGCCACCCTTTGTGTCTATGACAAGGCCAGGCCTGTCCACTCTTTGATATTGTCCTCCCACCTCTTCCTCTGTCTTCCTCGTCTTCTTGCTCCCCTAATGTTGCCTTGCAGGATGGTCTTTGTCATGCCGGATGTTCGTGAGACGTGACCATACCATTTCAGCTTCCGTCTCTTTACCGTCGTTAGGAGATCTTCATAGGACCCGATGGCTTGTTTGATTTTGTTGCGGACCTCTTTGTTGGTTACATGGTCCTTGTATGAGACGCAAAGGAGCTTTCGATAGCACCTCATTACCATGCCTTGTACACTTCTTTGTAGTTCGGCTGTAAGAGTCCATGTCTCGCATGCGTATAGCCATATTGACACGACAAGTGATCGCATCAGTCTGATTTTGGATCGAAGGGTGATGTTTTTATCTTTCCATATTGGTTTCAGTCTTGTCATCGCTGCTGTTGTCTGGGTAATCCTTGAAATGATCTCAGGTTTGGATCCCAAATAAATATGCTAAAAAAGGAAGCTATCTAATAAGGCAAATTATGAAGGAATGAGGAAAGAATTTTCAAATATATATTGGGAAGAGAAATTTAAAGAGTGTGAAGACAATGTTAACGACCAATGGGAAATCCTTAAAAAAGTACTAAATGTATTAGAAGATAAATACGTACCTCAAAAAGAAGTTTAAAATTACAGAAATGAAATTTCCTCCTGAACGCACCAGAAACATAATTAGACGTAAAAAATAGACTATGGACAAGATACATTGAAACAAGGGATGAAAAAAAATATCTAGAGTATTGTAAAACCAGGAATAGAATCCAAGCTTTAACTAGAAAGCTCCGAAAGGAGTTTGAACTAAATTTAGCCACTCAAACAAAAAAAACATAAAGTCTTCTGGAATTATTATAAATCAAAAACTACAGTTACACAAGGAATTTGGGAACTGAATATAGACCACACAAATCCGAAATCACAAACAACAGCTGAAGATGAAGAAAAAGCAAATATTCTTGCCGACTACTTCTCTAGTGTATTCACTACTGAACAGCCAGGGTCTATCCCAACTACACCCAAAGTAAACACTAAATTAGCGATGGATGAGCTAAAAGTAACCGAAAAGATAATATTATTGACGTTAAAAAAACGTAATATAAGCAAATCGCCTGGTCTTGATGAAATAGGCGCCATATTACTAATGGAGTTATCAGAGAATATTTGTCACCCATTACGAAAAATATTTGAAACATCGATAAAAACTTCAAGTATTCCTGAAGGGAATGGAAGGATGCCAAAATATCAGCAATATATAAATAGGAAACAAGAAATTAGCTTGCAATTACCATCCAATAAGCCTAACAAGCGTAGTTTGTAAATGCATGGAAAAAAATATTAGAAATCACAATATCAGTTACATGAAAGACAATGATCTGTTCAGTCAAAAACAATATGGTTTTATCTACGGCAGATCAACAATTCTTCAACTAATTAAAATACTAGATGAATGGACCTCAGAAATGTATAAGGGTAACTACACATAAAATTATTTATATGGATTTTCAGAAGGCTTTTGACAGACTAATAAGTAAATTAAAAAGTTTTAACATTAGGAACGAATTAATTAACTGGATAGAGGCATTCATCACAAACAGACGACAAAAGGTAGCCGTAAATGGAAAAGAATCAAACTGGCTCAAAGTAATGTCAGGGATATCGCAGGGATCTGTCCTAGGACCCTTATTGTTTGTTTGTTTTATACATACACGACCTGCCAGATTTAACTAAATCCAATACATTTCTATTTGCTGATGACATTAAAATATTTAGAGCCATAACAAATAAAAATGACCAGGATATACTACAACACGATTTAAATATCCTAGAACAATGGAGCGACAAATGGTTATTAAAATTCCACCCTGACAAATGTAAACACATGGAAATTTGAAAAAATAATATAGGAGAAAATTAATATTTCATGACAAGTAATAATGTTAAACATTCATTAGCCACCCACAGATAAGCAAACTGACTTAGGTGTAATTAGCGAATTAAAATTGTCATTTAATGATTGCATAAACCAAGTGGTTAATAAAGCAACCAAAATGAAAAAATAATCCGAAGAACCTTCCAATTCCTAGACACACACACTTTCTTGCCACTATATAAGACAGCGGTTAGATCTCACCTAGATTATGCCATATCAGTATGGTATCCATATAAGATGAAAGAGAAAATAGCAATTGAAAACGTCCAGAGAAGAGCCACAAAAGAAATACGTGGTATGAGGGACTTATCACATATAGAAAGACTAAAATTACTGAAGCTACCCACATTAGCATACCGGAGGCTAAGAGGAGACATGATAGAAGTATATAAAATAATGCACGAACTGTACGATAATGAATCTGCACCAAACCTCCTGAAATGGGAGGATGTGACACTAAGATCAGGAAATAGAGGACACTCTCGTAAATTAGTTAGCCAAAGAGCGAAAATAAATCTAAGACAAAATGCATTCCCTCTTAGAGTGGCTGAACCATGGAATAGTCTCACAAACTCTGTAATACAAGCTAGATCAATAAACTCATTTAAAAATCATTTAGACAAATTCTGGTCTACCCAGGCAATAATATACGACTATGAATCTCTTTAACAATAACTACTGGAACTGGAAATTATTATATAAAAGTGAGACCATACGAGAGGGTTCTTGTAAAATACATTTCGTATTGCATAGTTGCAGTCTGATATACATGTTTTATCGTCCAGGTAAGATTTACCCTTGTTAAATAACGATATGTGCTACATAGACCTGAATTTCCTTGATGACGTGATGGCCGTACCAGTTGGTGATGGCCCATGAAATCGGAATCGGAATAGGAAACGTTTATTTAACCCAAAGTAATACAAACATAATGTTATCACAGTTAGCAATAGCAATACCATTTTTTATAACAATGTCCAGGTTTAAGGTCATTTATCTTAAGGAAAAAAATCAGTAATAATTTGTTTATTGTAATTGAAAACCAGACAAACAAACAAACAAAAAACAAAAACTGCATTAACACGAATATTCTCTTCTGCTAACTGTGGTTTTAAAACGAAGCATATTTTAAAGGCTCATGGAGGCTGCTACAAAGACCAAAATTTATTGCTATCGTAGCAGCCACCCGAATAAATTGAACTTACCTTTGAACATTTTGCAAGATAAAACACACATGCATCTATACTCAATCAAAACTAATATCACTTTGTAAGGATTCGGAAGAAACGGCAGACAAAGTGTAATATTTTTGCACGCAGACATTTCAAAAATGTTAAGTTTAATGCATTATAATAAATGTTTATGCAGAGTTACATTTATATAAAATAACAGACCAGGGAGGTGCACCTAATGAATTTCTAGACACATATAGCAGTTTTGTACTGAACAGAGGTTTTGGTAATTTTGTAAAAAAAAAGGCCAATGCCAGTGCGACACGAAGATGACACGAGGCACCAGAGTAACCGCTCTGTCAGACACGCCTGACTGATCCGGATTGTCATTGCTGACTGTACTACGTGGCCGGTTATTTGTAACTGCTTCCTCAACTGATTTAACCTATCACAAATCATTGGTGTCAAATATGTAGTGTGTGAATAGTTTATGCAGCATCCTCAGTGTTTTTAATAAAAAAACATGACTATTTTTTTCAAATCATCGGAAGAATTTACTTTAGTCGTTACATCTGGTAAGGATCAAATTAGTGGATATCCAAAATGGTAAACACTGTGTGGGTTAATGCTGATCATTAGCGTGACCTCCATCCTCTCGCCGATGACATGACATAGTTACGAAATTTCACTAAGGAAGAAAATATTAATATAAATATATTATATTTTAAGGGATCAATGTAGATCTTATATCAGAAAGTGCATGTTCTTACAGAGGACAATAAATGAATGGAACACATTTTCTACAGATTGTGTAAATGCTAGCAGCATGAATATTGACAAATAACTCAGGGGACGGTTATATATAGATTAAATTTGGGGGGGCTCTCGATAAGCCAATAGCTTCCATGTCCACTTGCCATATGGGCATTTGCCTTGGATGGCTATCTTGTTAAATCTTGTTAAACTCAACGGGCACGGCTGAATGAATACAACCACCATCGAGTTTAGTCCGACTTTAGTGGATGATTTGTAGGACCCGGGAGTGATCCTGGAAATTCCTGGTCACGAAGATTGCTCCATGCCTTTAAGTTATGCATTTAGTCAAGCCGAGATGGATATCAACTTCGAAACCGCGCAATTCGTCTGGTGGCTGTTCAAGAAGTCAGTCTGACGGTTACAATTGATATTGTAATGATACAGGTTTGTACCGCAGCTTTTTATTACCTTTCTCCGCTGGTCGACTTTAGTCAACAATGCACTGTATAGAGGCTCCGTCAGCGCAAAGCCTGAGTTCTCAGCCAATCACCGATCTGCCATGTGCGCGGGACGTCCCCTTGACTTAAGTAACTACTGAAATACACCCTATACGCACGTATCGCGCGTTCAAGTATGTTCCGTCACGGCTGGCTGACGCGCAGTGACTGCTGCTGCGGAGTTTACACTGAGTAGGTTTATAAAGCTGCGACGACGTTTATAAAGCAGAACGTCTCTCAGTGGTGGAAGCTAAGAAACATCTACGCGAGCGTCAATCACCAGACGACGTTCACACATATAAGATCGAAACATAACAGCAATGAGTCGTGACATTGGGTCTGAGAAGCCATGGCGGCCCCTTCGACTGTCGTACCGGTTGGCAGTGATCGCAGTGTTAATAGTGGCCACCCTGTCGTCGACTAACGGAGACTGTCCTGATGAAAATTCACACTGTATCTGTCGTACAGAGAACGACCACGACAACCTCTACTGCCAGAATTTCGGCTATATCTCGCAGGTGCCATGGTTTGGCTGCTGCAAGGGGTTGTATAAGCTCCAGATACGCGGCGGGACGATACTTTCGACAGTGCAGATAGACGCGTTTAAATGTGTCTATGTCAATGTTATAGAGTTGCGTGACCTTGGTATAACGTCAATCGAGCAATCGGCATTCTATTATATAGAGACGGTGGAGGTGTTGATATTAAACAACAACAGTCTATCAACGATCTCACACGAAGGTTTCAGTGGACTCGTCTCGCTAAAGAATCTGGGTTTGAACAACAACCGCCTGACGACAGTGAATGACTCCTTCATACACATGTCACAGCTGGAACGTCTGGACCTCGGCAAAAACCGACTGGAGACTATACCAGACGACACGTTCAACGCATTCAGACATTCGCTGAAGGAATTGTATCTCCATAAAAACCGCCTGACGAGTGTAAGTGCCACCCTCTTTAGCTTCATGGAAAACCTGGAGAAACTGGTCCTCCATGACAACGAACTAGAGGCGATCCCGCAGGACGCTTTTAAAGGACTCAACCAACTAAGGTATCTGGATCTGTCCAACAACCGTCTGACATCAGTGTGCACCTATCTTGTTAGCCACTTGACACGTCTGGAGAGACTGTACTTCAACAACAATCAGATCGAGACGATTCCAGATGACGCTTTCAAAAGACTCAACCAGTCACTGAAGTATCTATATGTACACAACAACCGCCTCTCAAGTGTGAATCCCGCCCTTTTCAGTCACTTGCCTCAACTGAGAGAACTTTCACTCCGTGGCAACCACCTGGTCTGTGATTACAGACTGGCGTGGCTGAGGAAGAAGAGGATGATAATCCAAGACCATCCTCTGTGCTTCAGTCCGGCTCCGGTCAATGGCATTCCGGTAACGTCGTATAACATTTCGAAGTGTTATCCGCTCACAGGTATTGGTCTAATTTTCATAATTGCATACTAAGTTGCGCATCTATATGCTTACACATATATTTCCTTTCATACGTCAGTATAAATTATTATTTTATATAGTCATTCATCGTCAACAATGAAAATTAATATACGTTCGTATTTTCAATTAATACTGTCTTTTATTTCTGTCAATTCATTTGCTCTATTCATTCATTCAATATATTTTAATTAAGCAAAATTGGGTAGAAGATCATTATGCATACCTACCCCCAGTGTGTTGTTATGACATCCACGCTATCTGGCGACTATATTGCGTGCAAGTATTGTTCTTCTACATGTACAGGGATATCATATAGCCTAATATTAGTGGGGTCAGCCGGAATCCCACTTTCAAGAATCTAGGGGTCCGCTACCAAAACTGGGAGAAACATAATATACATTTGAGTGACTTGTATATTTCTGTTTGCCGTCTCCCGTTTCAATAATGTGTTTCCACCTGGCATATATACGCTGAACAAAATTTGAACAAACTTGATATGTTGCAATTTGCTAACATGAAACAGGAGGGGTACTTTTGTGGTTTTGGGGTGTTGCCTTTATTGACAGAGTACTAGCTGCCCATAATGCAAAATATCCAATCAACTGCTTCTGCGCATACGTGTGTGATCATATGTGCAAAATAGATTCTGCACATGCAGACAATGCGCTTGACACTGGCAACACCCTTGTCAATTGACACTGTTGTTGGGGGCGTGACAGTCAGTAGCACACGTTGCGCGTGTCTTTGGATGCAATATACAGATATTTCACAGTCTCAGGACACATGTCTTACAAAACGGGTCGGTGGCTGATCTCCCAAGGTCATTGGTACCTCGTGTGGCGTGACGCGCGGAAGACCGATCAAGCTGGCTACGTCGTCAGCGTGATCAATTTGCCACTACAACTTCCACCAGTGGACAAGTCTTCAGAGCAAGTGTGACTGCACAAACCTTTGTAATCGTCTGCACGCTGAAGTAATTCGCACCAGGAAGCCTTGTATTGGACCTACTCTAACGCCGGTGCACCGTCGCCACATACGCGTGCGCAGAAGAAGCTGATTGGACATTTATTCCGCATTATGGGCAGGTTGTACTCTGAGAAAAAAGGAAACCAGTTAGGCCTACATAGCATGTTTTTATGTTACCAAAATGCAACAGTGTCAAGTTTCTCATTTGGTTCAGTATGTATATATTCTAGAGTATTCGCCAAGTATATCCTTGATCGAATAACTCATATAATGAAAGCTACTTAGCCAATGTCGTGGACATGAACAACCAAGGATGGGAATGGCATTTTTTATTTTTCAACTAAAAATTAGCTGTGACGTTCTGAAATTCTTGCGTTTTGAGAATGCTATGGTCTTAAGATGGACTTAAATTATTTATCCTCAACGTTATGCTAATGGCAGTATTACAAGTGATATCCATAACTAATAATTACGAAAGCCTAGAATAATTATCAACCACAAAACGCCCAAGAAAACAGTTTAGAAAACCAAACCTTTGCGCAACTGAAACAGTTATTTCGTTCGCCAATCAGTCACATTGTCATAAGTTACTAACATTAAAGAATACTGTTATAGGAAGAATGTCACAGTCCTCAAACTTTGTTGAATTATGATTATCATTAAATTTGATTATTGCAGAGGATTGAGCACAGGCACCGTAGTTGTATGAATTCTGAACGCCAATCTCAAGGAGTAATTCGATCGTCGTAACGCAACCTCTATTGGAACGTTTCTTCCCATTTGCGACGTGCTCAACCAATGATACACAATCATCCGCAGAGATTTTGTTATCTCCGCAGTTTTTTCCTTGGCACATCACATTTCGCGATATAATTAGATAACATTTCAACCACCTTTTCCGTTTCCCCCCAATTTATTTTAATTGAAATTTTTTATAGCAATACAATTTTATAGCCACAACAATTATATCGCGGTCACTGATACGTTTTCCGTCATCAGTCAACCAATCAAAATGCGTTTTGCATCATATACATGTTTTTGTCTTATTGTCAAGCGGCATTGGACGATCGAATGCTTACAAAGTATGAGGACGCGCTGTCGCCGGTACTCTTCATCGAGGACCTCGAAGCAGCCCTTCGGACGCTGCCCGGATGTCTTCCAAGCCGACCACCAGTCGACCACAACTAACCCAGCGACCCAATAATAATAGTAATTATACTCAGTCGACGCCGACTTCATCTAACCACGTCAACCTGAGAAAAGTCAACGAGATCACGCCAATAACACTGGGTGATTGGTTCCTGTACGGCAACGTCGACACAACAGAGCACACAACCAGCAGCCATGAAGCCGATCGTGTTGCCGAAGATTGGAGGACGATCAAGACACTTGGATCCCTGCTCGTAGACGGTAATAACCTGTTTCGCCAAAAATGCTTCCGGTCACTGCGTTCATGCAGCACATCGGCATGTGGCTGAAGACCTGGAACAGCTGCTTCGGATCGTCAAGACTAGGACCGAGTGGAGAACATTACACAGAACATTTGAATGGAAACGGTGTAAGCTGGTGCAAGAGCCAGATGCTCGCTGGCTGTCGCGACTGTGAAAGACACTATCAATAATAATAATAATAATAATAATAATAATAATAATAATAATAATAACAATAATAATAATAATAATAATAAGTCCTCCGCTGCGGCTGACATCTGCTATCTGGTTTTATGTTGATGGTGTAACTGTACTTGGAATCCTGAGGATCGTATGGAAGAGTCTCCTACTAAACAAGCTTTCTACAATTCCATTATCATTAGGACTGTGCCTAACTATGATGGTAATGTTAAATCGATTATACACCTTTTATGCAAAGATAAATTCACCAAGCCATACTCACATCAACATATTTTAGTCAACCTCTTAACCAATGCACTATAATTTTTTATAATAGGTTTACATAATTTATATTGGTCTTACATGTTATTATATCGTGACATCATATTCATTGTCGCTGGTAATGTTTTCTACTCATTACTCATTTTACTATTTTATCATGTGTCTTGTATATGTGAACATGCATTTGAATGTTTCTTCGGCGGTAGCGGAGGTCAAATAAAATAATAATAATAAATAACCGGGTTCACCAACAAATTATTTATCCTCGCTAACTGGTAGTGTAGAGCGTTTTGATTTATTGTCCGCCGTTTACACTCATTTTACAACAGGTTGTGAACGTCGCATGAAACTGTTTTTGGTGGCAAAACCTACATTTTTAATGATATGGAGCTTAAAGAAGACCTTATTTTTCGGCCTTCTTGAACATACATATGTTATGCATCAGTTATTGCCAGTTCTTGGCTAATCTTCATGTTCTCAAAAGTAATAACAGTATCTTAATATTTATTAGACTCATCGTCGTAATCTGCTACGACAGTTTCTTCCTAATTCACACATGATTCTTTCGTATCAGAACAGTTAGGCCTACATAGGTCGGTGCAGCAGTGCAGTCCATCTTATCTTCTTCTGCATTGCATTGGGCCATGGCATATGTTGTTCGTATACGTGGTAGTATGATAAACTAATGGGTGACTAAGCTTGGCCTCCTTCCTAGATACGCCACTGTTGCACACCCGTGAACACTTCACCACACTGCACCAGGAGCAGGATGCAGGGAAATCATCACTGGTTTGAAATGCCCATCAACTAAATTACAACCATAACCATACCTCGGGTTGGCCACTTCATAATTGTACCAAACTATAGTTTCATAATGAGCTCTCAAAATTGCAGCTAGCAATGCAGCCCTAGTTGGAGGCAAACCCTCATATTGATCTTGCTTTTTTAAAGCCGCCACCTCACATAAGCTACATTTGTCAGTCTGTTTGATACACTACACCTTGTAAAGATCTACTTCAAGACCTGCAATTAAGGTTTCGGGTGATAGTGCTTGAACTACCTAGAACGTAAGTATCTGGAGAGTGGATCCTAACTCAGGTGGCGCCATTTTATGTAGCGCTAAGAGAAGGAATTATTAACTTGATGTCTGCCTCTTCTTCACTATTTCACTGATTAACTTCTCTGTCATTTGCTTCTGCATGAGCACGGTACAACATTCTTTACATTTCTCAGTGCATGCTGTAGAACATTTTGAGCTAGACATGCTGTGAGTATTTTTTTATATGAGCTAGAAAAGTGTGCACGCTAACACTGGCGATTTATGCTGTATCTTTGACATGCTACGGCTACCCAGTCTTTTCTCACGTTGAGATGTTTTCAGTGATTCGCCAACATCGTACCGGTCAAACACCAAATGCACTTCGTCATATTCCCTGTATCTCAGCCAGTATCTTTCAATGAAATGCTATGTTCGAACAAAGCAATTGGCGATCCACTCTAGTTTGTCTAGTTATTGCAGATCAGCCATTCCGTCGATAATGTCGTAGCGTTTGCAAATTGCGTCGTCTTGAGTAACAGCTTTGGGTCTCCCTCTGACACTTGTCTGTCCTTAGGCAGGCCTTCAAGGATCGACATCACATTACTCTTTGATGCGGCATGGGGCAGAGAACAGTGTGCTTCAAACTGTCTTCGACAGATAATGAATTGGTTCTAACGGCTTGCGTAAGATACAGACAGGCTTTTGAGATTCAAAAAATGCGACAAAGAGTGCTCTATCTTAATTGAGCTCCACAATTTTGTCTACACTCTTTACAATAACTTTCACTCCCGCTGAAGACCACAACTATAGTCTAAGTTTTTTTAATTGGAGCACATAGAACATTTGTAGTTTTTCTCAAAGAAACATTTTCTTTTCCAATCTCTATCCTCTCGTTGGTCTCTTCTATGATCCTCTCAGGCAAAACAGCTTTGGTAACCATGTTTATAGCGTGGTCACATTCATCTGCAAATGGATTGGTGAATTCGTCAATGGTGCATTTGAGATCCATGGCATTCTTCTCCTGTTGCTAGACCTTTGCGTTTGCGAGCTCGTGATGATGTGTTGCTTTTGTAGTGGGTATATCAGCCCTGTTCTAATTTTGTTGGGAAAGAAATGTTACTAAAATGGATATGTTCAAGCTATATTATTTTATGTTGACGTATGGTAGCCATTTTCAAAAACAAGATGGTTATCAAATGTCAATAACAACATTGCTATGGCTGACTTAAGAAATGCTATTTGTTAACTGTTTGACATTGAAAATATGGGTGTAATCACGAAAATGAACATCATACGAAATTCACAACTGGAGTTATTTTAAACATCGACTATAATTTTATTGACACATGTCACATAAACAAATAAAACGGATTTAATATTTACGCCGTATTTCTTCACGAACGGGTGTTGCACTTATCGTGACATTTCATCGGCTCTTGCCGCTAGTCGAAAGTCGCTCCTCGCGTTGTCTCATCGGAATCAGTAGTTACACCCCGAGTTGTCTAGTACACATAATTTAGTTGCGCTTTGTCAAGCGACACGGTGCGTGTCGCCCAAACAATTGGACGATCAATCGCTCGTGTGAACCGTCCTTAAATATTACTTCGGCCGCGACGTGTAGGACAACGGACTCTCAATCGAGAGAACCCGGGTTTGAATCCTCTTGCTGCCGTTTTGAAGTTTAGGCAATTTATATCACCCAACGTTGCCATAAATAAGTACCTGGCAATAGACAGTGCTGATATTCCAGTGACGGATTTATAAGAACAAACAGCTTTCGTGCAGCAATTGCAGCGTGGCTGGATGCTTCAACATAAGTTGAAGTAGTGTTTATGTGAACAGGTCTGCTGCAAAGTGTAACGCGCTCTGAGTGACATTTTTTTAGAGGGGCACAGTATAAATTAAACGTTTTCCTTCGCCTTGCTTCGCCAGTGTCAGAGACGTGTGGTCAATCACCACAGACACTGTTGTGATACAGCGCTCCCCACATATATACATCTATAGGTATATAAACCCAGACTAAATAGTTATTTTTTAGTTCCAGATCACTGGTTGATGATCGGGTTTGCCACACTTAGTGGAGCATTTGCTGTCGCGCTGGGTGCTTCCATTTTGGCACTCATAAAACGGTATGGTATCACTCACTTCTTTGTAATACATATGCACTTCCACAACCTATTGAAGACATGTTGGTGTCCTCGTAACTTATAAATGTTGAACTATTTTTGTTGTAAATGTGACTCTGTGGTCATAAAGACAAGTCCTTTATGTTGATACATCTGCTCACCTGCTCACCTGCTCACCTGCTCACCTGCTCACCTGCTCACCTGCTCACCTGCTCACCTGCTCACCACTCCCCAGTTAGGAATTAAAATGACACATGAACTCCTGTCAGTGTGCAAGAAATCAACTTACCCCATTCGGAACGTTTCTTGTACCGTTCCGTCCTTATTACATCTTTGAGGATGGTGCTCTTTTCCTCCAGGTGGCTGCTGATATCATTGAGCCAATGTAACATGGGTCTTTCTCTCGGTCTCTATCCCGTGATAATGCTACCTTTATGACAGAATCGTCTTCTCATCACAAGACCATAACATCTCAATTTATTCATCTTGATCACTTCAACAATTGTGGTGTTCTTGCTCTCACTGTAGAGATAATCATCTTATGAGGTCGACCCATACATCTCAATTTATTCATCTTGATCACTTCAACAATTGTGGTGTTCTTGCTCTCAGTGTAGAGATAATCATCTTATGAGGTCGACCCATACATCTCAATTTATTCATCTTGATCACTTCAACAATCGGGATGATCTTGCTCTCCATATTGAGATATTCATATATTTGTTTAAATAATCTTATAACAATTCCACTTCAAAATGTTATTGACTGTGGCTGCTGTTGTAATTGTGTAAGTTACATGAACACCATTTGTCCTCATTCTATTGTCCAGTATTGAGTAAGTGCACAGATACACATCGAGCAATAACATTACAATTATTTTCTTATTATATGAATTCTACTTTGATCCATTGAGGCAGTCATGTTTTCAACTCTTCACCAGTCGTACATTGTGTTGGTTTCAAATGCAGTCAAAGCTTCTATACTATGAAGTAGTTTGTGCAACTCAACTAGTATTGTATAATTGTGTATTGGTGAAAAACGTGAACATTCGGTATTTCGTATTTAATTAAAGGTAACATAGTGATGATTTTGTAATGCATTGATGTTCCATGCGTCTGTGTACTTTCAGAATGCAGCGCGCCATGTGCCGGAGAGCTGAGGCTGAAGTCCACCCATTCACGCATAATCTGCCTCAAACGAGAAACACAACACTAGCCTTACATGAAACTATAGCTGCTCCGGCTCCTACTTATGAAACCGCCATGGGGCCGTTGTCTACAAATCCCCCAGAGATGGATTTTGAAACGAAGAATATGTGAAGGTCTAAATATGAAATAAACCTACATAGTAAGCCGTGGCCGCGTCTATTTCTTAGAAACACCAAGACAGCAAGTGGGACGCGTGGGATAAACTGATATATCAACAGGTTGAAGGCGGCGGCGGCGGCGGCGGCGGCGATGGCGGCGGTGGCAGCGGTGCCGATGACATTATTTGCTACAGTCGTAGTGAGTAATATTTCACTTGTTTCACAGTTAGTTTACCTTTTTTTTTCCCGTATCAACAATCTTCTTCAGACGACTACCGCTTGAAGGCGACACGGTAGTCATTCTAAACAGACGTATCACTCTTGTGTGTGCCTCCCGCGGCCACGCCCTGGGTTGCCCTTCAGGAGATCATCGTAGACAGAAAAACATCGGAAAAAGAGATGCAAAAATCAGCTAGCACAGATCACATGACTCAACAGAATCACATCGTAGACTGGGAGGGGACTAAATTTGTAGACAGAGAGTCGGACTGGAGAACAAGAGGCATCAAAGAAGCCATATGGATAACAAAAACCAAAGACAGCATGAATGAGGGCTGATACCGACTATCACATATCTACGATGATCTCCTGAAGGGCCACCCAGGGCGTGGCCGCGGGGGGCACACACCAGAGTGATACTTCTTCGTAAAATGACTACCGTGTCGCCATCTAGCGGTAGTCGTCTGAAGGAGATTGTTGATAGCAGTCCAAACGTCACGGGAAGAAATATCTAAACTGACTGTGAAATAAGTAAAAATATTACTCATTTGAACCATCCAGTCTTATGAACATCTTTACTCATCTACAGTCGTAGTATTTGTAATTTTAATGTAGTACTACTATTAGTAGCAGTACTTTTTATTGAAGTATGTAAATTACACCTGAATAGTATGTCTTGTTAGTGATTATTACGTTATTGGTGATTATTAGAGCTAATGTTATTAGTAATGTAGTTGCACTTGATACATGTTGATGTTGTATATGACCGCAATCCTGGTTATGAGAAGGAGTGTGTGTGTGTGTCTTAAATACGTTGCTGTGCGGCCTTTGTGTGACGCAGGCCTCGTTGGCGGCTATCACATTGAAATGACTGTCCATTACAGAAACACCCCATGGCGTTCGTGGACAGCCGTAACATGCTGACCTATTTGGGACAGCGCAAGATATACACCACAGATAGGATGCACTCAGTTGATTCGACTATATCTGGGATGATTTCTTTAAAATGTTACAGTTAAACAATATTCTCTCAAAAAGGGTATTCGTTCATGGTGGCGCCCCCTAGTGGATGAAGACCGCACCCTTCAGTGCCACCTGATGGAGAGTTTTCATGGTGGCGCCACTTAGCGGATAATATGAGTGTGCCTAGTAACCAAATTGTTTCGCGCACGCCACCTGGTGCATACAGATCGCATTCTTGAGCGCCTCCTTGTGACATATAGCAGCGCCCTTAGTGACTCGTCTGGAACTACTGTTCGTAAAACAACGCCCTTAACGCTTAGTAATCGACCTAGTTCACTTGTTAAAAGCGTTAATTATCTCCCAGTGCGTGTATCCGTTTGCGCGTGCGCAACCACCCGCTTCCTGAAGCGGCAACATCTAGGGAACACGTACACGACCTGTTTTTAGCGTAGCAAAAAAGCGAAAATAAACCGAGAATATACTGGCGGTTTTCGGTGCCACTGGCACAATTCTTAATACTGGTGCGCGCGCAACACCAGTAATTTCCTTCCGGTTATGCCTTAATGTTGGCGACGGCATTTAACAAATATCTGAATTAGGACTGACGACGATAAATCGATCATAGTAACATTTAATGATTGAAAGTGCGCTTTATTATTTTTTTAATTAATAGGCAGTGTTTAGGTTCAGAAATATAATAACTTGACGAGAATTATGACGAGTATAGCCAAGGAACCAAAATAAGTGTATACAATTGAAGGATATATATGGAAAGGTATATTAGTTAATATTTATTTTCAGAAATACCATAGTGGTGATGAGTATTACGAAGAGTATAGTTAACGAACCAACATATATCAAAATGTATATTTATAATACAAATTATTATTGTATCTTTTTATTGCACACACAAAATGGAGGTGTATTGAAACATTAGAGACACAACAGACACGTTACACACAGATTACAGCAATTACAGCAAGAAAGTCACACACGCAATGGCACAATCCAGTTAAGCTACAAATGAAGTAATAAAAGTTAATGAATCTGAAATCCACACATGCAATTCATTTAAGCAAAAATTGAAGTAACGTCAAGAAAATGTATTAATCAATAGAATAATTGTGCCGTGGGATGGTCGTTGCCGAGCTGCCAGATTGCTTGGAACCCTTGCTTTTTCCACCTGTGGAAGAGAAAACAGAGCAGCAGAAATTGGTCTCGACATATATAAATACATTTTTCAGACCGGGTATGACTTCTCCTGGTCTAACTAATCCTACCCTAAGCCGACTGCTGAACCAACTAAACTGACTGCTGGCCTAACTAAATTGACTGTTGGCCTAATCAAAATGACTGCTCGCCTAACTAAATTGACTGCTTGCCTAATTAAACTGACTGCTGGCTTAACTACACGGATTGCTGGCATAACTGCACGGATTGCTGGATTAATTACATTGACTGATGGCCTAAATAAACTGACGGCAGGCTTAACTAAACTGATTGCACGCCTAACTGCAACCACACCAACCCTCGTAACCCCTCGAGCGTGTATTATAATGTCCTTGATTGCTTGTATGACCGAGCTGTTGCCAACTTTTTAAGTTTGAAGGCATTTCCCGAAGCTACCTCACTTATAGTCAGTCCACGTTTTTGTGTGCATATATCTTTTCCTCTCACCCCATCTTTCTCTAGCATCATGTGGAATTTTGACTTGAGGCTAGTAGGATCATCCATGTTAAATGAAGGAAATTTCAACTTATAATTACTATTTTATAACTATTAATATCAACTTTATTAGATCTCATTACTACTGGAAATTTGGACTGAAACGATTGCTTCCTAGGTAGAACACAGTACGACCCATGCTTACTTTTGCTTCTTACACTTGGAGGACGAGGACCTCCACATACCACCCTTGTATCTGTCATGTCAGTCTCTGGAGTCTCCACAGCAGGTTACAGTGGCTGCAATGGCGACGACGAATGACCACCACCATCAGCATCACCAGTGTCTGCTTTTCTACACAGGTTGCGGTGCTCGGTCAGGAAGTGCTCCAGGAAGATATCCTCTGACGAGCTGACAATGGTGCAGAAGGGACAGTGCACGGCAGGGCTGCGCGGCACTGGCCTACGATATGGCGTCTAATGCTGGGTCTTCGTCCGATGTTTAGGACTGGCAGAATGGCACTGGAATGCAAAACGGTACATGACAACATATCAGCCATTCATTGGATGCTTCTACTGCAGCGCTGGAAAACATTTCAACGTTTACCGGGTATTTAGCTAGATTACATTAATTTAGCTATCCACATATTTTTAACATCAATGATGTTTTAACATCAATGAACGACTAAATTGGGAAAGTATGTACTGTACGTACTGTGCAGGGTGAACGCAGCAGTCCCGTAGGGCACACCCACCACGCTGATGAAGACGTAGTCCTCTAGAGTCCTCTAGATCATTATTGTCCATAGTACGACCAGCTGAGTGGCCTGGACCGGATAGCTGGTAGTTCCCGTAGGCCGCGCTGGTGCCGGGTCCTGCCAGTGTCTATGGGGTCGAGGTGACTTAGCAGCCTTGGCCGCCTCCTTGTATAGACAGACATACTACTTTCAAATAATTTTGACAAATGTATCTTTTCTAATTTCAAAACAGCACAGCTTCTACAAGGAAGGCACAATCAATGGTATTGTGTCATTGCAGCTTTAGGCAATACCAAATTCATCATACAAAACAGTTTTCGCTTGAACTTACATGAGAAAGCCACGCCTACTATCAGGTGACAGTAGCTGCTGGATATGGCTGGCAGTAGCAGAGTGGAGCACAGCGTTGCCTTCACGTGATGGGTGTAGGCCGTCAACGCTGAAGAGTGCAGGTCGAGTCATGATGTCCCAATCCCAGGAAGAGACCACAGACATCTGATCTATCAGCTAGTGTAACCTCTAGTTGTACAACAACCCCATCTCGTACAGGCCACCACTGTAGAAAGGAAGGATAAATAGCTTCAAGTTAGTTATTCATACGCTTGTAAATAAAATGTTTACACATCGCAATACACCAATACAAGCATGCATGACTGACTATCAACAAAATGTAGACTAACGGTAAACATTTTATTTTTCTTGGAATTTCCCACAAAACCATCGTAATTTCTAACATGCATCATCATTATGTAATACTGGCACTGAAACTTACTCATCGTGACCGGGCAGTACACCAGAGACAGCAAGATGTACTCCAGGATACATCTCCTGCTTTTACTGAATCAGTGGCCGATGTTGGTCGAGCGTCTTGTTGCAAATAGTCTCCAGGTGGTTTGTGTCTACATGGAGTACTACAGCAGAAGATATTGACCCTCACATAATTGGTATTACCGAATCATGTGCCAACACAGACATAACAGATGCTGAATTAGGATTGACAGGACACGTAATGTTTAGGAGAGATCGAATAGAAAGAAGGGGAGGGGGAGTTATTTTATATGTTAAAGAATCTATTCAGGCTTATGAAATAAAATTAGAAAGCGAAGCAGATTACGATGAAGCTGTTTGGTGCAAAATAGTTTCAGGAAATTCAAAATTAACTATTGGATTAGTTTACCGAAGTCCAAACATAAACGAAGAGGATAACACAAAAATACAAAATGCTATAAAGGAAGTTAGTAAAGGGGAATGTATCATAATGGGAGATTTTAGTCATGGACACATACAATGGAAATCTGTACAGAGTACAGGGGGTGAGGATCAACAATTTTTATTTTTAATTCAGGAGAGCTTCCTTACTCAGCACGTGCTAGAACCAACCAGGGGAGAAAAATACATTTTTACATCAATGTAAAATCAGAAAGTAAAACTAAAAAACCGTATAGGAGAAACTTCCACAAAGGTAACTATAAAGATATGAGAAAATACTTAGCAAAGCTAGATTGGAATAACATGCTGATGAATAAGACCGCAATTGAATGTTGGAATATTCTAATATATGAAATTGAGAGTATCATCGATAAATTTGTTCCCTTGAAAAAACAAGGAAAACGGTTTAGAAAGAAACACTTGTTAAAAGAAGCTATTAAAAAAATAGTGTTTAAGCAAACTATGTGGAGGGTTTATAGGCGTACCAGAAAGGATGAAGACTATGCAATTTACAAAGAGGCACTTAACCTAGCTACAACTGAAATTAGAAAATATATAATTACCTTTGAAAAATAATTGGCAGGTAATATAAAAAATGACAGCAAGAGTTTCTATGCTTATGTAAGGAGTAAACAGAAAGTTCGAGATAAAGTCGGACCACTGGAAAACAACATGGGAAACATCAAAGGGGTTTCAAATGGCAGAGGTCCTGAATGAGTATTGCAGCTCAGTATTTACCACAGAAGATAGAGAGAGAGAGGCTAAGAGGAGACCGAATAGAAGTATTTAAAATAGTGAACGGTTATGAGGATGTTGATAGGCATATGCTCTTCAAACTTAAAGAAGGCAGTAGAACAAGAGGACACAAAGCAGCATTAGTTAAGGAGCAGTGTAATTAAGGAGCAGTGCAATTAAGACTCAACGTCTCAAATCTGAACTCGAGTCAAACATCGACAATTTCATTTACATTTGTACACGGCTAGTTGAATTCGAAATGTTAAACATGAGGGAAATGAACATTTAAACAAAATAATAGGCACTTCGATTACACTACACGAATGTGCATAAACGTAAGAATTTTATTTACACTTATTCCTTCTAATTAAATTTAAAAAATTAGACATGAAGGAAAAACCGCTGAAGTTCACGCATGCGCAGCGCTGCTATTTCCTGCAGGAAGTTACACCACAACGCATGCGCAGTAAGTACACTTCCGGAATATGCCAGTCACAAAACCACTATGTATACTGTATGTGCCACTGGCGGTTTTCGGTGCCATTTCCTGTTGAACATGCCCTACGTGACTTCTGTTTTGAAGAATCTTCCAGAATGCCGTTGCACTGACCACGTTTTCATGAAACAGGCGCCCGGCGTCATGGCAGTGAATGCCTCGTATGTAATAATAAATAATTGCATCAAGGCATGTTTATTATCAAAAAGTCCCAAAGGGTTTTTATGTATGTAAACCCCACAGATTCTCGAAATTTACTAAAAACTAAAATCGAATGCAATTTTTTTTAGAAAATAGAAAAGCTGTTTATTGTTCCCAAATATAAAAAAATAGTAAGCACCGCTTATATATATATATATATATATATATATATATATATATATATATATATATATATATATATATATATATATATATATATATATATATATATATATATATATATATATATATATATATATATATATATATATATATATATATTATAAAACTTACCTACATATATAATGCTTTTTTGCTAAGCATGTGTTGCGTGTAATGTTGTAGCGTCCTTCGGTGACCGATTTTGGTAATGGTGTCGCCCCTGTCGACTAGTCTATGAACTAATTTTTTTAGAAAAGCTGTTTCTTGTTCCCAAACATAAAAAAATAGTAAGCACCGCTTTCCAGAGGAGGTTGGCAGGCTCGTGTCATGAGCAGTATATGCTTACTCTGTAATTTTTAAGGGCTCCGTAATTGTTGCATGCTATGGATTAATAATGTCTAATACTTATACGTGGTTATACATTGATTTATTGATAGCTACGGAAAGAAACTGTCGCAGTCGTTTTAATGTTCACGATCTGTGTGATTAGTTTTTTAAATTGAACTTGACAAAAAACAAACGCACCTGATTTCGTAAGCAAACTCAACTTGCAAAATACTCATTAATCGCTACAGATATAAACCATACTGAAACATCAACATATTTGTTATGCTCTCTCAAATGTCATATAACGATGCATTTTTTTTTACAAAACATGTTTTTTCTGATAAGTAAAACGTTGTAATGTCATCTTAAAGTTGGTTTTGTTTTTTCACACATCAGTTCAACATATATTTATATATATATATATATATATATATATATATATATATATATATATATATATATATATATATATATATATATATATATATATATATATATATATATATATATATATATATATATATATATATATATATATATATATATATATTCATAAAAGTGTACATTTTTGTAAATGGTCAAGGTAAATAACCACAAATGTGGTGTATATATAACAATATTCTACATTTAGTTGAATGAGCAATTTAATTTTGACGTGAATGCACGCATGCAAACCAAAATGGCGTCTGACCAATACTCTTTGGAAGAGGCCAAAATGGGCCGCACGGGGGGCCACTTTGGCCGCAAATGCTGAGCATATCGTGGATAATGTTGTTACACCATAGGCGTTGCTGTAATGTACTAACATAATTATAGACTTTGATAATGCTAATATGTATAATTGATCATGTAGGTTATATCACAAACCTGTGTTAATTAGTTAATTAATTAATAATTGCAACGCATTAACCAAGTCAACGCAGTAATTTTTTAACTGGTTCCGTTACAGATATTCCTTCCTGGGCGCGTACAAACAAAAAACGACCACCAAACATGGAATGATGCCAACATGCAGTTGGCTATCGAGGCTGTGCGCGGAAAAGTCATGGGGCTCCAGCGTGCTATTTAGCAGTATGGGGTTCCCCGTTCCACCCTGCAACGAAGATGCAAGAGAGTCGGCGATTGCAACAGAAAAGGGTCTGGGCAGGCTCCGTTTTTTCACCAGAGTTCATGAGTTCAGAGTTCATGGAGTTAGAACTCGTTGTGCACATCAAACGTATGGAGAGCATGCTTTTTGGTTTCATCCTGTCACAACTGAAGAAAGTCGCATATGATTTCGCAGAAGCAAACGGCATTCAGCATAACTTCAACCGCAGGACTGGCGAAGCTGGAAAGAACTGGTGTCATGACTTTATGGCTCGCCACAGTGACGAGATTTCTTTGAGAACACCCGAACCTACATCGGCAGCTCGTGCAAGAGATTTCAACCAGGGAGCCGTCAACGAGTTGTTCGATCAACTGGAAACGGTGCAAGACGCGAAGATGTTTACTCCAGATCGTGTCTACAACGTAGACGAGACAGGAATAACTACCGTACCCAATCGACCATCTAAGATAATCGCCAGTCGGGAAAAGAAACAAATTGGTTCACTGTCGTCTGCTGAGACAGGACAACTTGTCACGGTAGAAATTTGCATGAGTGCTGTTTGATCATTTAAGACTCATGGACCGCGCACCCCCGCATCAATCGCAGCAGCGCACGAGACAGGATGGATGCAATCCCACATCTTTGTAATGTGGATCGAACACTTCCTGAAGCATGCAAACCCATCCGAAGATCCGTTCTTCTGTTCCTAAATGGCCACAAAACGCACACCAACAAACTGTATTTCATCGAAATGGCTCGAGCCAATTTTGTGACAGTCATCTGCCTACTACAGCATTGTAGTTATCGCAGGCAGCCACTAAATGTCAGCTTCATGAAGCCACTGATGACATATTACACCCAGGCAGTAGCATGTTGGTTACAATCCCACCCAGGCAGAGTTGTGTCAACCTTCCAAATAGCAGAATGTTTCGGAAAAGAGTACGTCCGTGCTGCTACAATGAGAACAGCCGTGAACGGCTTCCGGAAGACCGGTATATGGCCGATTGATCGCAACGTCCTCGACGAGCATGATTTTACGGTCGCTCAACCGACTGAGCTCGTACGCCAGCCAAACGCAGATGCGCCACCACTCGACCGAGACATACGATATAATACGTCGCTTGCCGTCCGATACATTGATTAAATAATCCTATTTTACAAAGTATCACCCCAAATGATGTTAAATATAACTAAATTGTATGTGTTGACAACACTATTGAGAAGACCGAAATAAATAAATACTTAGATATTATCGTAAATTTACTGGTAGTATTTACATAGAGTTCAAAGAGTGTACGCCGTTCACATACAAAAGCATTGCTATAGAAAAAAAAGCAATTACATAAGTCGACGTTTTCAGATGAAAGGAATCGCATTATATTTGGACCAAAACTTCGCATGAACTGATTGCAAAACATTGGCAGCCTAGCTGGGTATAACAGGCGCCAATTTTTTACTAGCCTCAGTAGATACGTCTGTTGCTTCTCTTACCATGAACCAGCACAGTGTGCTTTACCCGACCTTCCCCTATGTCCCGTCACGGCTGACTGACGCGCAGTGACTGCCGCTACGGGGTTTAAACAACGTCTCTCAATGATGGGACACCAACACGAGTGTCAATCACCAGTCGACGTTTATAAATGTATATAAGACCAAAGCATAGTATACCAACAATTGTTACTTACATAACAGCTATGTGCCGTGACATTGGGTCTTAGCAGCCATGGTGACCCCTTCTACTGTCGCCAATGTGGTTGTCTGGTCCCATACTGGCTGTCTGTTGTCACATTGATGTATGTCGCCACATTGGTTGTCTGTCGGCACAGTGGTTTTATGGCGCTAGAAAGGTTGTCTGTCGCCATTGTGACTAACTGACGCCACAATGGCTATTTGTCGAAACAGTGGGATTTTTCGATTTTGTTCTGCTATAAACTTCGATCATTTAACTAGGACATTAGCAAAAAACACGGCAGTATATAATTATTAATACTAAAGCACTTTAAAGGAAAGAAAACATACACAGACTCTTTGTCGCCACATTGGTTGTCTGGTGCCATATTTGTTGTTTGTCGCCTCATTGTTTTTGTGTCGCCACATTGGTTGTCTGTCGTCACATTGGTTGTCTGTTGCCCCAATTGTTGTCTGGCGTCCAGTGGCTGTTACAATGTATAAGTGTTAACATTAAACTAGTTTAAAGGAATATGTCGCCACATTGGTTGTCTATTGTCACAGTGGCTGTCTGTCGCCACAGTGGCTGTCTGTCGCCACAGTGGCTGTTGGTCGCCACGGTGGAGGTATGTCACCTCAGTGGTTGTATGTCACCAAAGTGGTTGTCTGGCGCCACAGTGGCTGTCTGTCGTCATAGCAGTTGTCCGTTACCAAAGTGGTTGACTGTCGCCACAGAGGCTGATTGTCGCAACAGCAGCTGTTTGTTGCCTCATTGTTTTTCTGTCGGCATAGTGGCTGTTTGTCGACACAGTGGTAGTCTGTTTGCATTGCTATATAAAAAAGTATTCACACAAGCCAACGTTTTCAGATGAAAGGAATCACGTAAGCGTTGGACCATAACCACGCATGAACAGATTGCAAAGTATTCGCAGCCTAGCTGGGTATTAGAGGCGCCAATTTTTGACTAGCCTCAGTAGATACGTCTTTTGCTTGTCTCACCATGAACCAGCATATTTCGCTGGCATTGACGTTCGCCGTGGCGATCAAGACATTCAGCGGTCTACAACGCTGGGCAAGTGACGCCACAGATCCCGAGACCGGTGAGTTGTCCATATCTTGTTGGTACGTGACCACATGAAACGGTAACACTTCGCGGTAAGACATATCCCTGTCATACTATCTACTATGACATTCTATTGCGTATAAAATGGGGAAGTTGCCCATTACCCCCCTAAAAAAAGTCCTAGCCTCCAAATCCTAATTGATCAGTCCCTGTTACTATTCGTCAAGTTGCATGTCGCGAGAAAGGTTGTCTGTCGCCATTGTGACTAACTGACGCCACAATGGCTATTTGTCGAAACAGTGGGATTTTTCGATTTTGTTCTGCTATAAACTTCGATCATTTAACTAGGATATTAGCAAAAAACATACACAGACCGCCACATTGGTTGTCTGGTGCCATATTTGTTGTTTGTCGCCTCATTGTTTTTGTGTCGCCACATTGGTTGTCTGTCGTCACATTGGTTGTCTGTCGCCCCAATTGTTGTCTGGCGTCACAGTGGCTGTTACAATGTATAATTGTTAAAATTAAACTAGTTTAAAGGAAAAAGCAATGCTAAAAATGTAATGGAAATAATCGTGGAATGACCGAGTGGGGCTGTCACCAGAGTAGATGTCAACAAACTAACCGTAGTGGCTGTCATCATAATTGTCTCTCATCGGAGTGACTACAGATTACAGTCAGACCGTCATGCGCTTCACATTGAGCTGCACTACCGCAGGATTTCAATCGACTGGTGAAAAGCCTTGGATTAGCAGAGCAAATCCTGTGGTCTTGTTTACTCCTCATGTTGTACGCCCCGAAGCTGCTTTTACCCTACTGGTGGTTAAAATATATGAGATGCATTAAATTATGATCGCTGGCGGCGATGGTATTATGACAAGTGATAAAAACGTTCGTCCGTGAAATATACTGATAAAATACGATATATTACGTTGCTTGCCGTCCGATACATTGATTAAGTAATCCCATTTTACCTAGTATCACCCCAATTTATGTTAAACATAACTAAATTGTATGTGTTGACAACACTATTGAGAAGACCGAAATAAATAAATACTTAGATATTGTCGTAACTATACTGGTTGCATATACATAGATTTCAAAGAGTGTACGCCGTTCACATACAAAAGCATTGCTATAGAAAAACATTTGGAATCACATTAGCGTTGGACCATAACCACGCACGAACAGATTGCAAAGCATTGGCAGCCTAGCTGGGTATAAGAGGCGCCAATTTTCTACTAGCCTCAGTAGATACGTCTGTTGTTTTTCTCACCATGAACCAGCACAGTTTGCTAGCACTGACGTTAGCCGTTGCGATCACGAAATTCAGCGGGCTACAACGCTGGGCCATTGACGCCATAGACCCCGAGACTGGTGAGTTGTCCATATCTTGTTGGTACGTGACCACGTGAAACGGTAACACTTCGGGGTAACACATTTCCCTCTCATCATCTATACTCTACTATGATTTTCTATTGCGTTTAAAATGGGGAAGTTGCCCATTCCCCAAAAAAAATCCTAGCCTCCAAATCCTAATTGATCAGTACCTGTCAGTTACTGTTTTTCAAGTTGCATGTCGCTAGATATGTTGTCTGTCGCAATTGTGGCTGTCTGACGCCAGAGTGGCTGTCTGTTGTTACAGTGGTTGTCTGTCGTCACAGTGGTTGTCTGTCGTTACAATGGTTGTCTGTCACCACAATGGTTGTCTGTTGCTACAGTGGCTGCTTTTCGCCACAATTGGTTTATTTCCGTTTTTTTTCTGTCATATACTTGGATATTAATGTTCATTTAAAACTGCTTCCTCAGCTGATTCAGCCTATCGCAAACCCGGTTCATTGGTATTCAAATATGTAGTGTCTGAATAGTTTATATAACATCCACATCAGATTTAATAAAACGATGCATTTTGTTTCAAATCATCGAAATAATTTACTTTAGTCGTTAGATCTGGTAAGTATAAAAATAGTGGATATCCAAAATGGTAACCACTGTGTGGGCGGAAGTACTTAGTGCTCGTTTAATTGAGTTCATTTTTGAAGCACTTGTACTTATACTCGTACTCTTACTCATATAACTTAAGGGTCATGTACTCGTACTTGTACTTATACTCGTACTCTTACTCATATAACTCAAGGGTCATGTACTCGTACTTGTACTTATACTCGTACTCTTACTCATATAACTTAAGGGTCATGTACTCGTACTTGTACTTATACTCGTACTCTTACTCATATAACTCAAGGGTCATGTACTCGTACTTGTACTTATACTCGTACTCTTACTCATATAACTTAAGGGTTATGTACTCGTACTTGTACTTATACTCGTACTCTTACTCATATAACTCAAGGGTCATGTACTCGTACTTGTACTTATACTCGTACTCTTACTGATATAACTTAAGGGTTATGTACTCGTACTTGTACTTATACTCGTACTCTTACTCATATAACTCAAGGGTCATGTACTCGTACTTGTACTTATACTCGTACTCTTACTCATATAACTTAAGGGTTATGTACTCGTACTTGTACTTATACTCGTACTCTTACTCATATAACTCAAGGGTTATGTACTCGTACTTGTACTCATACTGAATGTACTCAGATTTAACGAGTACATTATGAGTACATCTGAGTACTTTCTCAATATGTGCTCTGAAAACGTATTCATCTGTAGTTAACACAATGAAACTTTCCGGAAGTATTTGAATCTTCAGACTCTTAATTAATTAATAAATTAACTTTGTTATTTCTGATTTATTACCCCCTTACCAGCCCTATACATAGTACACCCCCATTCTCCAATAACCATGACTATGATACCCACAAAATGCAAAAGGCAGCATTTTTTTCCCAGTCAGAAACACTCTGTTAAACAAATAATTGTGCACCAAAAGAAGACCAGTGCAGGCCATAATCCGTTTGTTTAACAAAGCCACCGGGATGTCCATTAAGGGTCATTCATCAGTTAACCCACCAGTTAGCCAACCATTTAGCCACGAAATGCATTTGATGCAGTCAGGAGACCATGCCACTTAGCACTGGCTGACAGTGCTAACAGCTACGATGAGACTTCCTCTGTAGTGACTCGATTCAGACTGCCTCCTACACCAGTATGATCTGGTGCCGACAGGACAAAGGGGATTTTGAGCCTGTTGTATTGGCATGTGCTAACCCTCTCAACAACCAGTAGTCTAAGATCAGAAAATATAAATTGCAAACTTCTAATATAAACATAGTGCAAATTGCAACACTGCCTTTGTGCACCAAAAGAAGACAAACTGAACTGATGAAAATGTATTCAGGCCTAGGTCAATGCCTATCGCAAATCCGGTTCATTGGTGTCCAAATATGTAGTGTGTGAATAGTTTATGTAACATCCACATCCGAATTTTTTTTTAAATGCCTATTTTTTTCAAGTTATCGAAATAATTGACTTTAGTCGTTAGATCTGGTAAGGATCAAAATAATCGATACCCAAAATGGTAAACACTGTGTGGGTCAATGCTGATCATGGGCGTGACCTCCATCCTCCGATCACAAGACAAAGTTACGAAATATCACCAAGGAACAAAATCTTTATTTTTCAGCATTTTGACTTTCAATTCAGTAAATTCTTGAACAAGCACTAACTAATTTAATAGTTTATCCGATGATTTCACAGAAACTACGTGCAAAAGTTGCACAAACGAGCTTGCATGTTGTAGTGGATATTAGGAAGGTTTGTTTTTTGTAAACTTAATTTGAAATGAGACTAGCAAACCACAATGGTTGTTTGTCGCCTCAGTGTTTGTCTGGCGCCACAGTGGCTGTCTGTCGCCACAGTGGTTATCTTTCGTCAAAGTGGATGGATGTCGCCACAGTGGTTATCTTTTGTCAAAGTGGATGGCTGTCGCCCCAATGGTTGTCTGGCGCCACAGTTGCTGTTACAATGTATACTTGTTAAAATTACTGCAGTTTAAATGAAAAACATAATACTAAAAATGTAACGCGTGTAACCGTGGAATGGCCGAGTTGGGCTGTTACCAAAGTAGTTGTCATCAAATTCACCGTTGTGTCTGTCATCAGAGTGACTACAGATAACAGTCAGACCGTCGTCTACTTCACGTTGAGCTGCACACTGCTAAGTGCCAATCGGCTGGTGAATAGTCCTAGTTTAAGAGAACAAATCGTGTGGTCCTGTTTACCGGTCATGTTGGATGCCCCGACACTGCTGCTTTTGTGCTAGTGTTGATAAAAAATATTTGAGAAGTATTCAATTACGATTGAGGGCGGCGATGGTATTATGACAAGTTAAATGTATCGTTTTTGGTTCCCTGACTGTTTGCTTCAACGAGTTAAAGAACGTCCGTCCGTGAAAGATACTGATTAAATACGAAATAATACGTTACTTGCCGTCCGATACATTGATCAAGTAATCCCATTTTACCGATAATCACCCAACATTACTTAATGTTAAATATAACTAAAATAGTTTGTGTTGACAATACTAAATACTTAGATATTATCGTAACTATACTAGTGACATGTTGTGTGCCTGTGCAACCCTTTCTCTATTTGTGTGAAAAACACAACTAGCATGTAGGGTAAAAAAATGGGCAATCTGTCCAATTTATTTTAGGGTGGAAATTGGCAATCTTTCCAATTTATTTTCATTTCCAGGATTTCCACTGTGCACACTGACTTGAACATGTTGCGCCTACAGCAGTGTGCACAGCGAGGAAGTGCATCAAAATAACAATGAATGTACATATACAAGCTGGTACATGACACTGATTATTATAATTAACGTTAGCAAACAGTCAAGACGGGTTTGCAAGATTAAATTGGTCAAAAAACCCTTTTTGCTGCTCAATAAGGTTCCAGCATATGAAAAGATCCACGAATACAAATTGCACAAGCATAGCGATATTGTTTACAATTCAATAAACAGAAAAGCGGGAGGTAGTAATCCCCCAGGCCCCACCCGCTTGCTGGTGGGGTCCCGCCACCCGCTTGCTGGTGGGGTCCCGCCACCCGCTAGCTGGTGGGGTCCCGCAAATCCCGCTAAAAGGCTGTGCAAATGAGGCGGATATTCAGAAGAAACTGGATACACTATCACAAATATGCACATGATATTCAGCTATATGCGTCGTACAATCCAGCTACCAATTGGAAACTGAGATGATCATATTTACATCAAAACATCATTTCAAGTTATATGGAGATTGTTACATGGCCATTGGAGATGACATTATTTCACCAGTTTGACCGTGTAAGAAACTTTGGAGTTCATATGGAACTACATCTAACGATGACACATCACGTGACAGCAGTGTGTGCTACTTATAACTACTATATATACATACTGTTATCAATGCGTTACTATTATACAACTGAAGCTACCAAAAGTGCATCTCTCGCCTGGACTATTGTAATACACTCCTACTCATTCTACCGTCATCTCAGACAGTTCGCCGTCAACGAGTACAAAACAATGCCGCCAGACTCACTACAGGCACCAGTAGACATGGCCATGTCACACCTAATGGGGTTACGTTGACTGCCGATAATGAGCTGCGTCACGTTTAAGGCATTGGTGTTAGCGTACAGGTGTATACATGGTTTGCGCCGACTTACTTGGTGGAGCTGCTGCAGTTAAGAAGTTGAGATGGGCGTCTACGCGAGGACCATGCGCCAACACTGCACCAACACTGCACCAACACTGCGCCAACACTGCACCAATACATCACCATGAAGTGCATCGGCGACTCTGCATTTGGAACAACAACGCCGCGACTGTTACAACCAGTAATGTAATAATCGACCGGTAATGTAATAATCGACCAGTAATGTAATAAATCGCCCGGTAATGTAATAATCGTCCAGTAATGTAATAAATCGACCGGTAATGTAATAATCGACATGTAATGTAATAAATCGACCAGTAATGTAATAAAAAATGATGATGATAATCATTATGATGATGATGATAATGATGATGTTCATAATGACGATGTAGAAGGCGATGATGAGGGTGATAAACGATTATGATGATGATGACAATTAAGGGGCGATCTTAGTGACGATGATAAAGATGATGATGATTATGACGATGATAATGATAATGATGATGAGAGGAAGAAGATTAAGACAATTAAGCGGTCTTAGTGATAATGATGATGATGATGATGATGACAATATATGACAATGAGGGTGATCATTATTACGATTATGAGGACGAAGACAATGATACCTTCAGCCTCATCATCCTATTCCTCCTCCTCATCGTCATCATCATCCTCATGTTCACCCTTATAACGGCTAGCCATGCTGACACCCACTCGACGTTCACAAACGTATCATTAACATAGGAATCTCAGAACGAGTGAGCCGCATGTTTTCTGGGAGGACATATGAATGCCGTTCGTATAACCTCCCAGGTAACGCACCGCAGTAATACATGTTGGCAAACAATAGGACCGAGTCAGACAGAGTGGTAAGGAAGAAGGGGGGTCATTAAAAAGGGTCACCTCAACACATGAAAGAGGTAATCTACACTCAATTAATGGATCATCTCAAACAATTATTTAAGGGATCATTAAAATACTTAATAACTGATCATCATTTGATCAAATTAAAGGGTCATATAAAAAGTTAGGGGAAATCTCAAAATGCAATGTGATATTATATTGGAAACTTAAGTTTAACTGCAAAAATAATAAAATAAGGGACCAGCTGAAACCATTAAGGGGTTATCTAAAAAATTAACGTTAAGGATAATTTCAGTCAACTAAAATGTTTATCTAAACGATTAAAATATGACTAAAATTAAGGGATTTGATGAAAAACAAGTTAAAGGATAATTTAAAAAGGTCTCATTAAGGGTCATTTAATAATACACTATCTGATCATCTCAAAACACTATGGGGTCATCTCGTCAAATCAAGTGGTCGTCTCGAATAAAGTAAGGGGTCATCCCATAAAATGAATGGGTCTTCTCAAAAAAGTTAAAGGATCGTCATAAAATATGTAAGAAGTAACTAACAAGTTAATTAGCTGATCGTCTCAACAAATGAAGGGATCATCTAACAAATTAAGTGTCTACTCAAAACGTTCAGGGATCATATTAACAAGTATAACTAGTCAATGCAAATGAACCAGCTGATCGTCTCAATAAATTAAAGGATCATTTCATAAAATAATGGGGTCTTCCCAAACAAGGTAAATGATCATAAAAAAGCAGGAATCATTTAAACACATATCTAGCTGATCGTTATGAAATGAAGCAGTCACTTCATATAATTAAGGGAAATCTTAACATGTAAGGATTCATAGCAAAACACAAACTTAAGGGGTCATCAAACAAATGATGGGGTCACATCGAAAGTGTAATGGGTTATCTCAAATAAATTAAATGGATTTTAAATTATGGAATCAATTAAAAAAACGGCAACAAGCGCGAACGTCTTACAAGAACATATCCGCAAAATGGCGTGGCGATTCTTCTCTTCTCCACCTGCACGCTGCCAGTGTTCGGTTGCATAAATCCGCAACATATACATATCATAAGTATATATTATTATTATGTAATCAAAGAACGCAAATATAATAAGGCCGTCTAATGTGTTTGCCCACGAATTATGATGCAAGATACAGAGTTAAGACATTTCGCCTGAATCAACAGCCCACACAAGTACTGATCATATGTAGTAAATATCAACGGATTTTAGTTGCTGTTACAGAGGGTTGTCTACACAATTTAGCGAGCAATTCAACATATAAAATTTAGGGGTAGATTTAAAATTTACGACGTTAAGAGGTAATCCCCAAAACTAAAGGGTATCTTTAAATTAAAAAGCGATCACCTCAAAGCCTAAAATAAGAGGCGGATTTTTAGATGACCCTTTTATTGCAATTTTTAGATGACTCCTTAAAGTTTTGATTACCCCTTAAGTTTGCCTTTTGACTCCTTAAATTTTTTTAGATAACCCATTAATTCAACGAGATGACCCCTTAACTTTTTTAGATGATGAGATAGTTACTTTGTTAAATTATCCTTACATTAAACAAATTATTCCTTAATTAATTTTTTTTTAATCCGTTTAATTTATATGAGAAAACCCCTTACGTTTTCGATGTGACCCCATACTTTTTTTTATTACCCCTTAAGTTTGTGTTTTGTTATTAATCCTTACATGCTTAGATTTCCCTTAATTACATGATGTGACCGCTTCATTTCATAACGATCAGCTATATACGTTTTTTAATGACCCTGTACCTGGTTTGGGAAGACCACATTATTTTACGAAATGATCCCTTAATTTATTAAGATGATAAGCTGGTTCATTTGTATTGACTACCTACACTTTTTAATATGGTCCCTGACCTTTTTTGAGAAGACACACTTAATTTTGGAGATGATCCCTTAATTTGTTGAGACGATCAGCTAGCTAACTTGTTAATTACTTCTTACATATTTTGTGACGATCCTTCAACTTTTTTAGAAGACCCATTAATTTTATGAGATGATCCCATAATGTTTTGAGATGATCAGCTTCTTCATTCTTAAATGACCCCTTAATGACTCCTTTTTAAATTATCCTTTTACTTGTTTTTGATAAATCCCTTAATTTTAGTCATATTTAAAAATTCTTTAGGTGCCCTATAATCGTTTAGATGAACATTTTAGTTGACTAAAATTACCCTTAACTTTAGTTTTTGAGATAATCTCTTAATTGTTTCAGCTGATCCCTTATTTTATTATTTTTGCGATTAAACTTAAGTTTCTAATATAATAGCACATTGTTTGCCAACATGTAGTTACTGCCGTGCGTTACCTGGGAGGTTATATGAACGGCATTCCATATGTCCTCCCAGAAAACATGCGGCTCACTCGTTCTGAGATTCCTATGTTCATGATACGTTTGTGAACATCGAGTGGGTGTCAGCATGGCTAGCCGTTATAAGGGTGAACATGAGGATGATGATGACGACGAGGAGGGTTCATCAAATATATGTATTGTGGTAGAAATTATTCGTGCATTATTAGTATATATGTCGTACCAACTATTGATGTTTCAGTAATTAATTTACTAAATTTATTTATTTTCTTTTACTTATTTCATTTACATATTTATTTTTGTTTTATATTACATATATATTTTATATATATTCACATGAATTTATTTTATATTGTGTATTGCACGTTGATCCACAAAGTGGGAATTAACGCTTTATAAATACAGTTGTTATTATTATTATTATATTACGCTTGAACGAATACAAAGAAGAGCTACTAAACTAATTCCACAACTGAGAGACCTTAGATACGAAGAACGTCTAAGAGAATGTGCTTTGACAACCCTAGAAACGAGGAGGTTAAGAGGAGATCAAATTGAAGTTTTTAGGATATTGGATGGGTATGAAAATATTGATTGATATTGATTTCTCACTCAAGAAAGAAAATGGAAATAGAGGACATGAAGTAACATTAGTAAAGGATAAATGTAGATTGGAAATCAGGAAGGACTCGTTCTTACATAGGACAATTAATTAATTTATCAAATTATCTACATATAGTGCAACTTTTAACAGCACGAATATGCTAATAAACAAGGTTGATACATATCTCAGGAGGACGGGTTACACATAGATGGACACAGGTTTATATATATCTCAGGAGGACGGGCTACACATAGATGGACACAGGTTGATACGTATCTCAGGAGGACGGGTTCCATATAGATGGACACAGGTTGATACATATCTCAGGAGGACGGGTTACACACAAATGGACACAGGTTGATACATATCTCAGGAGGACGGACTACACATAGATGGACACAGGTTGATACGTATCTCAGGAGGGTTACACATAGATGAACGCAGGTTGATACATACCTCAGGAGGACGGGTTACACACATACGGACACATGTTGATACATATCTCAGGAGGACGGACTACACATAGATGGACACAGGTTGATACGTATCTCAGGAGGACGGGTTACACATATATGGACACAGGTTGATACATATCTCAGGAGGACGGGTTACACACAGATGGACACAGGTTGATATATATCTCAGGAGGACGGGTTACACATAGATGGACACAGGTTGGTACGTATCTCAGGAGGACGGGTTACATATAGGTGGACACAGGTTGATACATACCTCAGGAGGACGGGATACACACAGATGGACACAGGTTGATACATACCTCAGGAGGGCGGGTTACACATAGGTGGACACAGGTTGGACTCTCGACAAGCTAATGGCGCCCTTGACAGACAGAGAGACAGACACACTTACAAACAGAGAGAGAGAGAGAGAGAGGGGGAGAGAGAGAGAGAGAGAGAGAGAGAGAGAGAGAGAGGAGAGAGAGAGAGAGAGAGAGAGAGAGAGAGAGAGAGAGAGAGAGAGAGAGTCAGACAGTCAGAGACAGAACAATGCTAAGCAAACCATAACAAAACACATCGAATTATTTATGAAGTTAAATTTTTGTTTTGTTTTATTACTTTAGCAATATGTCTTTGTTTCAGTATTGGTGAATGTGGCACTCGTCACACCAGCAATCAAGCAACATATGGGGGCGCGGTGCGTCTCTAGCAAACGATAGCAACAACAACTCGAACGCGGAAACGGCTGGAAGTTGCAGTGTTATGGGATCCTCACCGCAGGCTTGGAGGGCAGTCGATGTGGGGGCTGTTGTTGAAGTACAGAAAGTCGCAATTACGCAGCGTAGTAAATATAGTAAGCCATGATTTTGTTTCATGTTTTTGCCTTAAAACAAAACTGTCCACACAATGATTACTTTTCCCTCTGGGATGTCGTTCAAGAAGCAGGGAAGGAGCCTCCTTTTATGGCCAGCTTGTTTCAATTTGACATTACTACGGTTATTGTGTTATTACTAGGGGTGTAACGATATATCGAATTATCGATGCATCACAATAGTCGATGTGACGATGCAAAACTATCGATAGTAAATTGAATTATCCATAGTTATCATCGATAGTACAACATAGTGTTTCTTGTTGTTATATAGTGTAACGAAAAGTTCATCTACTGTCGTTTACGTTTGCAGAAGCTGCCTTAGGCGACTTCATAATTGGCGCCACTGACATCAGCCCCCTTGTCAAGGCACCAAATGCATTGGCAAGTTCAGAGTATGATTTGTGCGGCACTCGGACTGGGGAAATACCGGAATCTACGACGGAAACATTTACGTGTCCACTTGACAGCGTCTCCGGCCGATACGTGTTTGTTCTCAGGACAACAACACCTGCTTTTGGTTTCCAAATATGTGAAGTGGAGGTGTTTGCATCTGAAACAAAAAGTAAGTGTAATAGCTTTGACAGTGTCTGTTGCATTTATACTCTTAAATATAGTGGCTTACATATATACTGAAGAATTCCTTAACACATAAACAAGTATCTGCACATATTAACAATAGCAAAAACAACCAGAAACACACACGCATTCACGCAACATTACTCATTCACATGTAAACAATGTGTGCGTGCGTGTATGCGTGCGTGAGTGTGTGTATGTGTGTTGCGTACGCGCGCGTGCGTGCGTGCGTGCGTGTGTGTGTGTGTGTGTGTGTGTGAGTGCGTGCGTGCGTGCATGTGCGTAGGTGTACACGAGTGCATACGTTCTTGTAAAACAAATGGTGCATACATCACATTTGTGCTGTGTGTAGATTGCCATGATGTAGGTAAAGTCACACACGCAAGCAGAGTACTGCATTGGTCAGTAGAAAGTCATGGGCATGTGTAGTTTGCAAACAGGCATGTGCATCTTTAAATGTCATAAAAAAGCGCCTACTTCTATGTCAGTGATATTTTAATGATCAATTCTAAATAATCACGCGCAGGATGGCATGTTAATATCGTCCACGGCATCATCTCCTTCACACAATTACTATCAATAACCTTTATACATATCATGCATATTACGTATGATAACTACCGTTTCTTTCTCAACAAAAATATTAATTTTAAATTATTTTCTGATGGCAATTTTAAACGCATAAAATAGCGGTGTTATAAACAATGATATGTACAAGTTATTTGTTCCTACGTCAGTAAATGCAGCACTAGCAGACCAGCCTTCCAGTCCAGCGTCGATAGAGGACTCGGCCCGTCTTTAGCAGTCGATGGTAATAGAAACCCGAACGTGGAAAAAGTGGGCAGCTGCAGTGCAACACAAAATACTCCCAAACCTTGGTGGGCGGTGGACCTAGGGAAGGTTTTTACCATACAAGAAGTCTCCATTTCGTAGCGTGATGAAGACGGTAAGTTGCGTCTAATTTGAATAAACAATGTTAGTACGCACAAACTAATCGCGGTATATTACATAATGATGCCAGGTGATATTACATAACTCGTTTTCCACGCCTTGGCAAGAGAGCATTCATGAACGAACAGACCATTATTTGTTGCGAGGATCCAGCATACCTATCCGGCATATTTACACATCTAGGAATCGACACCGATTGGTTGAGAGTTTTGTTTGTCTCTAGAACGTTCTTGATTGTCTGAACAATTGCTTATAGACATGTTCAGATGTAACAGTGTTGCAAACAGTGACATTACACTTCGTAGTCCATCAATTCAATGCTTTTATTTTTCCTTTTCTCTATCTCTCTCTCTCCCTCCCCCCACTCTCTCCCTCCCTCTCTCCGCCTTCGTCCCAATACGCATACCCCTGCATCTCCCTCACCTCTCTCTCTCTCTCTCTCTCTCTCTCTCTCACATCTCTCTCTCTCTCTCTCTCTCTCTCTCTCTCTCTCTCCATTCTCTCCCAATTTCTACATTTTGTTTCTCTATTTTACTATATCTGAAATATTCAACACTAATCACATTCTATGGAAAATAGGTTCACCTGACTTGGCTTGTTTACGTTTTCAGAGGACTCCCTAGCAGACTTCGTTGTGGCCGCCACCTACGTCAGCCCCAGTACCACGAGTCCAGCCTATTTGGCTGCTTCAGACTACGAGTTATGCGGCACACAGACCGGCCCGATACCGCTCTCGACAACGAAAACGTTCGTCTGTACATCCACACACTTATCCGGTCGCTACGTGTTTATCCTCTCTCAAGGGTCGGACACTAAGCTCCAGTTGTGTGAAGTTGAGGTGGTCGTCTGTAAGTATTTCTGATCCGTTATATCATATTTCTACCAACCAAACATACATGCACATACACCCTACACGTACAATCAATAAATTAGTATGTCAATAAAATATCGTATATAATGTTCTTGGCTGGTCTAACGCAGATACATATAATGCGCGTGCTTATGATTTTTTCAACATGAAAGCTGTTCTCGAAATGTTTGATATGTTAGTTTCTGATATGTTTTGCGTTTAAAGTTCGCGAACCTTTCATTAGCCAACGAGATAGTGTGCGATATCTTCTTGTTCGTAATGGGCTTGTTGTCATAAAGTTTTTTTCTTGACTTTAATCGTCTGGTGCATGTGTGGTTGTATAGTGGGTGGCCAAAAGCTAGCTTGTTCTTGTATGAGATGTTGCTCGATAAGTGGTGAAAAACGGTTTAGTATCATTTGCTCGATTACCTTAAATAAATGGCACAGTGGTGATATTAGACAGTTTCAAGTAAACGTTTCTCGTTCAACGTATCGCTAGTTCCGAATTTGCCGGTCACGTGTTCCCCCTAAGTTTCTCGCCGAGATACACATGCATAAATATTGGCACAATGGCCTCCGTTATTGAATACAATACTTAACCGTTTTTAAATGTTATTCCAAAGAAGACATGGTTAAGTTTTAAATTATATGTAATCTTGATATCTAAGAACAGATATAACTAAAAAAGAGAGTGAAAACACGGATACAGTAGTGTATTCGTTTAATAGGTTGCGACAGCCCCGGTTGTGGTAAATCACTTATGCATGGCATGATTGAAAGATAAGAAATAAACTAGAGGGGTGTGTAGCAATTCCTTTATGAATTGTTAAATACAGCCAACCTTCTGAAAATTTTTAGGAGGGAAGTATGTGGAAGGATCCGCATATATAATTGTACCCCTAATTGCATACGTGTTGTAGTTAGTACACAACTCTAATTGTACAGCTGTATAGGCCAATGTAATATATAACTATGAGTTAGCCACCAGGCGGTACTGCTTGGCCACCCTGATTTGTAAGGGACTGTGGACTTGGTGTGCATCGATGACTATGGCATGATACTAATACAGAGATGGACGCCGATTCCAGTACTTTTGTCATAGTTCATTATGTACAGTAATTCGTGGACCCATAGAAGTTATCTGATACACCAAGCGGTGTGTAACACGTTAAACGTCTCCAATACGTTGGGAACGAAAACAATGCATAGCTGAAACTGTCTACTAGCATGAAGTTCTTCGGCACTGATGATTCTTTCCTTGGTTTCAGGAATGCCACGACACGTGCTTATCGCCACATCCCCGGTGTCAATGTGGGTCTTTGTGTGCTATTGTGTCACGTGTCAACCACCAGTAGAGATGCGAAAACAGCAAATGTTATGTAAAGAGACAAGGGATATAAAGGCAAGCATCAAAGTCGTTTGTTCTGATGTAGCCCATCCAACGACGGAGTCCAGTACAGTTGGCCAAAGTGGGGAGATAACCGACATGACCACTGACGACAAAATATCGACTACAAGTGGACTTGCAAAAACAACAAGTGTGTAGCAATTCCTTTATGAATACAGCCAACCTTCTGAAACATGTTAGGAGGGAAGTATGTGAAAGGATCCGCATATATAATTATACATATAATTGCATACCTGTTGTAGTTAGTACACAACCCTAATTGTACAGCTGTATAGGCCAATGTAATATGTAACTATGAGTTAGCCACAAGGCGGCGATACTGCTTAGCCACCCTGACTTGTAAGATGCTGCCACTGCGGACTTGATGTGCAACGATGACTATGCCATGAGATTAATACAGAGATGGGCGCCGATTCCAGTACTTGTGTCATAGTTCATTATGTACAGTAATTCGTGGACCCATCATGTTCGTCCGTCGAGTCAACGAGGACCACTCTAGTAATCTGGGGGTAGTTGGGGCTGGATCTGGTGAGTGCGCAGATGGCTGACAAGGCCAATCCGTGCACGGAAGGTACGTTGGCAGTTGGGACAGGGGATGAGGGGGACGTCATCTTGAGGATTGCTGGCTCGGGCTTTCCTGGCTTGCCTCCTTTGCTCTGCTGCAGCGGTCCTGTTGGCCTCGCATATCTTGGAGCCTTTGTACACGGAGGAACGCCACTTGGCCTGGTCCATGGCGGTTTGTTCCCAGGAGTCGGGGGTTCAGGAATGTTTTTAGAGTGTCTTTGAAGCGCTTCTTCTGGCCTCCATGGGACCGCTTTCCTTGCTGTAGTTCGCCATAGAAGAGCTTTTTTGGGAGCCGATGATCTGGCAAGCGGGCTACAAAAAAGTGTATAGTTGAGATTGTCTATTAGCATGACGTTCTTCGGCACTTATGGTTCTTTCCTTGGTTTCAGGAGTGCTACGACACGTGCTTGTCGCCATATCCCCGGTGTCAATGTGGGCCTTTGTGTGCTATTGTTTCACGTGTCGACCACCAGTAGAGATGCGAAAACAGCAAATGTTATGTAAAGAGACAAGGGATATAAAGGCAAGCATCAAAGTCGTTTGTTCTGTTGTAGCCCATCCAACGACGGAGTCCAGTGCAGTTGGCCAAAGTGCGGAGACAACCGACATGACCACTGACGACAAAATGTCGACTACGAGTGGACTTGCAAAAACAACAAGTGCTATGTGCAATGACAATAAGAATATAGGTAATAATCAGAGTCACTTAGGAAGTGACAAGTCTCACAGTAAGAACAATCAAGGGCATTTTCGCGTTACAGACGTGAAGTGAAGCACCTGAGTCTCGTGTATGTGACACTGACACTTTGTCATGTGTTTGTCACATGGGTCTCGTGTATGTGACGCTGACACTTTGTCAAGTGTTTGTCACATGGGTCTCGTGTATGTGATACTGACGCTTTGTCAAGTCTTTGTCACATGGGTCTCGTGTATGTGACACTGACACTTTGTCAAGTCTTTGTCACACGAGTCTCGTGTATGTGACACTGACAATTTGTCAAGTCTTTGTCACATGGGTCTCGTGTATGTGATACTGACACTTTGTCAAGTCTTTGTCACATGGGTCTCGTATATGTGACACTGACACTTTATCAAGTCTTTGTCACATGAGTCTCGTGTATGTGACACTGACACTTTGTCAAGTCTTTGTCACATGGGTCTGGTATATGTGAAACTGACACTAGAGATAAGAGTACCACCCGACACCCTGTAACCCCAGCACCAGACCCCAGTATCCCAACAAACACACCGTCAACCCACCATCACCATCACCGTCCCATCCATCTCTCCAACCCCACCCAATCCCTCCTATCACACCAACCTCAAATGAAACAGAATGTCACCTCTCCACCATCCCGTCTTTCCCTTGCACTAAAATCCCCACACCACAGCTCCTACACAAACCAACACCACCAACACCACAACCCCAGCCTCCTCCTACCCCACGCAACCCCAAATGGAGTTGTATACCTGTCCCCAATACACTTTCGCACACAATCTCTTCACCCCACCCCACACTGATTCAAGCCGGAACACCCAACCACCCACACTTCACCCTGTCCACCTCACTCACTAACCCACTCCATGCATCACAAACCCAACCAATCCCACAGCTGATCCAACTCTGGAAGTATTTCCTAGAGAATATGTAAAATTAATCCAAGTCTAGCAAGTTAAATTAATCCAAGAATAACAAGTCTGCGCTGTATAGGAACTATACTTAATACTGCAAAATGATCTAAGTTGAATTGTGTGTTTTTTTCAAAACGGGCTCAGTCAATGGACTTCAAAATTTCATTTAAAATCAATCATAATTACCTTATTTTGGCAAATGGATTTGTTTTAAAAAGTACTACCCTATGCTATGGCGGTGGCTGAAACTGTTTCATCCATTCAATGAGATGCCGGCCGGTGGTCCACGCCTGATTCCTGGCAACTAGCTGGATTATCGCTTTGGTCAACAGGAGCATGATTACTGGTGTAACTCTATGCGCTGGACACGCCCCAAATGTGTTTTTCCCCCAGACCAGGAAATATTTTTGGTACTGCCATCGAGACAGTTGTAGCAGGGGATGTGCTTATATACATACAATACTTTAAAACGGTGTATCTTTCTTATATTTTTCTGGAGGTAGGCCTTTCCTTCAGTGACGCTGGACTCTTACTTAAAACCCTATTCCACAAGTTTGAACTTTAACATACCATAATATGGTATGTTGAAGTTCAAACTTATATATTATATCCCTTACATTTATATGAACTTAAAACTGCCAATATGCCCGATTCCTATATATATATATATTTTTCTTCCATTTAGGTCTAACCCCATCACAGAGAAATACAGAAGCTAATTTTTCCCGCACCTAAACTGTCTGGAACATCCTGGAGGCGCCATTGGTTGACGCTCTGGACGCCTCCAAATTCATAGAACTGCTGGGTCGTGCCCAATGCTCATGTTATAGGTACCAACCATTGGCGCGATACCCAGTTGGGGTTTGCCAATTAATTAACAGAAATCAGCCTTACTCGCAAAGCATTCAAGTCATAAACAAGTATGTCAGAATCAACGATGATGTCCCCCGCATGTATCCATGTACAGGTATATAAACACATGACTCACTTTTTATCATTTGCGATTTCTTAGGTATTGCACTTTGGTCCAGTTAAGCAGTCATGTTCTAAACTTTTCATCCACCATCGTATGTATGTATTAATTTGTATTGGTGATAAACGTGATAACTATATTCTGTATTTCGTTTTTAATGTAAGGCAATAATATTGTGATGATTTTACAATACACAAAAAGGAAATACAATTATGAACTGACGTATGTGTACTTTCAGAATGCAGTTGGCCAAGTTCCGGACAACTGAGGCTGACGTCGACCCATATACGCATCATCTGCCCTCAGGCAGATTATGCGTAATCTGCATAGAGACGAGAAACACACCACCCGTATGTGACAATATCGCTGGTCCGGCTTTTACTTATGAAACCGCCAAGGAACCATTGTCTACACATCCCCCAGAGAGCCATTTTTAAACGAGGAAAATGTGAACGGTCGCTTAAATGTGAAATAAACCTACCCAGGCGGTCGCATTTCCACAGTTCAACAGCCTCTTGTGTTCAAGATGGATCTTCTGGACATGGCATCAATAACGTTCACGAAATTACGGGCACAAGTAATACTCTGTTTGTGGATTAAGGCATTGTGAGTGATATATGAACGTATGCATTATAGTAAGAATATGTTAAATTATTGAGATGTTGTTCCCAAATACAGGATATGAAGCTGGAATTACATGTAGATACAAATTCATTGTCTTTTTTGGAAGACAGACGGAATTCATAAATATAATTACTAGTAATTGTCTACAGATATAGACAGCTGTGTCCCAGTATGTTTCTTTTTTAAATGGCGGGTAAACGGAAACTGAAGTGTGGGCCTCACTGCCCTTTCTTCATTCAAACCATGAACGAAACCAAATGAAGCACATATTATGATCAATTAATATTACCAGTAAAAAGTAGTACGTTATCAAAGAATACTTGAACGTGTTTGAAATGTACACACAGTAGCTTGATGCAAATCATCCTATAGAAAGCTTTGTAAAATAAGTGGCACCACCTAGCGGATTAATTTTTTTATTGCGGCATTATGCAACGTAAACCCTGAAATAGTACTGCCAATAATATTATGTCGGTGTGTTTCAGTGTATTTAACCAAATATATATATGGGAACCTTTAAGTAGAAGCCTATGTGAGAGTCGAGCTATAGCCTAGTACCGCTGCTTTAGACTACAGCCGACGCTAGGTGTATATTAATATAATTTCTCCCACCATGCCCCACGTCGAAACGCGTGTTTTGTGTATCTGAAGTTGTAACTTTATTTAGATTGCGGTGTCTGCGGTGTCTGCGGTGTCTGCGGTGTCTGCGGTGGTGCTGGTGATAGTATTTGCTAATGTCGTAGTATTTGCAGTTGTATTATGGCAGTACTAATACTTCTACCAGTACTAGAAGTAGTATTGTTTTCAGACAGTCAGTAAATGGCACCTGAACAGTATGTTTTTGTGGTTATAAGGTATACTTTAACTTGCACTAATGTACTTGCTCTTGATGCATATTCATGTACTTGTATATGAGTAGATTTGTGGCATTGACCCCCGCCCCATAGTGATATATATGTATATATATATATATATATATATATATATATATATATATATATATATATATATATATATATATATATATATATATATATATATATATGTATATATATATATATATATATATATATATATATATATATATATATATATATATATATATATATATAGTATAGTATAGTGCACAGATAATAAAGTCTGATCATATGCGTTGATAGTTTACACACCAGCAGACTAATTTTTACTTTACTTTACTTTACTTTATCCGTCCGATTGTACCGGGCAGTGTCGCGGGGAGATGAAGCTGACGATCAGCAGCAAGCCACAATGCCTGGAGAGGGGGGTGTCGTATGTCTTGAGTGTCTCTTTGACACCTGCAATCCCAGTTTTTCTTGGTCTCCCTCTCACTTTGAAGCCTGCCATCCTGGTGTTGTATGCCTTGAGGGCCAGTTGGTTGATGGCCATGTGTCAGATGTCCAAACCACTTGATTCTCTGTTGTTGTATGTAGTGTTGGGCTGGTGTTGTTGTATGTAGTGGTGGGCTGGTGTTGTTGTATGTACTGTTGGGCTGGTGTTGTTGTATGTAGTGGTGGGCTGGTGTTGTTGTATGTAGTGTTGGGCTCGTGTTGTTGTATGTAGTGGTGGGCTGGTGTTGTTGTATGTAGTGTTGGGCTCGTGTAGTTCCGACCATTTCCCTGGTGTGTTCGTTTCTTATCGTGTCTCGTCTGGTCTTGTTGACGGCTCTTCTTAGACATCTCATCTCGCAGGTGGTGATCTTTATTTCAAGGCTTTTGGTCAGGGTCTATGTCTGGCACTGGTATGTCAGGGTGGGGATGAAGATGGAGTTGACGAGCTTCGCTTTGGTTTCGATGGGGATGTTGGGGTGTTTCGACTTCTCTGTTAAATCGTCCATCTTCATACATTAATTACAATCACCAAAAGTTAGAAAAAAAATTAACTCACATTTTCTGTTTTACCGTTGTAACAAATGGCACTTGTATACGTCAATCATGTTCTAATAACATGTTCAATCACTGGTATCATGTAACTGTAGCTGTTGTAGTTTCCTGGGAAACATGTAACTGTAGCTGTTGTAGTTTCCTGGGAAACATGTAACTGTAGCTGTTCAATCATGTTCAATCACTGGCTGGTATCATGTAACTGTCACTGGCTGGTATCATGTAACTGTCACTGGCTGGTATCATGTAACTGTAGCTGTTGTAGTTTCCTGTGAAAATTAAATTAACCCAGTGGCTCAACTAACACTGCCTTCCCCTAATGGTAATATACCAACATGACTGTACTGAACAACAATTATTAACATTAAGAATCATGTCGTTACATTACATATACATATTATAATGTAATTCGCATATCAGGTGGTTATCGTTAAAATCATCAGTGCATAATTGTTCTTAAATGTTCCAGACAGCCGTAGCGGTAGACATAACTGATCCAGTAGGTGTCAGGGTCATTCAAGTAGGTGTCAGGGTCATTCCAGTAGGTGTCAGGGTCATTCCAGTAGGTGTCAGGGTCATTCTCCAGAAAAGTGAGCCAGTGTCAAAAGAAATGTCCAAGTAAATAACACCAATTCGTAAAAGGGTATCCAATTTTCAAAGCATGTAGCTAGGTTGAATTTTTAACTACGTTTTAATGAGTTGGTTCACATTTCCGGAGAATTACTCCGGAACAGGCATATGAAAGTTACACAATTTTCCCGACGTACCTCGGAGAACTTGTGTGGCACGAACGCCACAAAGGACACGACCAGCGTCTGTCCGCATTATTCTTGTGCATCTGGGACCAGTATCCGTAACTATCTGGTGTATATATATATATATATATATATATATATATATATATATATATATATATATATATATATATATATATATATATATATATATATATATATATATATATATATATATATATACGTACATATATGAATGATGTACATACATATTACGGTTATCACATTTTCAGTTTTTATTAGATAACCTCAACTAAGCATCACCGTAGCTAGCAAGTTAAGTCTCCTTACAGCAGTTTTTTAATGCGCTTTTAATTATTTTAAATATATTTTTAAAAGTGCCTGTTAGTGAAAGTAAAACAATTTCGGAATATTTCCATTTTCCATTGTCTATTTCGTGCTCTGCAGTGCAAGTTAAATATTAGTTCGTTGATTTTAATAAAATATATTGATATGACCCCTTTATGTGTGCTCATTCTGTAAACGCGCCATATTAAAAATTAATGAAAACGCGGCTAAATCTGCTATTCGTGGCATTTGAGATTTTAATTTTTATTGCACACTGTAAAACATGTGTTTTCGATCCTGGAAGCTTTCCGAAAGCTTTGCTACTATCAGTGGGGTCGGGCCGGAGAGCCAGCCTAACAATATATAGAGCCCGCATGCCAATTGACCATTCTGCATAGAAACAACCAATCAGCGCTTTCGTAAGGTATCTATCCATTTCCGCATTGCTTTCGCCTTTGTCAAGTAGACGGACTGTCAGACTTCAGAGGACCGAACCTGTCACACGTTGTTACAAGTGGGAACCGTCCAAAGACGTGTTGGCCAAAGCAAAGAATACAACACACAACACGAAAAGTGAACATGATTACAGCAGTTTCCACAATACGTGAATAGAAACAACGCATGTGTGCAATATTTTACATTATAATACTTTGTTTCCTGAATGTGATATTACTTCTAATTATTTGCCTGTGAGAAACTTGTTATCGGGACAACATCCAGCTGCTTAAAATATACTGTTCGGAAGTTAGAAAGACTAATACAAGGTATGTACATTTAATCTTGAATATACATTTCCACATTTCGCGCATTAGTAAATGCCACATCCTCTAAACCAACAAATATGACTACTGAAAAATATTATTTTTTCAACCCTGAAATGTTGGAAATAGCTGCTTTTTGATTCTACATTACACAAATTTTCCGGGGAGGCCCACCGCACCCCCACCAAAGAGATGGGACAAAGCCCCCTCTCGTTCTCCCTCCAGCGCCTTTGGCCCTGGGCGAGGCATCTTCCCACGCTCCGCGTCAATAATCTCCCACATTGCAAACTCTGGGGGTTGGCAGCTCTGTAGTTGTTTGTGCAGAGAGTAACTTTACTGACAAGTTCTGAACAAGATTTCTTTCCATTGAATAATTTATTGACATTTGTACGGCCAAGCTGGCGTTGTTATTATTAATAATAACATATTATTGTTTATGTCGCCGCTAAAAACAATTATGTGAAAGTAACAACAGAAGCACGTGTTGTGATAGAGCTAAAACAGGGCTATTTAACTGGGACTCGGGTGGTGTTAGAATGGAGCTGATGTTGAGATCAGCGCTGGGACTCATTCGGGGGCGAACGTGTTCAAGGGAGGGGGAATGTGGCATTGACTCCCCCTCCTCGCCCCGTAGTGACACCCTTCCAAGCTCAACGCAGGAGAGCTGCGACGGTGTCAAAGAGAGAGAGAGAGAGAGAGAGAGAGAGAGAGAGAGAGAGAGAGAGAGAGAGAGAGAAATTGTTAACTGATTTATATTTGTAACTTGTGTATTTTTACTGCGTATTTGGTTGTTACCTTAAATCAAAGTATTCGTATTACTATTCGCTGTCCAACAGTTTAGGTTTTTTGTCTCCTCCACCATCAGTGAGTACAGTGATAACTTGAATTTCAATGTTAAACATATATGCACGTGAATTTACTACAACACGTGTACATTTTGCAGAAAACTGTGCAGAAAAACAACGTAAAATGAGTGTATAGTTCACTACTTTTGCGGAGTTCCTGTTTGTCCTTCTCTTCTCTTCTGGTAATCTGGAAACAAATACCAGAAGTAAGCAAAACAGGAGGGGCTGCGAAAATGGTGCAAACTAGGTGCAACCACCAACCAAACCTCTCAAAGTCTAGACATATTGAAACAGGTGATATATCCATGTCCTGGAATTATGAGGGAGTACGGGTGTGACAAATGTGGCCAGTGGATCCACGCAGCTTGTAATAATAATAACGTTTATTTCAATAACATCAGCAACAATTGTATTTTAAGCATACATAGTACAAGATGAAAACTTTTAAAACGGGCAAGAAGAAGCGTAATACTTATGTTGCGTGCCCTATCACTTATAAGTGACACTAAATAATACAATTATACAAGTGTAAGTGTTTTTTTAAAGATAATACATGCAAAATGCTACTGCAATACAATTAATTTTTCACCATAATCGGGTTGCTCATTGGTTACATAACTGCGCGATACTTGAACGGCATAGTTCCATTTGAAAAGATGAACACTCTTGCAATGAATTAATGAGGTGTCACGGGAATTCCATAACTTTACACCGTTAATTGATATACACATTGTCTTAGTGCGTGCATAATTTTTTTTAAATACACAATTTGTTCGGGTCATATAGATAGGGTCATACAAAACGAAACACTTTTGTATGTTGTATGGCGATGAATTGTGAAATGCTTTATACATAATTTCAGCAATTTTTGCATATGTATTTCCCCATATTTCAGCACAATACGTAATGTAAGGCGAAAAGAGAGAATAGTATAAAATACGCATTCCACGTCTGTCAATTAAAAAAAATAGTTGTGTACATAACCGCACAACACTTTGAAAGTTTAGATTTCAAGAGAGAAATGTGATGTTTCCATATTAATTTGTATCAATCAATACACCTAAACATTTAGTTGCTTCAATTCTATTAATTGTGAACTTGTTTATTTTTATACAGAGAAGCGTTTTCAATGCGCGATTTCCCAAAAAATATAATGTAATTTGTTTTTGCTATGTTTACTGATAATCTATTCAGTGAAAACAACACATTGAGCTGATCCAACTCGGCATTTATCTGCCGGATAAGTGCGTTGATGTCATTATTAATACAATAGAACATGTTTGTGTCGTCTGCAAGTAAAATGAACTTAAACAGTTTTGAAGCATAGAAAATGTCATTGATATACATTATGAATAATTTCGGTCCTAAGATGGAACCTTGTGGTACACCACAACACACCCTAAGTACATCAGAATCAAAATTTACACACTAAACAAACTGTGATCTATTTTCTAATTAACTCATTTTGTCAATACATCATGATCAAGTGTACCGAATGCTTTCTTGAGATCTATAAATACACCAATAGAATATTTATTTTTGTCATATGTGATTTAAGGATTTTACAACTTTAGTAATAATTGTTTGTTTTGACCATGCTCATATTAATATCAGTAAAATCCGTTGATACTTTGTTTTTAAATAGTTGTACATTTCTAATAATTTCTTGCTCATCAACCGGACTTAGAAACATACTCCCATTACATCCTTCCCAAAAACAATCATAAATAGACACATTCTTGTCAGGTGAAGAAATGTTCTTTGCTAAGTTAAAGCTAACATTTGTAAAATATTTGTTGAATCCATTTGCAATAGCCTTATTTTCTAATATTTGTTTGTTGCTACTCACAAAATAAGTAGGGTATTCTGGTGCATTGAATTGTTTGTTGATGAGTGTTTAGTATTTTCCAGGTACCCTTTACCTTATTGTTCTGCTTCTCTAGCAGCGCACTGTAGTAAGTTTTCTCAGAGCACCTTAATACAGATGTCAGTTTGTTTTTTTATGTTTCAGAATATTTTTATATAATAAATGCTTTGTACAGTCTCTTTTTTTTGCCCAAGCACATTTTTGTCCAATTGTGAACCATGGCTTTTTGTTAATTAATGCAACTTTTCTTCAGTACTGTTTTCACTGGGCAACATTTATTAAATAAATGTATGAATATGTGCAGGAATGTATCATAACCATGATTTACATCATTAATGTTTATAACATCATCACAGGATTGAAAATGTTGCTCTTTTCTAAACGAAGCTAATCTATCTTCATTTATTATTCTAACATGATTTACCTCCTGTTAGCATTTCTATTTATTTTATATTCACCTATTGGAAAGATTGGTAAGTGATCACTAATGTCACTAGTTTAGATTACCAGAAGTAAGGTGATGTCGGAGTTCGTTGATAAAATAGTATCAATTAGCGTAGCTGAGATATTTGTGATTCTGGTGGATTTATCAATTAAAGGGTAAAGACACAAACTGTACAACATATCAAGGAAATGCCAGGTATTGCTGTGATGTTCATGCTTTAGCAAACCTATATTGAAATCACCACATACAAATATTGTTTTGGCCGATTTGGCGCCACATCATATACTTTCTCGTTTCTCACAAAATGGTTCTAAGTTAGATTCTGGTGTTCTATAGACACAATTGATAATAGCATTCGATTAATTCTTTATAGATAATTCCACTAAAACACATTCAAAGATATGTTCTACTCTCATCGATTGGTTTCAAGTAATTTGCAAGACATCTCTTTACTTGTGTATATTGCAACACCACCACCTCTTACCATTGTAATTGTTTATATTATAATCATTGATTAGGTCTAGCTCAGCCCATGTCTATAATATGGCGATGATACCAAATTGCAGGTCAAGCTCTGTGAGGTTGTCTCTAATTTTTTCGAAGTTAGCTTTAAGACTTCTAGCATTAAAATGTATGAATGACAATCCCTTCGCTTTTACTAATGTTGTTTTTTAATTGCGTGGCAGTGTAGTATTCACATTTTTATACTATTTTTTTTATAGAAATTGGTGTCAATGTCATTTTCGAAACCAAACATTTTGTCATCAGAATACTTAAACAAGTTCACATTAAAGTGGGAACATTCATCAACTAAATGCATAAATATCAAAACAAATTTCAACAGAAGAATTTTCAAATACACATTCATCATCGCTTATATTCTGAAATGGGAAGACTTCACAACAAGAAGGACAGTTGTAAACAATATGTTTTCTACGAATTAACATATATTGGTGCTGAGTTAGTTTCGCACAAGTTTTGTGGATAATTGTTTTACATAGTTCACATTTAACTACGTGATTATTCAAGTTCCGATTACATACAAGACACGAGCGTGTCTTTAGTAAGGTTTTAATTTTAGCTTTAGCGCCATTTCAATTGATAGTGAATCTACTTGACAGTCTTTCAAGGTCCGCTAAGGTCTTCACTTTCAACCTTTGTCCATCCTCTCTAACCTCAGCAATGCTGTGTCCAAGCACTGAAATTTTTTTCTGTTTTCAATTGTCTAGCATGACGGAACATTTTACTACTGTAGGACGACAGGTGGTCTTTCTTGTAAATGTGTGTACCTTTAAGCACACGTCATTTCGCCATCAGTTCAACCTTTTTTCCTGCAGAATGTAGCTGAACGATGACCGGGCGGCAGATCGTGAATCGCCGATATGTTGTACGGTTCGAGATGCACGTTTAGTTTCAGGCGAGCGAAGTTGACGAAGTTTGTTGACAATGCTGAACTATCGGTGAATGATGGTGGCTTGTCGTCTGTCGTTGGTGAGGAACGCACGTTCTGCTTTGTCGTGGGGAGTGAACCTCCACAGTTACGCCCCGCCAAGGCAGTACAGTAGCACAGCATTCAATATAAAACAAATTTTTGGCCCGTGTTTGGCGGTAGAACTCGCGAATTTCTTCGTTGACGTGACGGATCACTTACTTGTTCTAGCCGAGATCAATCGTAATTTCGATCGCACACGTAAAACCCGAAGAAATCACAATTCGTTGCGGAACTCGTGAAACACATCCAGCACACACTACACACGACACTACACACTACACACGACACGTTCCCTTTACAGAAAGTCTTACGTCGAGTTCCAGTAACAAGGAACAATACGTACGGAGGTTTCGACAATATGAGGGAAAACAGACCAACCTGTCAATTGTGGCTGCTCAAACATCTTACCACCCCCCCCCCCGTAGCCCGACACTAGTTACGTATTCGGCATGGTCCGCCTATATCCGTCCCTGAGAATATATTACAAATGGGCTTCCAAAGACTGACACTATGATGAGACGACACGAACATGCAGTCGGCACATAGCGTCAAGATAAACGTAGCAATAAAGGGAGGGAAATCAGTGTCATAATAGAAACACGGTTGGAAAGAGTTTTGAGATGAAGTGGTGTAGTGGTGACGATGCACCACATATCGTCCTACCACGAACAGGAAGCAAATAGAAGAAGAATCTGTCTCCTGGTGACTCCTCTCAGCTTACTGTATCTATATGAATAATTTCTTGCAATATGATGACACATTTTATGATCAATTACATTTACAAACCTAACCCGGCTACTCGGGCGGCGGATCCATATGTTACATACGTTTACATAAACAAATGTAGTCGTAAAATACCATTATCCGCATTAGGTGAGCAAGAGTAAGCGTTTATGCAATGTACCTCTCGCAGCTGTCATTCGTCGATTCCTGACAATCAGCCACACATAATGACTGCCATGGTAACGCAGAGCAGAATCTCAAGAACAACTCCAATGACTGCGCTTGCTGAGGTGCCTGAACAAAACAGTGGAGATGAAGCAGCAGTTACTACCATGTATACTAAAAAATTTGATTAACAATACAGCTTAGCTTAGGTTATAGTATCAGACACAAAGTGACAAGTATTTACCTTACCACAAGCAGGAAATTCACCAAAAAATAGCAAAAAGGTTCGAAGACCAAGAAGGCTACTTATCTCATATCAACTCCTGCAATATGGAGAAAGGTTGAACGTTAGTACTGGTAGCTGTCCTATTGGAGACACGATTGCATAAATCTACTTTAAACACGTGATGCGAAGAAACACGAAATGCATAGTGTTGTCTGCTGATTTATTTGTTTTGATATCCAACAGACCATAAGCATTAATACACACTTACTCATCACTGTGACGTTAAATTGGCGCTCTTCACAGTTGGAGGTGGCTTTCGGGATCGGCATGGTGTTGCAAACAATAACTTTGAGTGGCTGACTTCCGACCATCTCGTCAGTGATATCAATGGTGTCCTCTGTTCCCAGAGTGTCATTTGTTGCTGTTGTCACCCACTTGTACGTGATCGTGGACGGATTGCTGTCAGCTGTTACTTTCACTTTATCGCCAGGATTATAAGAATCTTTTTCAGGTTCCAACGCCAGCATCCGTGGACCGTCTGCAATGACTCAAAACTATGTAGGCTGTAGGATATATGCTTCAGGTGGAGATTTAATTCCACAAAAGCACACTATAACATGATAGTGTTGACCGCATAATTTACACTTGTAATGCAGATATTAATTAAATATTGCTTCTAAAAATATTGGTAGTCAGCTCAATTAAAATATTTGTTTTACTTTGCAGTAAAGGTGGTTATTAGCATCATGCAATTAATTAACATGCATCATAGACATACACGAAGACAACAAAAACATACTCAGCTACGAATATTTAGCAGGAGTTGAAACATTTTAAAAAGAAGCGCTACAAAAAGATAAATGAAGAACAAGGTGTAACGTATACTTGCAATAAACAGTTATCTGTTGTGATGTGTATTTGGTAAGCACATTGTCCGTTGTTGGTATATTGCCCGCTTCATGAATTGTTGCTGTGCCATGCTTTGGTTGATCAAAGTACGTCCGGCAACTGTATCTCTGTCCATTGTCTTCAGGTGTCAATACAACGACCAACGTGTACTTCACTAAGGTCCCTGTGGATTCATTATTGGCTTTCAGGACTACCTTTGTGTTCTTCCATTCCATCGCTGCGGCCCACCTTCCTTGATACTTCACCATGCAGCTATACTCGATGTAGTCTCCTTCTGTGGCCTTGTTGCTTGAGATGTTGTTCCTACATACTGGATCTGAAGCTGAAATGACCTTACCTTATGAAACCTTATGACGATTCTGATCGCAGGATCCAGTTGATTCCTCCATGATCAGATCTTCAGAATAAAATATTTTTATATCATAATTTCCGGTTCCATTAGTAATTGTTAAAGGAGATTCATAGTCGTATATTATTGCCTTGGTAGACCAGAATTTGTCTAGTTTGTTTTTAAATGAGTTAATTGATCTAGATGTATTACAGAGTTTGGGAAAATATTCCATGGTTCAGCCACTCTAAGAGGGAATGCATTTTTTTCTTAACTTTATTTTTGCTCTTTGGGTAAATATTTTGAGGGAGTGTCCTCTATTTCCTGATCTTAGTGTCACATCCTCCCATTTCAGGAGGTTTAGTGCAGATTCATTATCGTAGAGTTCGTGCATTATTTTATAGACTTCTGTCATGTCTCCTCTTAGCCTTCGGTTTGCTAATGTGGGTAGCTTCAATAATTTTAGTCTTTCTATATATGATAAATCCCTCCCTATTTTTTTTATTTTGGTTGCTTTATTTATCACTTGGTTTATGTGATCATCAAATGACAATTTTGAATAGATAATTACACCTAAGTCAGTTTGCTTATTTGTGGTGGCTAGTGAATGTTTAACATTATTACTTGTCATGAAATATTCATTTTCACCTATATTATTTTTTCCAATTTCCATGTGTTTACATTTGTCTGGGTGGAATTTTAATAACCATTTGTCGCTCCATTGTTCTAGGATACTTAAATCTTGTTGTAGTATATCCTGATCATTTTTATTTGTTATGGCTCTAAATATCTTAATGTCATCAGCGAACAGAAATGTTTTGGATTTAGTTAAATCTGGCAGGTCGTTTAAGTATAGAACAAACAATAAAGGTCCTAGGACAGATCCCTGCGGTATCCCTGATGTTACTTTGTGCCAGTTTGATTCTTTTCCATTTACTGCTACCTTTTGTCGTCTATTTGTGATGAATACCTCAATCCAGTTAACTAAATCATTCCTAATATTAAATCTTTTAAATTTACTTATTAGTCTCGTATGTGGCACGGTACCAAAAGCATAAAATAAAATAAAAATAACATCTGTGTAATTACCCTTATCCATTTCTGAGGTCCATTCATCTACTATTTTAATTAGTTGGATAACTGTTGATCTGCCAGAGATAAAACCATATTGTTTTTGACTGAACAGACCATTGACTTTCATGTAACTGATGATGTGATTTCTAATAATTTTTTCCATGCATTTACAAACTACGCTTGTTAGGCTTATTGGACGGTAATTGCAAGCCAATTTCTTGTTTCCTTTTTTATATATTGCTGATATTTTGGCATCCTTCCATTCATCAGGAATACTTGATGTTTTTATCGATGTTTCAAATATTTTTTTGTGATGGGAGACATATATTTTCTGACAACTCAATTAGTAATTTGGCACCTATTTCATCAGGGCCAGGCGATTTGCTTATATTAAGTTCTTTTAATGTTAGTAATATTATGTTTTCAATTACTTTTAGCTCATCCATCGCTAATTTATTGTTTACTTTGGGTGTAGTTGGGATAGACCCTGTATGTTCAGCAGTGAATACATTGGAGAAGTAGTTGGCAAAAATATTTGCTTTTTCTTCGTCTTCAGTTGTTGTTTGGGGATTTCGGATTTGTGTGGTCTATATTAAGTTCCCCAATTCCTTGTTTAACTGTAGTTTTTGATTTATAATAGTTCCAGAAGACTTTAGGGTTTTTTGGTCTGAATGGCTAAATTTCGTTCAAACTCCTTTCGGAGCTTTCTGGTTAAAGCTCGGATTTTATTCCTGCTATTACAATACTCTAATTATTTTGTCCCATCCCTTGTTTCCATGTATCTTGTCCATAGGCTATTTTACGTCTAATTAGTTTTCTGGTGTTTGCATTCAGGGGGACGTTTCCCTTTCTGTAATTTGAAACTTCTTTTTGAGGTACGTATTTATCTTCTAATAATTTTAGTACTGTTTTAAGGATTTCCAATTGGTCGTTAATGTTGTCTTTACAGTCTTTAAAGTTCTCTTCCCAATCTATATCTGAAAACTGTTTCCTCATTTCGTCATAATTTGCCTTATTAAATAGCTTCCGTTTTTTAGTGTATTTATTTGTTATAATTTTGCACAAAATATTGAATGTAATGACAGAGTGGTCACTTTTACCTAGAGGGCTGAGGTACTCTATTTCCCCTATGCTGTCTTCTTCGTTTGATAAAATCAGATCTAAAAGGTTTGTGTTAGTTGTGCCTCGTCCTCTAGTGGGATTTGAGACATGTTGAAACATGAATGTGTCTCTAAGGCATTCTACAAATTAAAAATTTAGGTTGCTGGGGTTAATTGATTTGGTCGTCCAATGTTTCCAGTTAATATCTGGAAGATTGAAATCTCCTGTAATTACAATGTGTGAATATTTACCTTCATTATTTTCTATATTTTTGGAGAACAATGTATAGCCTTCTAAGGAAAATTCTGGTATGGTTACAGTGCTTTTGGGTTTTACCTCATTAATGCTATTATGTGGGGTTTCAGTTCTTTAATTCTTTGTTCAAATTCATTTTGCTTGTTCCTTAGTTAGACAGCATTGGTATAAAAGCACAGAATGTTGCCTATGTCATTAAGATTATTTTTATTAACATTTGTTTTACCATCCATCACTCTAGGTGGATGTGTAGTCTTTACTGGCTTTTCCTTATCTTTCTTATTTTTCTCTCCCATGGTGGACCCCTGACTCTGTACAGGTATTCCCCCGTCTGCAGCTTCCTGCCTCTTTGCTTCTTCATAGAGCTTTTTTGATTCCTCCCTTTCTTGTTTAGTTTTGTCATGATAAATTTTTATGTTTTTGAACTTGTAATTTTCTCTTCGAAGAAGGGTTACTTTTTTGTCAATATGTGTTAGTGTGATTAGAACCGGTCTGGGACCGGGACCATTTTCCTTGGCTTCCCAAGCCTCGGCGTCTCGTAGTTTTTAGTTGTGATGTAGATTCTGGAAAGTTGAAAATGATTACGTTGTTAAGTCTTTTTTCTCTGTCTTTTGATTCCATGTTCTGTTCTTGTACCTGAATTTGTACGACTTCCTTAACTTCATTTGGGCTGATGACTTTGCTTGGGTTTATTCCAACTTAACTTCTTTGATCATTTCGATGACTCTTGTTTTGTCCACTTTGGTTCTGATTTGTTTCTCTAGATCAATGATTATCTCTTCCACTTTCTTAAGGAACTTCTGACACCTTTCTTCGCAGCTTTTTTTCAAGTTTTTCATTACTTTTGTGTCACATGGTGGACAGAACTAGCAAATTTGTGGTTTATCCGTCATGATTTTATATTCTTTATCTGTTATTTCGACACATTCAATGCAGTAATGTTTATCACAGTACTCACATTCCAACAATTTGTGGTTAGGGCCTTTGAATTTTTTTACACCCTGTGCATATCCATACGTTATCATCATCGGTCATCCATACAGGGTCATTTTTACTTTTTGTCCTTGGTTTTTTTTACTTGCCATAACCTGGCTATTTTAGTTTTATTTATTTTATGGCTACTTTAAGACTGAGTTGGAGTAACTATTTTTATTGCTTATATTTTTTTATAATAGTGTGTTGTGCAAGAGATCAAGGCAGTGCTGGGAGAAAGAGATTGAGTTGGGGGGGGGGGGGGGTAGATCGGCGACTCAGTGGTTTATTTACAGAAACGAAGGGTGATACCCAGGACGACTCTGGGTATATTGAGTTGCCTTGATGAAAGGGCCAAATTAGTATAAGGTCAAGAATTTGTGCAGGACGGTTGAAGACATGTATTTATGTTTAACTATTTTCTAGTGTTTTGTCTAACTAATGTTTATGTCTAGCTAATTTCCTATGTCTAAGTTTTGTATGTCGAGCCTTGCTTGGGGTTCTTTTTTCCTTTGTTTAGTTTAATATGGCGGGAAAAATGCGATTTCAAAGTTAAAGTTAGTTTGAGAATCATAGAAGGTAGAAGTTATTTAATTTTTTGTACTGTTAACAGTATCTAGTTTGACTTGTGCTATAAGTTGAACTATTAGTTAAAGAACTTTGAATGGTTAGTTAAGATTGAGATTTTGAGCAGCTGTTACTACGTACGCTTGTGCACCTGAACCGGAGCCGGAAATCTAGATACATAGTCAAAAGAAACATTAAAGTAGGCGGGATCTGAAGCTAATTACACTTAAATACAAAGTCAGAAGTAATATTAAAGAAGATACTTTAGGTGGCATAATTTCGACTCATAAAGTCTTTTTTTTTGGAAGACAGAAAGAATTCATAAATAGTATTACCAGTTCTACAGATATAGGCACCATTTCAAAATGCGCAACGCAATAAAGCGCATTGCATACAATTAAAGGCCTTGTTTATTCCTTCGCTATCGAAACGGGTGTATATATATATATATATATATATATATATATATATATATATATATATATATATATATATATATATATATATATATATATATATATATATATATATATATATATATATATGTATATATATGTATATATGTATATATATATATATATGTATATATATATATATATATATATATATATATATATATATATATATAACCTGGAATTAATTATACACGAAGGTTGAAATAAACATACTTCTCCACTCAACTTTGTACACGCACACAAGTATCGTCAGTTGCAATGTTGATGGTATGCAAATATGCCCACAATTACCCATAAATGCTCACTTCCGTCCCTCCTCCAAACGACACGCTGTCATATTTACGTCTATTATTTATTAATACAAGTAATACATTGAAATGTGATTATGGATCAAAGTGTGCACAACTTGGGGATCGGAAATGCATTATCTCATCAACTATCGCCTCGAAACGAAAATCACTTGTATCCCCTATTGATGCGGATTCACACGGTTTCATTTTGCTGGATTGACGCATTCCCGAGAAAATGTTAAATGACTTCACTTCAGACCAGATCATGTGCCACTTTGGTTTGTAGCTTAAATAAACGGATAGCTGATATAGGTCAAAGTTAAATTGAAAACATGTCTTACCAAATACAATAACCTCTGCCTCGGCCTTGTAGATGTCGTTCCATAGGTCCTTGCATGTGTATCTACCACCATCTGCCAGTTGTGTTGACTTGATGATCAGGTCATTCTTTCCATCGTCAGTGTTTAGTCCATGCCTTGAGGTGTTTCTGATATTACTTTTAGAGGTAATTGTTTTTGCATTCACCGGATTTGAGATGTGCTCCACCCAATTGAGTGTGTCTCCAGCACAGGAAAGAGTTACCCTTTCCCCAACCTTTGTGGCCACATTGCTCGGTGTCTGTGTTAGTGGACCGCTTGACGCTGCAACAATGTAAAGCGGTTACAAGGTAGTCGTTAACATTCTTAAAATATATTTTTGTTTCGATTCCGTTTTATGAAACATGCAACAATGGCTGAATATCAAAACTGGCATTTGTACAACTATTTTAAATATAGTCTGTCTCATCGTCTGGGCCAAAACAATTGTTATATAGGTAGAAATGAACGCCGTTACCACAGAGTATCGCATTTGAGAAGCACAACAAATGCCTTTGAAGTTTTGTGAATAGCTTCTGCTATTATAGCATTATTATTAATTAGGGGTAAATGACTACCAACATTATTAGTTCTGATCATTTCGACAGTGATTCATTCACATCAGCATTTATTTGACTTCTTCGATACGACACGTATTTACCGCATATTTCTGCCAAGTAATTAGAGTAAGTGATCTAGCATTGTAAAGGAACGTTCTCTTTGTCTTTGCTTGTCCATCTTGCAATTCATTGTTCTATTTGTTCTTACATGTACTTTTCTGACTATTTAGGCATTTATTCCCGTTGTGCCAGCTCTTTCAATTATTGATAATGTCAGGACTGATTTTGCGCATGCGTCTAATAATTTCCAGTTTGATGGGATGGCTTCGCCACAACTTGTATAGTTTTCGCTCAAAAGATTGTGGGAGGGTGTTTCATACGTTTGTTTCGGCGTACAAAGACCGTTTACTTATGTTTAATCTGCATCTTTTTAATGTTTAAGTTTTGTCCTCTTGTGTCAGAACCGTTGTCTCTCAACGTTACTAAACTAGATGAAACTTTTTTTCGGACATATGTGCCTCAAAGTTTAGTGAACAATCAAAAGTAACTCCGATATCTTTAGCCAATCTGTACTGTTTAGTATTGTATGATCTGGTTCCAGTGTGTAATGCGCACTGCTCCACCGCATCGCGCATGGCATGGCATGGTAAGGCATCGCTATATCGCGCATCGAGTGGCATGGCATGGCATCGCTATATCGCGCATCGAGTGGCATGGTAAGGCATCGCTATATCGCGCATCGAGTGGCATGGCATGGCATCGCTATATCGCGCATCGAGTGGCATGGTAAGGCATCGTTATATCGCGCATCGAGTGGCATGGCATGGCATCGCTATATCGCGCATCGCTCCATCGCATCGCACCGCATCGCGCCTCGCATCGCTCCAACGCGTTGCTAAATCGCATCGCATCGCCTCACATCGCGGAATTTGCCTTAAAAGAAAGAGCGTCTTCGAAAAAGCCTCACTGTCCGGTAATATGAATCGCATTAAATGTATAAAAATCAAGATTACTTTCCTGTTGTGATTATTACGAACAGTTGCGTACATTTGTTTTATAAAGTGAAATATAGCATATAGTAGTTTTCGCCTGACGCCAGATTTTGCCTCATTTTGTGATCTCGCTGGATCTCATATTACATATTACATATGTCATTAGTTCGATATAAAATCATTATCGGTCACTGGTAGTATAAACGTCTGACAAAGTCGAAGAAATACTCCATATTTCACTTTATCAGACGAAAATGTAAGCAATGTACGAATGGGTATAAAAATATTGATAAAAACATTTTTTTTACTCAAGAAAGATGGTAGAACTTGAGGACATCAGGTAACATTAGTAATGTATCAGTGTAGATTGGATATCAGGAAGTACTCTTTCTCACAGAGGACAATCAATTAATGGAACCAATTATCTACAGATTGTGTAACTGCTAGCAGCGTGAATATGTTTAAAAACAAGGCTGACACATATCTCAGGAGGGCGGATTTCACATAGATTTAAAATGTTGGACTCTCGATAAGCCATTGGCTTCCTTGTTCAATTGTCATCTGGACCTTTGCCGTGGATGGCAATCTTGTGAAATGTTGCTAAGTCTTGTTAAAGCTGTTTGTAGTAATAAATACAGGAAAGTAATCGAGCAGCCCCGTGATTTATATTCGTTTAATGCGTTGCTTATTACCGTACATTGAGGCTTTTAAGAAGACGCTCTTTCTTTTAAGGCAAATTCGCTTTGAAAAATTTATATTTTCGTCGTTCGATATTGGTGAGTAGTTCACTCAAACCAACTTTTCTAACAACTTGTTAGAACTCGATAGATGAAATAACTGGTAGTTGTGTCGAATACTTATTCTAAGCAAAAAACGTCTCACTTTGTTTGTTAAAACAACGCATTATATTACGTAAGGCGAAAACCACACCAACCAGTATATTTTCATAATGCACCGTTGTGTCGTACCAGTAGGGCCCCTGGCGATTAATGTCGAACTAGATATACGAAACTATGTCTCAAAAACCTATTTATGCATAATTTGTCTTCGAAAAAAGTTAACGTTGTCAGACGTTTATACTCCCAGAGACCGATATATATGATATCGTAATAATGCCGTACCTAATGTGAGATCCAGCGAGATCACAAAATTAGGAAAGATTTGCCCATATTTGTGTAAAACAGCCCCAACCAGTGCATTCAATTGTTTAACATTAATTTAAATCCTAATTTATATACATTTATCAGAATATCGTTCACTTACCGATCAAGGCAAAACAGCTAAGAATTGTAACTGCAACGCTTAATAAAATATGCATGTTCACCCAATAGACACAGAACGGCCGTTAAATTTGAGCGCATACGTGATGACGTCACGTTACCGTGGCAACGTTCTAGACAGTTGGGACTGTCAGAGCTACGTCACTGGTGTACGGTTGCCGAGGAGATCAGGCCATCTTGGTGACAAACATTCGAATGCTATGCACAGTCTACCACGATGATCAAGCGAAAATGCTGTTTTTTGATGCAGGATGCAACCACTAACCAACCAGAAGAAGCTATGAGCAAAAACTAGCATATAACATAAAAAATGACAGCAAGAGTTTTATGCATATGTCAGGAGTAAACAAAACGTACAAGACAAGGTTGGACCTCTAGAAGACAGTGCTGGAAATATAATATCACAGGGGTTTTTAATGGAGGAAGACCTAAATGGTTACTTCAGTTCAGTGTTTACCAAAGAAGATATTAGTTCATTACCAGTTGCTGATGCTAAATTTCAGGAGGCTAAATCTGACTATTTAGGTCCGTTAGTTGTAACTCCAGAATTGGTAGCTAAGAAAATAAAAGCAATGAAGGATAACAAATCACCGGGAGTGGATGGGATTCCTCCAAAATTACTAATGGAAACAGTAGAACAAATCAGTATACCACTTGCAAGAGTATTCAACTTGTCATTAAAAGAGGGAGTTGTTCCGTTTGAATGGAAAGAAGCAAACATCATACCATTATTTAAAAAGGGTTCGAGAAATAAGTCAGAGAATTACAGACCAGTGAGTTTAACGTCAGTGATTTGTAAATTATTAGAAAGGTTAATTAAAGACCATATGGTGGACTTCCTCGTTAAGCATAAATTATTAAATTCATCTCAACATGGATCCCTTAAAGCGAGGTCATGCTTAACAAATATGTTATGTTTTTTGGAAGAAATCACTAAGTGAATAGACGTGGGATCGCCAGTAGATATTATCTACTTAGATTTTCAGAAAGCTTTTGACAAAGTGCCACATCAAAGATTACTACTTAAATTAAAAGCCCATGGTATCGGGGATAGCATAACTGACTGGATAGAACAATGGCTGACCGACAACGAGTTGTAGTAGATGGAGAAGTTTCAAATTGGAAATCGGTTTTGAGTGGGGTACCTCAAGGATCAGTATTAGGACCTATATTATTCTTAACTTATATCAATGACTTGGACGACAGTATAACAAGTAACGTACTGAAATTTGCGGATGACACAAAACTGTATAGAAAGGTTAATACTGATGGTGATAAACAACATTTACAAAACGATCTAGACAGATTAGTGAAATGGTCTGAGAAATGGCAGATGTTGTTCAATTTTGGGAAATGTAAATGCCTACATACAGGACATGGGAACTTGAATGTAAACTATAAAATGGGAGATACTGTTCTGGGTACTACTGTAAAAAGAAAAGGAATTAGGAGTTACAATAAGCGCTGATATGAAAGTTTCAGAGCAGTGTGGTATTGCAGCTTCAAAGGGTAATCAAATTATTGGATTGATTAGAAGAAACATAACATACAAGGGAAAAAAGTTAATTATACCTCTTTATAAAGCAATAGTTAGACCTCATTTAGAATACTGTATACAAGCATGGAGACCATATCGTAAGAACGATATAGATACGCTTGAACGCATACAAAGGAGAGCAACTAAAATGATTCCAGAACTGAGAGACCTTAGTTATGAAGAACGCCTGAAAGAATGTGGTTTAACAACTCTAGAGACAAGGAGGTTAAGAGGAGATTAGATTGAAGTTTTTAAGATATTGAATGGGTATGAAAATATTAATAGAAATATGTTTTTCTCACTCAAGAAGGATAGCAGAACTAGAGGACATGAGGTAAAATTAGTAAAGGATCAATGTAGATTGGACATCAGGAAGCACTCGTTCTCACAGAGGACAATAAATGAATGGAACAAATTGTCTACAGATTGTGTAACTGCTAGCAGCGTGAATATGTTTAAAAACAAGGTTGACACATATCTCAGGAGGGCGGGTTATAAGTAAATGAACATTGTTGGACTCTCGATAAACCAATGGCTTCCTTGTCCACTTGCCATCTGAGCCTTTGGCTTGGATGGCAAATCTTGTTAAATCTTGTTAAATCTAACGCCTACGATAAACATGGTTGAGAAAATGTCATAATCATATTGACAGTTAGTTTATACTTTCAACCGCGTCCGCGGGCGTGTTGTTACATAAAAAATAACAGTACGCCATTGGCATTGTTGGCTTTGAGAAAGGCATGAGACATTTTATTTCAAGCATCTGCTTGTTTTGTATCATCACTAGCGACCATGAGAGTATACTGATTTGTTTACTACAACACTGACGACGCTGACATTTGATATGCGAATTGAGGATGTAAAAAACCGTGGTTTGGGACTCGAGGCAGCAGTGGCAGTGTCGTTTTTAACAAGATTTAACAAGATTTAACAAGATTTGCCATCCAAGCCAAAGGCCCAGATGGCAAGTGGACAAGGAAGCCATTGGCTTATCGAGAGTCCACCGTATCTAGCCTGGGCACTGTACACCGTATCTGGCCTGGGCACTGTACACCAGTTTTTCACGAGGTCGCTTAGTCGTTCTATTATCTATGCCGTAGTTCACAGAAAAACAACTTTTTCTAACAATTTGTTTGAAATAATCAATCGATGAAATATTTGTTAACGATTTACAATATCAATCTCTTGCACAAAGATTTCTTCAGAATTTAATAAAAATGGCAAATAAAAAATTATTTTATGTATGTATATGTACAGCAAAGATTGCCAAAACCAGTATACCAGTTGTTATGGCACAGCTTAAAGCCGATGGTTTGTCTTGTAAAGCTAAGTACTTTCAGTTCTGACGGTCATATTTTATTCAAACATTATTCGTTTACTAAGGCTTAAGCGTAGCTATCTTCTAACTTTCCTACGACAGCATTGTGTGAGTTATGAATTGGTCCACATTAGGTGTAAGCAATGGAAATAATGACGATTAATTTGTAACGAACATACTTTGTAAGCGAATCACTGAATGTGTACGATTTTTATGTTTTCAGAAGAGCTGGTCACGATGGATTCTTGTCGTCGATTAAAAAACCAAGCCAGCTTGTCAAACATAATATTAATTTTAGCAACAGTAAAAATTAGGAAAACTATGCACCGTAGGACTACCGAATTTCCAGTTGCCATTCCGTCTTCGATGAAGAAGATCAAGCTAGGATATATTATTATTATTATAGTTACTTCATTTAAGAGCAGGACTATGATTTATATGAAGCTTGTATTAATTATTATGTGTATAAACTGATTACCTATAATAGATGGCTATATTATGTGTAATACTATATTGTCTGGCTCCTTGCTGGTGTTGTTGTGTTTTAATACATGAAGTTATATTATGTGTAATACTATATTGTCTGGCTCCTTGCTGGTGTTGTTGTGTTTTGATACATGAAGTTATATTATGTATAATACTATATTGTCTGGCTCCTTGCTGGTGTTATTGCGTTTTAATACATGAAGTTATATTATGTGTAATACTATATTGCCTGGCTCCTTGCTGGTGTTGTTGTGTTTTAATACATGAAGTTATATTATGTATAATACTATATTGCCTGGCTCCTTGATGGTGTTGTTGTGTTTTAATACATGAAGTTATATTATGTGTAATACTATATTGCCTGGCTCCTTGCTGGTGTTGTTGTGTTTTAATACATGAAGTTATATTATGTATAATACTATATTGCCTGGCTCCTTGCTGGTGTTGTTGTGTTTTAATACATGAAGTTATATTATGTATAATACTATATTGTCTGGCTCCTTGCTGGTGTTGTTGTGTTTTAATACATGAAGTTATATTATGTATAATACTATATTGTCTGGCTCCTTGCTGGTGTTGTTGTGTTTTAATACATGAAGTTATATTATGTGTAATACAATATTGCCTGGCTCCTTGCTGGTGTTGTTGTGTTTTAATACATGAAGTTATATTATATGTAATACTATATTGTCTGGCTCCTTGCTGGTGTTGTTGTGTTTTAATACATGAAGTTATATTATGTATAATACTATATTGCCTTGCTCCTTGCTGGTGTTGTTGTGTTTTAATACATGAAGTTATATTATGTGTAATACTATATTGCCTGGCTCCTTGCTGGTGTTGTTGTGTTTTAATACATGAAGTTATATTATGTGTAATACTATATTGCCTGGCTCCTTGCTGGTGTTGTTGTGTTTTAATACTGTTGTGGGGAGCGGTGGTCTAATGGTTAGAGCACCCGCCTGTCGATCGAGAGGACGGTGGTTCGATTCCACCTCCGCCGTTTCGAAGCTTGGGCAATTTCGTTCACCACACTTTGCCCGTGTCTTTCGGAAGAGACACTAAAAGCCGTTGGTCCAAACTCCTGCGTTAGCTCAAGATTGGGTTGTTTGGAGTATAACTACTTGAGACTTGAGAATACATGAAGTTATATTATGTGTAATACTATATTGTCTGGCTCCTTGCTGGTGTTGTTGTGTTTTGATACATGAAGTTATATTATGTATAATACTATATTGCCTGGCTCCTTGCTGGTGTTGTTGTGTTTTAATACATGAAGTTATATTATGTGTAATACTATATTGTCTGGCTCCTTGCTGGTGTTGTTGCGTTTTGATACATAAGCGTGGTTGTATGAAGTTTTTTACAGGTAATTATTACGTGAACTTTTGTTATGTTCTGTATGAAATAAATGCAATAAAACAATTGGATTATTATGTTGTTCACTTAGTCAGTAAGTTAATCAATGGTTCAAATGATGCATAAATAACAAACCAACATCAACTCATTTGTTTTATCTTTTGTAAAGATTGTAAATTCGAGTAAAAAAATGATACAAATAATTTTAGTTTAATAAAAAAATGTCGCATTCAACTTGACACAGTCGTGGGATATTTTTTGTCAACTCGAACGATTTTATGATTTAATGTTAGAAAACGCATAACTAATGTTGAAATGCAGGCACATTTTATTGGTGTTATACTGGGACACGACGAATGCATATCAAAATTTCATACACATGCCACTGCATATTATCGCATATCATCAAGGAGAACACTCGGCTACGGAAAGCAATTTCGCCTGCCGAACGGCTAAATCTCACACAGAGGTTTTTTATTTCACGCAATAATGGACAACTATATAATTATATAGTTCGGCACATTAAAAGTCAAAACAACAATTGCCTTGTTTTGGCTATCCATAGCCCATATTGGTGCAACTGAGTTTAGACAGGTCAATGTATTTTTCAGCCATTGTTATATAAATTATTGTCTACATCTATGTATATATGTTCCATGTTTGTCTGATTTGGACCACAATGGAAAAAGTGCTTGCACTTTACTGTGTCATCCCGATATTTTTTCTTGCTTTATTTTTACAGGAGAAACGTTGAAGAGCATGCAATGTCGCTTCATGGTTGGTCCGACAAGATTTGGCAGAATTGTCCCCGAAGTGTGTGATGCCATCTACACAGTGCTGAAGGATACTAACGTGAAGGTGTCTTTTTCACAAACTAATGGTTATTTCCCAAAACATATTTATTAATGATCTGGCATAGGTAAGTGAAATATAATGATGCACAAGTACTATCACCTCAACATTTTGTTGTATACAACAAATTTATCGAGGGTAACATATTTCCATAGTCTAAAACTTGTTGTAATAACATAATAATGTAGTCATAGATGTAAACAATCATACAATCGTGTCTATTTGTATACATTGCATATATTTTTTGCCCTGAACACTGCGTGTTTTCGTTTTTAACGACCACCACGGCCCGACTGTGATTTTGCACATTTCAGTGCCCAGATTCTTTAAAAACACCGCCACCTCATCGTCCAACTCGGGCTTGTTCGCATCTTCCAGAGTTTGCTTCATAGCAATGAGTAGGTCTGCTTGAGCGGTGTCTGTGGCACTCCGCCCACGTTTTGGCGTCCATGGTCTTGATGATCGTCGTGTCTCGTGAGTTGGGTCGAGGTCACCGAAGTCTTCGTGCATGAGTGATCACTACTGGGTCGACTTTCCGTTGCCATTTGTCATTCCTTTCTGGCCCTTCCCTTTCCCCTGGTCACCATCGTTGTCTGTCGCGGCCGACTCCACGTCCCCACTGTTCATGTCCTGGTCCTCGGTCACACCTGTGGGCTCTCCTTCATCTTCACTCTCTCCATCTCCAGAATCGTTGTCGTTATCTAACAGCAAAATATAAATGTAGAAATAGTTTTGAAGCAAATATTACTGTATATATGTGAACCACTGTATGGCGGAACAAATGTTTAATGTTATTTAAATTTTATTTTATATATTTTAATAGGATTCCATGAGTTAATCAAGTCAACCAAAGTCTGGTCAAGCCAAATTGAACATTTAATTGGCAGACAATGTATATGTGAGTCACTGTATGGCGGAACAAATGTTTGGTGTTATTTCAATTTTATCGAAAAATTATTCGGGAACCCGAACCCGTTGGCCAATAAAAGCTCGGCATTTTCTCGCGTGACACCATACGCTCATAGTGAGTTCCAGGCATCAAAATGGCGACCTGGTGTACGGAGGAGAATGAGGCAGAGATGGTAGAAATGTGGCGGGTGGAGCCATTGTTGTATACCACAACCTCAACAGGGTATTCGCTCCGCCACAGGAAGCAGGCAGCTTAACAAGATTTAACAAGATTGCCATCCCAAACAACAAGTTCCAGATGACAAGTGGACAAGGAAGCCATTGTCCAACAATTTTCTCATCTCTGTGTAGCCCGCCCTTATCCGATATCTATCAATTCTATGTTTAAACATATTCACACTACTAGCATTAACACAATTATTTGGCAGTTTGTTCCATTCATGTATCACCCTCTGTGAGAAAGAGTACTTTCTCGTGTCCAACCTACACTGTTCCTTAACTAATGCTGCTTTGTTTCCTCTGGTTCTACTGCCTTCTTTAAGTTTGAAGAACATATATTCCTATCAACATCCTCATAACCGTTCACTATTTTAAACACTTCTATTTGGTCTTCTCTTAGTCGCTTGGTCTCTAGTGTTGTCAAACCACATTCTAATAAGCGGCTTTCATAACTAAGGTCTCTCATTTCTGGAATCATTTAGTTGCTCTTCATTGTATTCTTTCTAGCTTGTCTATGTCCTTCTTACGATACGGCCTCCATTCTTGTATACAATATTCCAAATGTGGTCTAACTATTGCTTTGTACACGGGTACAATTAGTTGTTTATCCTTATACGTGATAGTCCTAATTAGCCATAGAATTTGATTTCTTTTCGAAGCAGCAATCCCACATTGCTCTGAAACTTTAATGTCAGCACTAAATGTTACTCCTAAATAATGTTCTTGTGTGATTCTACCTAGTACAGCATCCCCCATTATATATTCTTCGTCCATGTTTCCATGTCATATGTGTATGCATTTACACTTCCCAAAATTGAATAACATTTGCCATTTTTCTGACCATTTAGCTAATTTATCTGTATCATCCTGTAAACTTTGTTTATCTATCTATGTTTATATATTAAAAACAGTATAGGGCCTAATACTGATCCCTGTTTGAAATCTCACCATCTACTATTACTCTCTGTCTTCTGTGTGTGTAAGGCACTTTTCTATCCAGTTGATTACATCATTACCTATGCCATGGGCTTTTAATTTAAGTACAATCTTTGTTCATGCCAAGACAAAAAACTGCGCTAGAAGAATTGAAATCGTTCAAATCGAAACTGGCAACTATCCTGCAGGAGAGTCGGCTGGACGGAAATTTCTTCAGGTAATTTGGTGTCATGTTAACCACTGTCCTATTTACACTCAAAACCCTGGACACACAACACAAACACACGCATGCATTCACACACGCACGCACGCACGCACGCACGCACAAACTGTTAACAAATAACGTTTGACCTGATAAAATTCGGCGATGAAAGGACAAAAGTGTTCCGGTTCTACAGATTATATCACTACCCGATCTAACGATCAAAGTAAATTATTGTGATAATTTAAACAAAAGCATACACTTCTATTAAACCTATTACGAATATTACCTAAACCGCTAAAACAACTCAGATTTGTACATAAACGAATCTGATTCGCGATGGGTTAAATGAATCGAGGAGGGAGATTAATGGACTATTTGTTTAATGGACCATTTGTCGTTGTATTTCATTTGTTTCAGTCGCAACTTTCTGGAACTGAATTTCTACATGCGCGACTTGCATATTGAAGAACATATACAGCAAGAGGCGTATTCTCTATTCAACTTACTAAGTAAGGCTTATTTTTATTGTTAAGCAAGTAGAGTGTTCAAGGAATGAACTGCGATTATCAATTACTAACTCGTATTAAGCTACAAATGATCTTTCGCATTATTAAAATGCATAATTTTCTTAACTTATCGATGATAAATTACATCTAAATGTACAATATTACACGTCAGGCATTAACATATATGGCTGATGGCTGTAGTATATGTACCGTTAGATGTTTTTATATGCTGTAAGTAAAAAATGCAGGAACAAAAAAGGACCGGTCCTTCACGCTTTCCGAATGACCTTTTCCACTGTTTTACCGCTGGACTTGGCAACACTGATATGTATTAGTATTTTATAGCATTTCAATAATATCTATGCACAGTTTGCTACTACTGTGATCTTCAATCTCCCTCCCCATCCCCCCTCCCCCCTCCCCCTCCCCCTCCCCCCTTCCCCCTCCCCCTCCCCTACCCCCCCTCCCCCTCCCCTATCTACGGTGGCTCCTATGCCAGCGACTGCTCTTAATAGGAGTCTCCAACAATAAACTATTTCTGATTTCTGATGTCCGACCGTCTTTCTCGTGGTTTGCCTCTGCTTCTTTTCCATGCAACTATTTTCTCCAGTATTTCCTTTTCCAACACATCGTGTCTAACTAATTAAGCATAATAGCTTAAAGCAATGTCATCCGCATTTCGCAATTCGGATTGAACAGTACAATTACAAGTTAATGATTTTTATTTATTACACTGATTTGGAAAACAACATTAGTTAGGTTAGATGACATATAATCAGGGGTTATTATTACAGCGGACTCCGCTTAATAGAATCACGGATAACAGGGTATGTTTGTAGTGTGTTTGTATTCTACAGGTGACATCGGCGGTTCGATGGGCTTACTCATTGGCGCGAGCATCATAAGCCTTTTCGAAGCTCTCGACTTCTTGGCGACCACCTGGCCAGCTGGCGATACAGGAAGACACTTGGACGATTAGCCAAGGCGGAAGCCGCGAATGTCAAAATGACCGTCGACAACATTACGTGACCTACGTAAATTGGTGTCGTGCTGATCTTGATAACAGTTGGCTGCACTCCGCAGCCACACAACGTTGTTGGGATATATGGCTGATGGTGAAGGCGTTCCTTGCTGGATTATTGCAGTACTTATTGGTAAATGAAATAACTGAAATCGGATAAATGTGCTCTACGATCGTTCCGGAAGTGTAGCTGTTGTGTTCCTCCAAAGAGGATGTGCTCGTCCCTTCACTAATCATCTATCTTACTGGGGATTGATCAGTTGTTGACTTGATATACAGTTGCGTAAGCGATGTCTACTCGGTATGCCTTGGGAGAGAAAGGTGACAAATTGTCATTCAGCAGTAAGTGGACGCCTCCACTACTCACAACATATAAAGTGGAAGATGTGGTGAGTCATCACTGCCCGAAGATATGGTAGTGGTCAGCTTCTATCTCGCGAGGCTATGCTTGTCTTAGCTGCTTCATGCCTGTAAATTGCCAAGAGTAAATTGACGCCTCGCATGCTCAATCTCCTGACTAGTCTGGTACACCTCAACATCTATAGCAGAACCACAACTACACTGGCTCACTCTGGGCTAAGTTCGACCAAAGCGATTGATCGTCACAACAGTCATGACCAGCGTTGCAATAAGTGATAATATCATGTGACATATAGAAACCATTTTGATTGGCCCATCCTGTGAGCCAATAATGTTCTCGCAAATCACGAACGCATATACCTTTCGCAGACTTCGTATATGCAGACATTGCTTCGAATGTCACCTTAGAAATCATAATGGAGGGAAACGCTACTGGCAACTCCACGGGAGATTTCAGCGGATATCTACACAACGAGATAAGTTCAGTTCTGAACCAACAAGCCCCGGTGTTGCCTGTTATTAATGCGATCCAAGTCGCCATCGGAGTCATTGGCGTCCGGGGAAACGCAATCGTCGTCATTGTTGTGTACAAGTACACGAAACTCTTCCAGCAGGTAAAGTCGGTCTACATCATAAACCAAACAAGTACACGAAACTCTTCCAGCAGGTAAAGTCGGTCTACATCATAAACCAAACAAGTACACGAAACTCTTCCAGCAGGTAAAGTCGGTCTACATCATAAACCAAACAAGTACACGAAACTCTTCCAGCATGTAAAGTCGGTCTACATCATAAACCAAAGCTTCATCGACGGCACTGTCTCCGCGTTACTTGTCGCGGTGAACTTTACTAGAACATTTCCGGAGCACCGTTACGAAGGATTCAGTGAAGGTCTATATTTTAAGCTGTGGCTGTCGCAGATTCTGATGTGGGGACTGATGGTGTCTTTAATATACAACCTGGTGGCGATCACCCTCGAGCGCTGGCCATTGTCCACCCCGCGTGGCACAAGGTGTCGTTCACGATGACGAAAGCGAATGCATTGGTCGTCTTCATCTGGTTGTTCGGAGTTCTACAATTTAGCGGTTTACAAACACCGTCCAAGACCTCAAGGAGAGAGCAAAGAGAAACGTCATCGAAACGTTGGTCATTGTCACTACGTGCTACTTTATCTGCTGGATGCCCAACACAGTTTATAGCACTATGTATATGTTGGGCACAACATCTACATTCGGCTATGTCTACCAGGCATCTGTCCTCCTGGTGTTCATTAAATGTTGCATCAATCCGATTATCTACATCACCAAGTATGACGCCTTCAAGAAGGGACTGGCGATGTTCTTTGGATGTCCTCGACAAAATGCGTGAACCCGTGATGTTTAATTTATTACATCGCAGAGAAAACGGCAGTTTGATAATGCATACATTTAATTGATGGGGATAAGTGAAGGTTTCGAACATAATCTATTGTTGCAGTCCGACAAGTTTTATAATACTTTATTAAATTGAAAAGTGTCTCCGTTATGCGTCTGATCGGATAAATGTGAGAGTTTGAGTATGGTAATGTTTGCATAATTCAGTGCATATTATCTAGTTCTAGTTTCTTGTTGTTTCCAGCACTCGGCAACGTTCTATTAACTGACTAGTCTTATGTTGTGATTACTACAATGGCATGGTGTTTCGAGGTCTCATTCAACTAGCCAGCCTTTTTCATAACATTTTCGCCAAGCCGACCTTTGCATGCTGGCGCTGAGGGTGGTTACTGCCAGGGTGCATGCCGTCTTCATTGGTTCTCTTACGTCCCCGATTAAATGAGACGGGACCGACGTTAACGTGATCATCCGAGTCACGAGAGACACAGAGCAGACATGGGGCAATTAACTTGGAATATTTATTAATTAAATTACAATTAACTCAGAAATTTCCCAATTAAATTAACCTCACACATTTATCAGGTAAATTAAATTAAATTAACCTCCCAAATTGTTAAATTAAATTAACAATTTACTTTCATTCAATTAACAATTAATTTAAATTAACTTAAATTATATTACCATGTTGACTGGGAGGTCAAATTCTTCATACAAACGTGGCTTAGACATGGTGAATAGAAATTCAGGTGGAAAATGCCAACAATGCCCATGCAAGATAATAAGATAAACAAGAAGCCACCATCTGCTACGGGGGGTGGGGTGGGGGTGGAGGGGTTAACTGGTGTCCCTGTCTGAAACATGGCAAGCAAGTTATTGAAAGCACAACTTGAAAGCACATTTCGAGAATTTAAGTTAAATATTGTATTGCGGGATTTCGTTCACATTTGTCCCGTTAGATTTTGTCACGTGGGATTATGTCTGGACATTGATGCTGTTCAACCAACTGCCTGGACCTGATTAGAAGCTTTCTTTGATATTGGTGGGGTGAACTTGGGTCACTGGCTGAGTGGTTGTGTCTAATGAGCACTATGACCATCAAAGCTAATTCTTACTCCTGACAGCAAGCCAGTGGCAGTCACCACCGGATTGCATAAAATAATACATCCAATAAAAAAGTAAATTGAAAATTAGTTGTGATCTTTTGTTAATAAATTAAATTAAATTAACCTCTTCCAGTAGATTTAATTAATTAAATTAATTTAATTTGTGATTTTATAGAAATTGTAATAATTAAATTAACTTAATTGAGTTAATTTAATTAACAAGTTGAGGATCAGGTTTTTGCACCAAACATACCTATACCCGGACTCGGCCCGGGTCTTGAACTCAGAACTCTGGCATGTAAAGCGGATGTGCTAACCACTACACTGCTGTTGCTTCTCCAATGTGCTATTTATGGTTGCTCCATTTATAAAATGCTTGTTCGTGCATTGTTGTGCCACCGGGCTGTCGTCTCTTTCCACTTCTCCCTATCAGCAGCCTTCTCCGTGCACTTGTCATATTTCTCTGCCTTTCTTTAAACACTATTTACACAGTCGTCCCGTCTCAGTTGTAGTCTTATCCCTTTCATTAACAAGATTTAACAAGATTTAACAAGATTGCCATCCCAAACAACGAGTTCCAAATGGCAAAGTGGACAAGGAAGCCATTGGCTTATCGAGAGTCCAAACATTTTCTCATCTATGTGTATCCCACCCTTATCAAATATCTGTCAATTCTATTTTTAAACATATTCACACTACTAGCATTAACACAATCATTTGGCAGTTTTTTCCATTCATTTATCACCCTCTGTGAGAAAGAGTACTTTCTCATGTCCAACCTACACTGCTCCTTAACCAATGCTGCTTTGTATCCTCTGGTTCTACTGCCTCCTTTAAGTTTAAAAAACATATTCCTATCAACATCCTCATAACCGTTCACTATTTTAAACACTTCTATTTGGTCTCCTCTTAGTCTCCTGTTCTCTAGTGTTGTCAAACCACATTGTTATAAGCGACTTTCATAACTAAGGTCTTTCAATTCTGGAATCATTTTGATTGCTCTTCGTTGTATTCTTTCTAGCTTGTCTATGTCCTTTTTACGATACGGCCTCCATGCTTGAATACAATATTCCAAATGTGGTCTAACTATTGCTTTGGGTACAATTAGCTGTTTCTCCTTATACGTGATAGTTCTCCTAATTAGCCCTAGAATTTGATTTCCTTTTGAAGCAGCAATCCCACATTGCTCTGAAACTTTCATGTCAGCACTAAATGTTACTCCTAAGTCCTTTTCTTGTGTGGTTCTACCTAGTACAGCATCCCCCATTTTATATTCTTCGTCCATGTTTCCGTGTCCTATGTGTATACATTTGCATTTCCCAAAATTGAATAACATTTGCCATTTTTCTGACCATTTAACTAATTTATCTAGATCATCCTGTAAACTTTGTTTATCTGTATCATTTGTAACCTTTCTGAATACTTTAGTTTCATCTGCAAATTTGAGTACTTTGCTAGAAATGTCATCTTCTAGATCATTTATATATATTAAAAACAGTATAGGGCCTAATACTGATCCCTGTGGTACCCCACTTAAAACCGATTTCCAGTTTGAAATCTCACCGTCTACTATTACTCTCTGTCTTCTGTGTGTAAGCCACCTTTCTATCCAGTTGATTACATTATTACCTATACCATGGGCTTTTAGTTTAAGTAGCAATCTTTGGTGTGGCACTTTATCGAAAGCTTTCTGAAAATCTAAGTAGACAACATCCACTGGTGACCCGTCATCTACCCACTTTGTAATTTCTTCAAAAAAACACAAGAGATTGGTTAGACATGACCTTGCTTTTAGGAACCCATGTTGAGATGTATTTATTAAATTATGTTTTACAAGGAATTCCACCATGTGATCTCTAATTAATGTTTCGAGTAATTTACATACAACTGATGTTAAACTCACTGGTCTGTAATTTTCTGGCTTGTTCCTCGATCCCTTCTTTCCAAGGCCTAAGTATGCTGATATCATTATTGTATTGGCAATTGTCTACTTGGTGTGTAAACTCTGCGGTGAGCTCATATTGAAAATTGTCTACGTGATGTGTAGTCTCTACGAAAAACCTGTATTGGGAATTGTCTACTTGGCCTATAGTCTCTACTGAAAACTGTATTGGGAATTGTCTACATGATATATAGTTAATTCGGAAAACCTATATTTGGAATTTTCTACTTGGTATGTAGTCTCTACGGAGAACCTGTATAGGTAATTGTCTACTTGGCCTATAGTCTCTACGAAAAACCTGTATTGGGAATTGTCTACTTGGCGTATAGTCTCTACTGAAAACTGTATTGGGAATTGTCTACTTGATATATAGTTAATTCGGAAAACCTATATTTGGAATTTTCTACTTGGTATGTAGTCTCTACGGATAACCTGTATTGGGAATTGTCTACTTGGCGTATAGTCTGTACGGACAACGTGTATTGGGAATTGTCTGCTTGATGTGTAGTCTGTACGGATAACCTGTACTGGGAATTGTCTACTAGATATATAGTCTCTACGGAGAACCTGTATTGGGAATTGTCTACTAGATGTGTAATCTCTACGGAGAACCTGTATTGGGAATTGTCTACAAGATATATAGTCTTTACGGATAACCTGTATTTGGAATTGTCCACTACATGTGTAGTCAATTCGGAGAAACCTGTATTGGGAATTGTCTGTTTGGCGTATAATCTCTACGGAGAACCTGTATTGGGAATGGTCTACTTGACGTCTCGTCTGTACGGAGAACCTGTATTTGGAATTGTCTACTTGATGTGTAGTCACTACGGAGAACCTGTATTTGGAATTGTCTACTAGATACATAGTCTCTACGGATAACCTACATTGGGAATTGTCTACTAGATATATAGTCTCTACGGAGAACCTGTATTGGGAATGGTCTACTTGGCGTATCGTATGTACGGATAACCTGTATTTGGAATTGTCTACTTGATGTGTAGTCTCTACGGAGAACCTGCATTGGGAATTGTCTACTTGATGTGTAGTCTGTACCGAGAACCTGTTTTGGGAATTGTCTACTAGATATATAGTCTCTACGGAGAACCTGTATTGGGAATTATCTACTAGATATATAGTCTCTACGGAGAACCTCTATTGGGAATTATCTACTAGATATATAGTCTCTACGGAGAACCTCTATTGGGAATTATCTAATCATTCATCTTTCTGAAACCCTGTTGAATATTAGTCAGAAACACATACTCACGCACGCATTCTTGCACACATGCACATGCGCACACATGCACACACACACGCACGCTATCTAACACGTACGTACGCACGCACGTTGCCAAGTACGCATGCACGCACTCCTGTATAGAAACGCACACACACAAATACACGAGCACACGCAAACACACGTAAACACACACCACCATCACAATCTCGTTATCTCATCCACGTCTAAGCAGATGCATATATGCGTCCTTATATTGTTATTAGCTATGTTAGATCATAGTTATATTTTCTGATAATTCAGAAACACGGTAATGTTGTTATTACATTATGCCACTGAGAATGTTGCACCAGTGTGTGCGATTGTATTTGTCTGCATTTATAATTAATGAAAAGGTCAAATGTATCAACATAAACAGTGTTTATATTGAAACTCCCATTAATTCTAAAATATAGGCTGTCAAACAAAGAACTGACTTCGACAAGTTCTCAATCAAGTTTCAAATGAGACACCACCAACTGGAAGGTCACAGTTGTCGCCACACGAAATAGCCAGTGTCAAGATTCATCTTGTGGACAACCACTCCTGGCAGTGGACACCCACTCTTGGCAGTGGACACCCACTCCTGGCAGTGGACACCCACTCCTGGCAGTGGACACCCACTCTTGGCAGTGGACACCCACTCCTGGCAGTGGACACACACTCCTGGCAGTGGACACACACTCCTGGCAAGATAAGAAGTGGAAATGTAATCTTCGACACCGGCTGACCAATGATGAAGACGATACTTCTAGCAGCAAATCCTACTTGGATCTGTTACTGGGGTTAGTAGTGTCGAAATAATTGTGCTGATAGAGGCGTTGTATGATAATTGGTGTATGTCCATTGTCTAGAGATGTTCGTGACTGAGTGGCTGGTACGGCTTCGCCGAGGTCCTTCATCAGCGGTTTATCGCATTGATTCTGCAGAAGAACCTTCAATCCGACTGCATTGTGCGGAACATTGCGGAACATTTGTATTGGTCGATGTTCAACAGAATTTGCGGATCGTTATTGATTCCTACAGAACGTCAATATTTGTTTGTGCGTGTGTATGTGTGCGTGCGTATATATAAAATTTACGACCATTTTATATTGTGAATTACATTAAATGCAATATGAATTACATTAAAACATTCGCTGATTAAAAACATATTGTAATGCATCATCCCGATTAGAAGTGAGTGGCGATGTTGTTTACACGCCGTCGACAAAATCAGTCGATTCGTGATGACATTCTTCTTCTCTCATATCGGTATACTTTTCCATAGACTCACACATTAGTTGAAAAGTCCTAAATCGCGTGGTCTGCAATGCTCTTGTAGGAGAGGCATTCTATGGATGTTTCGTTGTTTCAGGGTCCTTTCCAACGTCACGTTCTGTATGACCACTTTATATCCCTACTGTTGCATAAGGGCATTGCAGCGTCTACCAATAGTCTGGAATCGTGACGATGAATTTATAACATTGCAATGGCATTTTTTGATGTTTGAGCAGATAAATGTGGAAAGGTTAATTTATGTGTACCAGGTACTCCAGCGAAGGTGTGTTGTTTGTTTGCGTGTGTTCTACCTTGTATTGCATATATTTTATATGTTGGTACTGGACCACAGCCCTCTCTCAATGCATTACTGATATGTGTCTCTTTCTCAGATCTCCGTCTAAGGCAACACGTATTTTCATTTCGTCGTGTATGCATCTGGTTATGTTCACGTTTTATTGTGGATTCATTTGTAAGACCAGTTGCTGGTGGTGAACTGGCTGGCTGCAGGCTAGCAGGGCAAGCGGTACCGAGTGTATGTGCGATAAAACACAGACGATAAACTGTCTCTGTCTGAGGGTTTGTGGAATTGCAACAACAAGTAGGTTACTTAATATCCAATACCTGCTGTTCCTTTTATGTCGGAAAGCCCCGTAAGTTCTACAAAGACAAGATGAAATAAAAGTTCAAGATATGTGTCCAGTGGCGTTTCCATGATCTTTCATTGGGGAGGACAAATATGTGACCCCATGCAAATGAGGATCACATTGGGCCACGACGGCGTAAGACCATATTTCACATTTATATTTATGACGACGAAATAACACAAGTTGAAGTCCGAAATAGCATAAACGCTCAAGAACAACAGAGCCCCATGCACCTACTCTATTACGTCGCTGACGGACTCACGATATCCTTTAATTACATACGGAATTAAGAAACCACGAATGGAAAAACGGAACAATCATCAAACTACCACCTTTTATAGACACAAATTGTAATGGCATGCGTACATTGCAAATAAGTCGTCTTGCTTCACGATTTGGCTCACTACGAACGTTAAATTATGTTATCTTGTCCAGTCTAATAATTTCGATAATGTTCGATGGGCCAATCAGCATTTAGACACCTCTCCTCGAATAATATAGCCCATCGCGAATCGGTATCGTTGATATTCAAATATGCAGTGCAGAAATAGTTTATGTAACATGAGCATTCATAAATAATTTTAGCGTGAATAGTTGTATGTCCGATGATTTCACCAATACCAAAATATCGCATTTGCACAAACGAGCTAGCATGTCATAGCGGACAATAGAGCTAGTATGTCATAGCGGACAAGAAAACTAGCATATCATAGCGGACAATAGAGCTAGCATGTCACAGCGGACAATAGAACTAGCATGTCATAGCGGACAATAGAGCTAGTATGTCATAGCGGACAATAGAACTAGCATGTCATAGCGGACAATAGAGTTAGTATGTCATAGCGGACAATAGAACTAGCATGTCATAGCGGACAATAGAGCTAGTATGTCATAGCGGACAATAGAACTAGCATGTCATAGCGGACAATAGAGCTAGCATTTCATAGCAGAAAATAGAACTAGCATGTCATAGCCGACAATAGAGCTAGTATGTCATAGCGGACAATATAACTAGCATGTCATAGCGGACGATAGAACTAGCATGTCATAGCGGACAATAGAACTAGCATGTCATAGCGGACAATATAGCTAGCATGTCATAGCGGACAATAGAGCTAGCATGTCATAGCGGACAATAGAGCTGGCATGTCATAGCGGACAATAGAGCTAGCATGTCATAGTTGACAATATAGCTAGCAGGTCATAGCGGACAATAGAGCTAGCAGGTCATAGCGGACAATAGAGCTAGCATGTCATAGCGGACAATAGAGCTAGCATGTCATAGCGGACAATAGAGCTTGCATGTCATAGCGGACAATAGAACTAGCATGTCATAGCGGACAATAGAACTAGCATGTCATAGCGGTCAATAGAGCTAGTATGTCATAGCGGACAATAGAACTAGCATGTCATAGTGGACAATAGAGCTAGCATGTCATAGCGGACAATAGAGCTAGCATGTCATAGCGGACAATAGAGCTTGCATGTCATAGCGGACAATAGAACTAGCATGTCATAGCGGACAATAGAACTAGCATGTCATAGCGGACAATAGAGCTAGCATGTCATAGCGGACAATAGAGCTAGCAGGTCATAGCGGACAATAGAACTAGCATGTCATAGCGGACAATAGAGCTAGCATGTTATAGCGGACAATAGAGCTAGCATGTCATAGTCGAAAATAGAACTAGCATGTCATAGTCGACAATAGAGCTATCATGTCATAGCTGACAATAGAGCTAGCATGTCATAGCGGACAACAGAGCTAGCATGTCATAGCGGACAACAGAGCTAGCATGTCATAGCAGACAACAGAGCTAGCGTGTCATAGTGGACAACAGAGCTAGCATGTCATAGCGGACAACAGAGCTAGCATGTCATAGCGGACAACAGAGCTAGCGTGTCATAGTGGACAACAGAGCTAGCATGTCATAGCAGACAACAGAGCTAGCATGTCATAGCGGACAACAGAGCTAGCATGTCATAGCGGACAATAGAGCTAGCGTGTCATAGTGGACAACAGAGCTAGCATGTCATAGTGGACAACAGAGCTAGCATGTCATAGTGGACAACAGAGCTAGCATGTCATAGCTGACAATAGAGCTAGCATGTCATAGTGGACAACAGAGCTAGCATGTCATAGCAGACAATAGAGCTAGCATGTCATAGTGGACAACAGAGCTAGCATGTCATAGCAGACAACAGAGCTAGCGTGTCATAGTGGACAACAGAGCTAGCATGTCATAGCTGACAATAGAGCTAGCATGTCATAGTGGACAACAGAGCTAGCATGTCATAGCAGACAACAGAGCTAGCGTGTCATAGTGGACAACAGAGCTAGCATGTCATAGCGGACAACAGAGCTAGCAGGTCATAGCGGACAACAGAGCTAGCGTGTCATAGTGGACAACAGAGCTAGCATGTCATAGCGGACAACAGAGCTAGCATGTCATAGCGGACAATAGAGCTAGCAGGTCATAGCGGACAACAGAGCTAGCATGTCATAACGGACAATAGAGCTAGCAGGTCATAGCGGACAATAGAGCTAGCATGTCATAACGGACAATAGAGCTAGCGTGTCATAGTGGACAATATATAGGTTTGATTTCTCGCTAAATGAGTCTGAAACGAGTAGAACAAAAACATTGAATTAAGGAAGGACCTTTAACTTAAGCACGTCATCTATCAATAATACAATCCTATCTATAATTCCTCCACCGCGTCCACAGGATCACGTGTTATCACGGCCGAGTTGTCTTGTCTTCAGTAATAGGTTTCATCCCTAGATGTGCCTCTGACGTCGTGACTCTTCCCGTTCCCGCCCTGTTGCTCTTCCTCCTTTCTGGCATTGCTGCCGCAGGTGTTAGAGTGGACCGAACACACCTTATCGTTATCGTCCCACAGGAGTCCCTTGGGACAATGCATCAGATGCATGATGGGAGTCTTGAGACGAGGGTCATGTATGCAGGCAACGAAAGTGGCGCACTCTGTTGGATTGCGGTAGAACCCAGTTTTGACACACTGGATGCGGGCGGCTGTAGAAGATAAGCAGAACTCATCATTGTGAAAATCGCGCTTAAATTCAACATTGTGAACATCGCGACTAACTCAACATTATGAACATCGCGCCTAACTTAACATTGTGAACATCGCTGCTAACTCAATATTATGAACATCACGCCTACTTTAACATTATGAACATAGCGTGCGTGCGTGCGTGCGTGCGTGCGTGCGTGCGTGCGTGCGTGCGTGCGTGCGTGCGTGCGTATTCGTATGATACCAACCTAGATCTTTCGGGAAGCTCGGATACATGGAAGCCGCAATGTCCCCATAGATAAACTCAGTGTTCCGTCGCTCGTGGGGTCTCTTGTAGCGAACGTCTATTGCCTCTCTATTACGTCCTATTTCGTCATTGCGGGATTCAGGGATGTACTGCCTATAGTGGTGTTCACCTTGTGCGGCTGTCAGTTTTTCGGGGTATCGACGATTGACTAAGTTGGGTATTTCTGGGTACGCATCGTCGTTGTTCTGTTGTTGTTTGTGTCCGTAATAGGGTTTGGGTTTGTGGTCGACGTATGGCGACTTTACGGAGTATTCTGAAACAGTTTTGTATTAATATTGTATTAATATATATATTAATATTGTACGTTGTCCATTGCGTTTCCTAATTGTTGGCGTCTGCAGTGTCACTCTCATAAATATGAAAGATATTCACCTGACAACATCATCATTATAGAAAGGAATACAGAAATGAAATTAATTCAGTTGTTCGTTAACGACATTTTTTAATTGATTCTTTGGAAAATTAGGAAGCAGTTATTGTAGTGCGTGCGTGCGTGCGTGCGTGCGTGCGTGCGTGCGTGTGTGCATGTCATGAGTGCGTACTTGCGTGCTCGTGTGCGCGAATGCGTGCGTGCGTGTATAGGATACGCAACGATGTTCACGTACCTGTGTGAGCGACGTTGTGATATCTGCCGTCATAGTTCCCCGCCGAGCGTGAGTGTTGAGGACGTACGTCTGGCGAGAAACCACGGGCGTTGTCGTGCGACGCATGAACTGGGGCGTTCGGCTTCCTGTAGGCTTCCTGTAGGCTTCCTGTGGGCTTCCTGTAGGCCTCCTGTTTGTGGTTGTTCACATACGACTGTAGATGGAGATTTTCTGCCGACAAAATAAGTATTCTCATACATACTTCGTGTTTAATATTTAGATAGATATGACATATTAGTTCATTAAAATCATAGTTCTACAATACCATCTGTATTGGAGTGTCGCAAATAGGAGTATCTCTATTTAGTAAACTATTTTTGAGATTATCTAGTAACTAAGACCCGTATTCAGCAGGAAGGATTAATTTCTGTCTAAGTCATGTCTACTGGATGTTTCTGTTTTATTTGTACTGCACATACAAGAGACAATATCAAAATCAAGAAAGGGGCATAGATTTTGGGTATCGGTGCTCAGTGACGGGGAACACTACATGTTCAATATCGTATATAATACGTAGAGGTGAGTATTGAGAATACGTACTTGTGAATGCCGCCACGCTGTTGGCCTCGGTGTCACGGCCCCCAGCGGGTCGATGGGCGTCTCCGGCACTGCCGCCACTTAGATATCTCCCTAGGCCGGACTCCTGCGTAGCCTGGTGCCTGCCGTCCTCCGCTTGTCTTTCGTAGACATTTGCGTATATACCATCTTGATATGAACGCTGATTCGATCGGTTTCTGTCTAACATGCCCAGGTGCGGCTGTTGGAGGTTCCCAGCGTGTGTGCCGTGCCCGTACGAGAGATGATCGTGGTGCAAGGGAACCTGTGGACTCCCATCATAGCTGCCTCTCTGGAGATATCCCCCTCTTTGTTCACCCCTTCCGATGGGACCCCGGACGGGATTGTGTCCGGGTGGCGGGATCCTCTGATCCAGACGATGTCCATAGATGGCGCCGCCGTCGAACCTAACGGTTTCATATTTCGAATCGTTTTCTGTGGGAAGAAATACGTTTCCTGGTCCTTTGTCGGCGTTCCGGGAAGGGAATGAAGGGACATCGTCGAGTTTCTCCGATGTCTCCGTCGAGTTCTCCTTCATCGACAACGATTTAACGGTTAAATTGTGCGTGCGTGCGTGTGCGCTTGTGCGCGCGTGTGTGTGCGTGCGTGCGCGCGTGTGTGTGAGTGAGTGTGTACATACGTACGTATTTACGCACGCGCATACATACACATACGTGTGTACGTACGTACATACGTACGTACGTACTATGTTAGTCTCACAAATGGGCGGGTTAGTAGACGTCATTTTAACAACCTCATCATGTAACCATTACTGTAAAATATGTAACCATTACTGTAACATATCATTCAATAGTACGTACATTTGCATTGAAATCGTCTTGCTTGCCGTCGTTAATGCGGTTGGCCACGTCTTCTCGTTTCCCCTGTTTCGCTGCTTGTCGTCTGTCGGACGGTTTAGACTGTTCGGCGTAGACATTGTATGACGACCCGTAGCTCGTCTCCTTCATCTCGTACCTGCTCATGTGGTCTGCTTCAGCAGAGTTCACACAGTGATATGGATTACTTTATTTGACTTAGACTTCGGTATGATCCACTGACCGGGGGCCCTTTTTATTAAGACTAAGGAGGTCCCTGGTCTCACCAAAGACGTCTTTAAATCTTTGGAACAACACTGGTACGCTTTCATAATGAAATATGAGTTCAGGTGTTTGAATGAGTATACCACATGTGCGAATTAATGCATTTGAGTGAATATCCCAGACATCTGAGTTCAAGTATTTGGGTAAACTTCTCAGAAAACTTCCCTCACTCCAGGAACTTCCGCCCTCCAACGGGTCACTTTCAAAAATCGAGACGTTCTCTCCAATCACGTGTTGCTACATATCGTCTATACATTATTAAGCTGTTCCGAGTGACGCAAGCATAATTCATCATTACAAGCAAGCACATTAAAACAATTCCACGACATAGCCCCTTCCCCTTTTGCATGTCGACTGACCCCAGTTTGGTAAAATCGTAGATCCGCCCATAGAAACTATCATCCACTCAATAATTATATTAGCTATATCTTAGATACGAACGTGTGCTCTGCATATTATGTTGCATAGTTAAACATTTATGCTAATTTCCGAACAATTGCCAATAGGTTTAATGGTTTAGATTTGATGCTACTCGTGCAATCGTTGCGAAAGCCTCAACATTATTTGTTAATAATTATATCATATCGTCATTTGTTAATACTTGCATCGCGTGAATACAATATAATAATGACTGTATTAACTGTAAAATATAAAGTGTGAACACACACACACACACACACACACACACACACACACACACACACACACACACACACACACACACACACACACACACACACACACACACACACACACACACACACACACACACACACACACACACACACACACACACACACACACACACACACACACACACACACACACACACACACACACACCTCCTTCGTACGCTCTGTCCGGTACCGGTTTGGTCCTTTGCAGGCCGAACCGTGTCCGTGCTCTGTTCAATACCGTCCCCATTCCGGAGTAGGACCCAATGTGGCGCATGGAGACTCCGTTGCAGAAGGCAGTGTCGCACAGACACCACGGCAGCTGTCGGTTGTTCCACGACTGGTTTCGACAACCAACGTAGTCATAGGATAAATCTTCGACGTCGGCGAAATCATCGAAACAGCCGCGATATATCGCTGTAATTTAAAGGGAACGTACTAAGTGTTTCATTAGTTAACTGATACGCTGGATTTCGATCTCAAAGTTCAAATAAATTAACAATGTTATGCTTAATATTTTAACCTGTATTGCTATAATATTATGATCATTGCCAGAAATTGCATAAAACAATCAATCATCCGGTAAAAAACCTACACTTCACAGTTTAAATGTTAATATTTATTGTTCTGTGTTTAAATGCAGTAAAGCAGTGTACATATTTGTAGTAACGCAGCATATTTATATTAACTTCTAAATCGTGTGTTTTGTTTAATATTAAGAGGTCAAATATTGCGATAGCCAGGGAATGTTTTAACTGAAACGTAAAATACGATCTAACATTTTAAAGCCGGTTACTGTAGTGCTCTTAAATATCTTATTAAGGATGCTTAGAGAGCTGACGGGGAACGGGGAATAATTGTTATTTATTTGTAATTAAGCTATACGACGTCGTTGTAATCACACGGTTAAAGAGAGGCGTGGACTGCTAGAGGGCAGAAGGGACAGCCTGACTTTATGATTGCCAGTCATGCTTTGACAGCTGTTACTGTACTTTAATGGACATTTTCCTTTTGGTTGCAGGCGCTTTTTCTCTTATTGAAACCTCGTATCTATATATTGCATTATCAATGTGTTCTGATATGCACTGTAGCTAAGTCTAAGAAAACAAGCAACAAGTTATATATCCTTTATAACGATAGGTGCCTTTATGCAAGATCAATTTGTGATAAGAACCGCACCACTGTATAGCAGAATCACAAATTAAATCAGCAGCCAAATATTCTTATCTGCGTCCTACGTTACAACCGTTACGGTGTCGTGCTAAAATGTATACGCTTGGTGTATAAATTTGGGTAATCAAAAATGATCCGCTTGGTGTATAAATTTGGATAAACACAATTTATCCGCTTGGTGTATAAATTTGGGTAATCAAAAATTATCCGCTTGGTGTATAAATTTGGATAAACACAATTTATCCGCTTGGTGTATAAATTTGGATAAACAAAAATTATCCGCTTGGTGTATAAATTTGGACAAATAAAAGTTATCAATTCATTAATTGCATATTATAAACATATTATATCTAAAATAATAGGTACTGTGTTTAAATATCATCCGCTTGGTGTATCTGAGTATGCGCGTATCATGAAACATGAATGAAACACTCGCCGTGACGCCATCTCTAAAAGTGGTCACATTCCTGGTAGGTAATTGACATCTCTATTCATTCATCGCGTGATCCTCTCCCGTTAGTGTAGTCAGGCAACCGGTAGGTAAATGATGAATCGCTACACTTACCGTGATCCTCTCCCGTTAGTGTAGTCAGGCAACTGGTAGGTAAATGATGAATCGCTACACTTACTGTGATCCTCTCCCGTTAGTGTAGTCAGGCAACTGGTAGGTACATGATGAATCGCTACACTTACCGTGATCCTCTCCCGTTAGTGTAGTCAGGCAACTGGTAGGTAAATGATGAATCGCTACACTTACCGTGATCCTCTCCCGTTAGTGTAGTCAGGCAACTGGTAGGTAAATGATGAATCGCTACACTTACCGTGATCCTCTCCGACCCTGACGAAACACTTGGTCCTGCAGGTCGTGTTGTAGATGCCGTACTGACTGTTGTCCACTGTTGTCTTGCACTGGTACATGTAGCTTGTACACTCGAAGCACCTCAGTGGCTCTGTGGAAGGGACAACGCGCAACATGTATGTAACCGTGGTCGTTCCTTGCTTAGATATCCTTTACAAAAATATAAACCCAATGTAAATACGTATTGTTAATTTAACATTGAACTGCATATGTCATACCGCTAAAATGGTTGATGCTGCATTGTGCTAAGTCATATGATATAGTGGAAAGTTGTGCACAAAGGCATTACATGTGTATTTGATGGTATATCTTAGTTAACATCTTCATTTATATGTCATCAATGAAGGTGACTTTATGGTGGGTGTATATGTATATTTTAAACACATAGCCATGGTTCGTCTATGTGCGTGCGTTCGTGCGTGAGTCAAAATAAAGAGACTGTTGCTAGTTAATTTCAATCATTGATAGATTACAGTCAAAATAGTTTATACTATCATCACTAGATGTAGATTACTACTTAAATTAAAAGCCCATGGTATCGGGGATAGCATAACTGACTGGATAGAACAATGGCTGACTGACAGAAGACAACGAGTTGTAGTAGATGGAGAAGTTTCAAATTGGAAATCGGTTTTGAGTGGGGTACCTCAAGGATCAGTATTAGGACCTATATTATTCTTAATTTATATCAATGACTTGGACGACAGTATAACAAGTAACGTACTGAAATTTGCGGATGACACAAAACTGTTTAGAAAGGTTAATACTGATGGTGATAAACAACATTTACAAAACGATCTAGACAGATTAGTGAAATGGTCTGAGAAATGGCAGATGCTGTTCAATTTTGGGAAATGTAAATGCCTACATACAGGACATGGGAACTTGAATGTAAACTATAAAATGGGAGATATTATTCTGGGTACTACTGTAAAAGAAAAGGACTTAGGAGTTACAATAAGCGCTGATATGAAAGTTTCAGAGCAGTGTGGTATTGCAGCTTCAAAGGGTAATCAAATTCTTGGATTGATTAGAAGAAACATAACATACAAGAGAAAAAAGTTAATTATACCTCTTTATAAAGCAATAGTTAGACCTCATTTAGAATACTTTATACAAGCATGGAGACCATATCGTAAGAAGGATATAGATACGCTTGAACGCATACAAAGGAGAGCAACTAAAATGATTCCAGAACTGAGAGACCTTAGTTATGAAGAACGCCTGAAAGAATGTGGTTTAACAACTCTAGAGACAAGGAGGTTAAGAGGAGATCAGATTGAAGTTTTTAAGATATTGAATGGGTATGAAAATATTGATAGAAATATGTTTTTCTCACTCAAGAAGGATAGCAGAACTAGAGGACATGAGGTAAAATTAGTAAAGGATCAATGTAGATTGGACATCAGGAAGCACTCGTTCTCACAGAGGACAATAAATGAATGGAACAAATTGTCTACAGATTGTGTAACTGCTAGCAGCGTGAATATGTTTAAAAACAAGGTTGACACATATCTCAGGAGGGCGGGCTATAAGTAGATGAACATTGTTGGACTCTCGATAAGCCAATGGCTTCCTTGTCCACTTGCCATCTGGGCCTTTGGCTTGGATGGCAAATCTTGTTAAATCTTGTTAAAATCAATAAAAAACCATATAACCAAAACAACCGCTGTCAGTCGCAAATGCAAAAATGTTCTATGTTATTCACCGAGTTCCATTGGTCTATGTTATTCTCCAGTTTCTATTGGTTAATGTTATTCTCCAGTGTCCATCGTTTATGTTATTCACCGAGTTCCATTGGTTGTTGTTGTTCTCCAGTTTGCATTGTTTTAAGTTATTCTCCGAGTTCCACTGTTTTATGTTATTTTTAGAATTTCTGATATAATCGTCGACGTGTTACTCACCTGGTCGGACGTGACATACAGAAGAAAGCAGTGACATCGACAGCAACACCAAACTGATTTTCGTTGTCGTCATGATCTGAGATCAGGAGATGTCGCCGCTTCACAATATCCCTGTTCCTTCCTGTTCCTTCCTGTTCGTATCGCTGCACGTTTGCTGGTGCACGTAGTAACGTCCAGATAGACAAACAGATGACACGGTCGTTATAAGCATAGACACACATGTGGACCAGGCCTGTTAGCCGGCAGCTAATTTGCCGAATAAATAGGTTCGGTCTAGTTGGATGATTTATGCGTCTTCGCTGTGCTGACGTTGCTGCATCGCGTGACATCGCGTGACATCGCGTGACATCGCGAGAACACCAGTACATATGGCATCATTGTGGAATGTGCACTGTTGGAAATAGTTGGCTTTTTAGAGGATAGCACGTATTTTTTTTAATGTCACGACTGATGCACACACGGGTCTGTCAGAAGGCGTCTGATTGTTGCTATAATAAGGTGCACTGCAATTTAGTTGATTGAACCTTTTTAATTCAACGTTCTACAAGTCACGCTAAATAATGTGCACAAAGCATAATTGTAGTAAATGCACAAAATACGGAACTATGCGTTTTGCGTCCAGGCTTTGGCACGACCAATTTCCTCATTAATATTATATTTCTAATCGGCCACGTTTGACTGTCTTTAGCAGTTTGATAGTCTCTGGCTGCACGGTCGACGAGCTACCAGTCACGTTTGTTCCTATTGTTTATGATATCCGCCCGGCACACTATAACACCTACATAGGTTCGACACCCAAATACTGTGCACAAGCCTCTTTGCAAATTCACGGCAAACCGGACATATAAAACAACAGTGGAAACGTAACAGTGGAAACATAATTTCAGACGGGTTTCAAATGGCAGAGGTCCGGAATGAGTATTTCAGCTCAGTTTTTACTACAGAAGATATCAGCTCACTTCCAGTTCCATTTACTAAATTTGATGGCAATACATCAGAACATTTAGGGCAGTTATTTGTAACTCCTGAAATGATACTAAAGAGAATTAATATCATTAATTGGATACCACCAAAACTGCTTCAGGAAATTGTTGAGCAAATTAGTACACCACTTGCAAAATTGTTTTTTATTGTCACTAGAAGAAGGAATAGTTCCTTCAGAATGGAAAGCAGCAAACATTATGCCGCTATTTAAGAATGGATCAAGGAACAAGCAAGAAAATTACAGACCAGTGAGTTTATCATCAGTTGTATGTAAATTTCTCGAAAAATTAATTAGAGACCACATGGTGGAATTCCTTGTAAAATATAAATTAATAAATGCATCTCAACACGGGTTCCTAAAAGCAAGGTCATGTCTAACCAATATCTTATGTTTTTTTTGGAAGAAATTACAAAGTGGGTAGATGACGGGTCACCAGTGGATGTTGTCTACTTAGATTTTCAGAAAGCTTTCGATAAAGGGCCATATCAAAGATTGTTACTTAAACTAAAAGCCCATGGTAATGATGTAATCAACTGGATAGTAGAATGGCTTATACACAAAAGACAGAGAGTAATAGTAGATGGTGAGATTTCAAACTGGAAATCTGTTCTGAGTGGGGTACCACAGGGAACAGTATTAGGCCCTACACTGTTTTTAATATGTATAAATGATTTGGAAGATGATATATCTAGCAAAGTACTAAAATTTGCAGATGAAACAAAAGTATTCAGAAAGGTTACTCATGTTACAGATAAACAAAGTTTACAGGATGATCTAGATAAATTAGTTAAATGGTCAGAAAAATAGAAGATATTATTCAATTTTGGGAAGTGTAAATGCATACACATAGGACGTGGAAACATGGACGAAGAATATAAAATAGTGGATGCTGTACTAGGTAGAACCACACAAGATAAGGACTTAGGAGTAACATTTAGTGCTGACCTGAAAGTTTCAGAGCAATGTGGGATTGCTGCTGCTAAAGGAAATCAAATTATATGGCTAATTAGGCGAACTATCATGTATAAGGAGAAACAGCTAATTGTACCCCTGTACAAATCAATAGTTAGACCACATTTGGAATATTGTATTCAAACATGGAGACCATATCGTAAAAAAGGACATAGACTAGCTAGAAAGAATACAATGAAGAGCAACTAAAATGATTCCAGAATTGAGAGACCTTAGTTACGAAAGCCGCTTATTACAATGTGGTTTGACAACACTAGAGATCAGGAGAGTAAGAGGACACCAAATAGAAATGTTTAAAATAGTGAACGGTTATGAGGATGTTGATAGGAATATGTTCTTCAAACTTAAAGAAGGCAGTAGAACCAGAGAACACAAAGCAGCATTAGTTAAGGAGCAGTGTAGGTTGGACATGAGAAAGTACTCTTTCTCACAGAGGGTGCTAAATGAATGGAACAAACTGCCAAATGGTTGTGTTAATGCTAGTAGTGTGAATATGTTTAAAAATAGAATTGACAGATATTTGATATGGGCGGGCTACACATAGATGAGAAAATTGTTGGACTTTCGATAAGCCAATGGCTTCCTTGTCCACTTGCCATCTGGAACTTGTTGTTTGGGATGGCAATCTTGTTAAATCTTGTAAATAAAAGGGCCTTCCGCACTGGCACCCCACAAAACGGTCTTCATCCGGCGACAGGTGTCATCATTTATTTGAGTTAGCTTCTTTACTACACGTGCCTGCCTGCCTGCCTGCCTGCCTGCCTGCCTGCCTGCCTGCCTGCCTGCCTGCCTGCCTGCCTGCCTGCCTGCCTGCCTGCCTGCCTGCCTGCCTGCCTGCCTGCCTGCCTGCCTGCCTGCCTGCCTGCCTGCCTGCTGGCCGGCCGGCCTGCCTGAAAAGAAGTGTGTGCGCTTTACCACCATATATGGCCGATAGGTTGAGTTATTATTGATCTACTGATCTATTCTTCGTTATTTCAGCAGTAGAGAATATGAGTTCAAATGCACCAACACACAACACAAATATACACAATCGTTCACCGTTATAGGTTGTGCTATTAATTAAAGAAGAAAATAAAATGTAGTTAGCTGGTCATCTGCCAACAAACGCAAGCTGTGGTCCGACCGCTAGGGGCGTTGCATGCCCAAACGCACAGCTTGTTCAAAATGTCCGCCCATCGCGCGCGCGTGCACGCCAGCGTCGCCGAGCGATAGGACGGCAGATGTTCACGCATACTTGCGCCAATCACGTGGCGGCCTGCTACCAGTGGCGGCAGCTGTTAACGGGGCTGGTCGACCCCACGGTGCCGCGGCTGTCTGGCAACTTGGTTGTCGGGAGTTTGCTTATGTAGTCGTCGTTTCTTGTCGTTGTATTTGTAAGGATATTAAACAAATGAATGCGTATTTAGTTGATTATCATAGACGATGTGACTTCGCAGCCAGCCGAGAGCTGACCGTTGGAAAGACGATGCATAAACATTCATTACAAGCTGAATCCAGTAGAAGGCACTAGACTTCAACGACGACAACGAAATAGATATAATTTGGAACAAAGCCGAGGGCGAGGTAAGAAATTCAGTACTCGGGTCAGGATTCCAATCGGTATTTTTCGGCACTCGATTCATACTCTAATTGCTGCAACACAAGGAAATACGGTTCGTCCACTCGAATATAAATTGAGCTAACTGTGACGTTGCTGCCAGTTTCAATAATTAATGCCGACAAAATGTTCTAAATTTTCATTTAAAGAATCATCAGATTTTCCTGATGAGATATTTAACAGAGATATTAACATAATAGTTGCGTGTTCTTTGTCAAGCAGCATGGCCAAACTGTTGTTGTGATTTTTATCATGCTTGTGTCGCGTTTTTTGCATGTGATAATTTGTCAGAGAAAAAGGGGGACACTTTAAACAATAATTTTTTTTTAAATTCGGTGCGAATGTATGTAAATAGTTGTCATTCTTACGGCTTACGGTGGTGTTCGAGCACTTTAAACGTAGCAACAGTAGGTCTTATAAACAATAATTTTAAAGGCATACGATTTAAGATAAAAAATTATCTAGAAATAATACAACCATCCGTGAAGTAAAGGCAGACATGCGGAACGATTGTTAAAGATATTTCCTTAATTACTTTGTTTCGCACGTGTCGTTTTCTAATTACATGGCGAAAAATTTAACAAATCTATTGCTACGATGTGCCAGCTCGTCTGTGTAAATGCGTTATTTAATTTTAATAAAATCATCGGAAAAACCATTAAATTATAATTTACCGGATCCGATTAAAATTCGGCAAAACAGGCAAAGGTTGTACGATGATATTAGATTATTTACAGTTTCGTAGTTTACCCGATCTGGCGATCAAAGTTAATTATTTCGATTATTTTAACATAAACGCACTCTGACTTATTAAGCTGACTGTGCATATTACTTAACTATTCTAGCACTACGAAGGAGTTTTAATTTAATTTTACTAATTGGCTGTAATAGCTTCAATGCAACATGCGACGATTGCAGTATAAATAACAACAACATTCTCCTTCATGTCAATTAAATCACTTACTTAGCTGACATCCGGCACGCCACTCAATTTAATGTGCAAATAGCGTTGTATAACAACACACACGTTGCACAAGAGAACATATGATAAATACGCCCGACACATAAACGCCGACGCCATCTGGCGAGTATAATTCCCGATAACAGCAACTTAATGCATAAACGTGCCTGGAAACAATTGCTCATAACTAGATAAATAACCGGCTACAAATTGCACATTTAAAACAGTTCATTTGGCCCATCGCGAATCAGATTAGTTGGTATTAAAATGTGTAGTGTGTGCACCTTTAGCAAATAATCCACATAATTCTTAAAAAAAATTATAGTAAAACTCCGTAAAAATACTATACAATATTCTATTAAAATCCTATAGAATATTCTATAAAAAGTCTATGCAAAATGTATAGAATATTTTTTTATTCTATGAAATCCTATAGAATACTCTATATAAATTTTTTAGATTTTTTGTTAAGGGTGATTAGCGTAATTGGTTTAACAAGAGTGTAAAAATTGTAAAAATCATCGAAAAAGTTCACTTTGACTGTTAAGGCAAGATGTGAGTAAAGTGATGTTAAGGTATATAGAGGATAAGCCATTTTGTTACTTTTCGCCGAATTAAAAATAATCTAATTGTATGTCCGTTGATTCCATCAAAACTAAACATCACAAACGAGCTAGCATTTCGTAGTGGACACTAGACAAGTCTGATTTATTTCGCGAATTGGTTTTAAAACGAGACGAGCCAATAAACCGAATGGCGGACGTGACTTTAATGTGCACTGATGTCGCTGCATTGCCGTGTAAATTCTGCCCTTTTAAACGAATTTGTTTTGGTATCGTGGGAAACCGTATCTTCATCGCGGGATGCAATAATCTCACATGCCACGTAACATCACAGATGGTGTGGGTACAATTTTCCCCCATTCGTCAAGTAAAACTTTTCGCAAAGATACCTGCTGTAGCGTTTCCGTCAAATCTTACAATTTCGTTTTAGGGAAAACCAACATGGAAGATGCTCCCGGTTTTATCTCCTAAACCGACGGGATTCTGTCTTTTTTACAGTAATGTCCTCATCACTGACGCGTGCACATGCACTGGCAACTAGAAATTAAAATGTGTACCAGTTTCCCTGTTCATAGCTATCAATATTTATCAGGGTGAACAAAATCCTTGAACGTTGGAACCGTCTCAACATCACAGGCACCCGGAAGTGAAAGTAATGATCTGACTCCAGAAACTGTCAAGATGCTCGCCATGCGCAGGCGCAGACAGCAGCCGCCGCCCGAAGAACGAACGGAAACCTCCAACCAAGATGCTCAAGTATTGTAAGTATTGATAAGTAAATGTGCCGGTTTTACCTGATTTTGCATTACTCATTATTTGTCTATCAGTGATAATTTATTAATAGTGAGCATGGTATCAATTCGATGTTTATCTAGTATGGACTTGATCTCGTTTTGCCTGTGAAAAACGAAATGTAAAATAGTGTGCTTCCTGTATTGTGACATACCCTGAAAGTGTTTCGTGATGAAAAGTGACTTTTGTTTGTCAGAAATTAGTACTACCAAAGTAGTGCAATGATTTTAATTGGTTAACTGATAGATACATGTAGAGAGTTAGGGATTTCGTATGATTAAAATGCCCGAATTATGTATCTTTTTTATCTTAGGTACATCAAATTTAACATTATACTTATTGGTTTAATCTCTATTGCTGTAGCATGTCTATTTAAGGCCATAAATGTTTAAAGGGAGACTATGACACAACAATAAATGTTTAAAGGGAGACTATGACACAACATTAAACCATACGGTGAATAACTTTATAGTTCACCTTTAAATGTAAAGATTTTTTGATCGGCTTTTAATTGCCGTAACGCAATTTCCACATATATCGCAAAATCAGCATGTTTTATTTAATCGTCAAATCGTGTATTTTCGAAAATATTAAGAGGTGCAATATAACGATGGTAACACGTATTATGTGGATAGTATCATCAACCAACTGGGATGTTTTAAACAGTAATACTATTAATCGCAATAACGTTCAGTTAGTACAGGTTGCGCATTCCCATTAACGTTACTTTCATTTGCGACATTCTAACGATTTCAGGCAGATGAACACCGATGCATGGGACGTGTTTATGACCGTGTCACGTGACAGTGGCATAATCGCGGCGCAGTGTTTCGAAGGCCCAGTACGGATCGTCAAATGCATTGTGTACGTGGTGTTCTTTGTCGTCATCCTCAGCGGAACTTTGGCCAGCAAGCTCAGTCTCCTGGCTATGACGACCGGTGCAGGAGACGTCACAAAGGTATGTTTGCGACACTAGCTGCGGCTTCCTAAACCCTATCTGATCATCTGAAGCAACATCCGAAAATACCAATAACCAGTATATTTCACCACTGCGTTGCTTGTTTGTGACAACAATTGAAACGGAACTAAATGCTTACATTTTTAGCAATAAGTTGATTCTAGGAAGGAGAAGTATTGTTATGAAATGCGCCTAAAAGCATCAGGGACCAGGATATAAAAAGGAGACAAACAAGACGTTTTTAGCATATTGCCTGGTTATGAAGATATTGACAGAAGTATTGTTTTCAAACTTAAGGCGGGTAGAACAGCTAAAGTGAACTCGGGATACCATTAATGACATAAGAAGGTAAGTGGATTAGAGGAGATCAACAAACGACTAAAACTTGTTACCTATTGATTGTGTATTGGTTGTGTATGAAAATATTGACATATTTATATTTTTCTCTCTCAAGAAAGACAGAACCAGAGGACATGAGGAAACATTAGTAAAGGATCAGAGTAGATAGAATATAAGGAATTACTCGTTCTCACAGAGAACAAATTAATTAAATGAATTGAACAAATGACCTACAGAGTGTGTAAATGCTAGCTGCGTGAATATGCTTAAAAACAAAGTTGACACATATCTCAGGTGGGAGCGTTACACCCATGTGAAAAAAAATTGACTCTCGATAAGCCAATTGCTTCCTTGTCATCTGGACATTTGCCTTGGATGGCAATCTTGTTAAATCTTGATGAATCTTGTTAACGAACAGGAACAAAGAACGAATCAACGAGTGAATGAAAGAACAAACATGACCAAGAATATAGGAAAAGATAGCAAACGGCTAAATCATTGTTTCAGACCAAGTTCGAGCAAGATCTGATCATCGTGATGCTGGCGCTGTCGATGTGCGCGCCGAACATCTTCATCTTTGTCGAGAGTCTCACCAAGTCTGTCTTCAGTCGCAAGTCTTGGCCCACCTTCGACACCCTCATCATAGTAAGTGTGTGTGTGTGTGTGTGTGTGTGTGTGTGTGTGTGTGTGTGTGTGTGCGTGCGTGCGTGCGTGCGTGCGTGCGTGCGTGCGTGCGTGCGTGCGTGCGTGCGTGCGTGCGTGCGTGCGTGCGTGCGTGCGTGCGTGCGTGCGTGCGTGCGTGCGTGCGTGCGTGCGTGCGCGTACTCGCGAGTTTATTTCGGATTTGCATTAATACAGCATATATGGGGCAATACGTAAACATGGAAGAATTTAATATCATTCCATGTTGAAAGAGGAGTCTAGGCTGTACAAAGTAACAAAAATGACAGTACTAGCACGAAAATTATCGTCAGAAACTTGTCGCTGTCCACCCCTGATAATAAATGACAGTAATAAGCATCGTGAAAAAATGCTTCCTCCTCATAATCGTAAGTCATATTCGGCAACACCATCATCATCATAAATCACAATCGGCACCACCATCATCTTCATAACTCACAATCGGCACCACCGTCATCGTCGTTAGTCATAATCGGCGTAACCGTCATCATCGTTAGTCACAATCAACAACGGCACAATTACCGTCGTCGTCGTATGTCACAGTCGGCACCATCATCGTCGTAAGTGTGCATGTGTGCGGGCACGTGTTCGCATGCGTAGGTGCGTGTCTGTGGATGATATCAATTGTACTGACAATCAGGGATAGCTATGCTATTGCTACAGTTTCATGATAGCGTATAACTATTGCAATACTAGTTTCATAACTATTACGATAGTATAGCGATAGTGTCACGGAATAGCAAGAAAACTGTCCCAACCCGTGGTTGATGGCTGGCGGCATCGCGTAGGTTGGAGCTAGTTAATTTCAAATGTTGAATCCGTGAATGCCGCTGCTCTAATCGGCGATTGTTGATGTTAGGCCAATAAATAAATACAATTATCCACTATAGTTGAAAAACAGGTTTACTTGATTATTACAGTGACACAAGTATTCCTGTTGAAATTTTTTTCAACTGTCGTTACTATCGATAGTTCAATGTACTATCGACGATAACTATTGATAGTTCTATCCATAGTATTTCTTCGTCACATCGACTATTACGATGCATCGAAGTGCATTGTCACCACACCCCTGTGTGAATCGACATGTTGTATGTGTGCGTTGGTGTTCAGCCTCCTGTTACGTTTCCCTTTGGCGACCATGTTAACGTTTTGCACTATCATAAGAAAGGTAAGGTAAGAAGTTTCAGAATTTTTTATTGTCCCAATCAAAAATTCTGAAACTTCTTACCTGCCGTTGCCATCATCTCGTTGACATGCTGCTCGAGTTTAGTCAAAGTCTTGTACTCATTTAAAAATGCCCGAACGTGCCATACCCGCAAATGTTTACCAATTTCTGCACGTGCCTTGTTGCGAAAAAATGGCCAAAAATCCTTCCGCCTATTGAAATCATCTAAAAATCCACAGTTACATTGCCAACATGTTCTACCAGCAAACTTGCCAATGTGCCTGGCTCAAATGCAGTTATGTCAGATGATATGATTTTTTTTAAATAACACATATCTAAAATTACTGTGCCCGACATTCGTCTGTAACACACCAGGAAGTCTAACTGAGGCATGATCCCGTTGACGTTGTAGATACTTGTCGTCGAGACGGCGCATACATTCGGCCTGTGTCTGTTCGTCTTCAAAGTGTTGCCTCGTTTTGACGTAGTGCGCGCGCTCCTGCTCATGAGCGCCACGTGCGTGGTCCCCGCACTCTTCAAGCTCTTCCTGACAAAAGGACACCGCGGCCCCGCCTCCGTCGTAGTCGACGTCATCGCTCTCGCGATGCAATGCTCCGTCTTCTTCATCGCCACCATCTACCTGACGCGGGATGGCGTCGCTATCGACGACGTCGCGTTGTTGATACAGACGGCCGCATCACTAGTGCTTGTATCCCTCCGCTACTGGGAGAACTTCATCGACCGCGACATCGGCGCAGTGTGCATCCAGTCAGTGAAAGCGAGGCTGCGCATGGGCAGATGCAAGACGTACATGTTCGCCAGTTTGTGGAAGATTGGTTTAACATTCGCATTCGTTTATATCCTCATACCGGATATGACTCCAATGGCGGACATATTCCGGTTGCTAGGCAACGAAACCGTATACGCAAATAATAAGAATGAAACTTCTCTAGTTGAAGACCGCGTCGACTTTACGATGAAATTTCCAAACAGCGTCACGTTGAAGAACGAACCATCAGAGGAAAACATTACCTACGACATTGTGTCTACTGGACGGTACCAAGTACCAACGGTACCAACGCCTGGTATGTTTATTATTTTCACATTTAGCATCATTCAGTTTATTCTAAAAGGACCTTCAATGTGCTATTTTAGTAAGTGACATAAACTAAGCTAAGTTATAATTAAAAGAAAAAATAACATTCAGTGCGTATGTTGGACATATTATTTTTTTATTCTTAATTGCATTATTAATAACACAGGCTATGATTCACATTGAAGTATGGCTACTGTACTTTCAGGCAGCAATTACCATAAATTACTCTTCTACTTAGTGTAATTGTGTTCAATGTAATTAGTGCTAAATTACGGACATCTGTTGCAATAAATTGTTTACCAACATGTGACGACCTTCTATTCTCTTCTTTAGCAGGTGTCCAGAGCGCCACCAGGCGGCGGCGGTCTGCCAACGTATCGTCCGTTTACACTGGCAGAAATGTTGTTGCTGGTCTTCGTCCTACGACCCTCGCGATCAATGGACATATACCTGGTTTGAAGGAAGTCACAGAGAAGCCTGCTACTACTAATACACTGAAAGACACCTTTCTACCAGGAACACTGAACGACAATCCGGTCGGATTTCCCGACGATTATTATCTTGATCAGCCGACAAGGGATAAGATGGCGGACAAAGGTTTTGAGATGTCCGGATCACGCCGACAGGAGTACGACTACAGCGAATATAGCAACAAGGATATCAGTGAGAGAACATCGAACATTGACGGCAAAAACACTGATAACAACGTAGACCCAAAAGACAATGCAGACACACAAAACAGAAACAACAATAAAACTACTGGTGGCGTCACCAAAAGCGCCAATAACAATAACACCAACATTGAATTTGACAACAGCAAAAATAGAAAAGACAACAATAATAAAAACAACCAGAAAGATACAAAAACCAACAACAGCGACAACAAACCGGGTTTGACTCCTTCAGACGCAGCTGGCAATCGACCAGACGGCAAAGACACGCCTGATGATTATTATAACTACGGCTACAATGACTATACGGAATCCGATGCAACGAAAGAAGGAGAACCGAACATTCTACTTTATCGGTTCCTTCCACTCATCGTCAACATAATTTCCGGCGCCGTCTGCTTCTACTTTGCGCGCGTCGCATGCAAGCTGTGCATGCAGGGATTCAGCTTCGCTTTCCCTCTCACACTCGCCACGCCGGCAACGGCCGTCATCTTCTGCTACTTGTGTCACGTGAGAGGGTGGACACGTGTTGTCATTCCATATATGGACATCGGATATTGGCAGTGCAGGTTTGTTCGTCGAATTCATTGCTTTCCTTCGTTATGTATCCCCACACTGTGTTTCATTTTCGGGGAGTCCAAATACATCAAGACTGGGGAAGGATTCGCTTTCAGAAAGTCTAAGACACTGAGGATTTATGGTCGTCAAATATGGTTGGTGTTCAACGTATGAAGCACAGATTGTTTGTCAAAGATTCAACATATAATGTGGACTAAAATTGCTACCCCGAGGAATGCGACTTTAGCAGACCACGTGATGGGTGATGTTTATATATAAATGGTGAAGTCACATTTCAGAACATAATTTCCTTCAAACAAGAAAAAAAATTTTTTATAAAGTGTGAGACCCTTTTTTGCTTCAAATGTGTTTATGTTAATCACACAAGTATAAAATAAAATGTTTTTGTTTTCATCACACAAGTATAAAATGAAATGTTTTTGTGTTCATCACACAAATATAAGATCAAATGTTTTTGTAATCATCACACAAGTATAAAATCAAATGTTTTTGTGTTCATCACACAAGTATAAAATGAAATGACAAATTGTGTAGCTGTCAAAGATTAAATACGGTATTTTCTCCTAAAATATGTTTTTATGCTAGGCAAACTGCTCACAATACCTAGAGAATTTTCTTTGGTGTAGGTATATTTTGTAGTCTGATAGATGACGGGAGATGAATGCTATAGTTTGGTTGACCAACGAAAACATGTTATGCGGATTTGTACAGCTTTATAACAAATTTCCTGGCAGATCTGCCCATGGTCAACGAATAGTAGGTGCATCATATGATAGTTACACTAACTCGTGTTGTGTCGACAGTGAGCCGTACACGGAGGAAACGTTCGATTGGCAGCTCGGGCTCGCCATCGGTCTCTGGTGGATCTCGCAGCTGTGGATCAACAATCACATATGGCGCCCGAAGAGTGAGAGGTTGGCGAAGGCTGAACGGTGAGTAGACTTTCTGTGCTCTCGGTGAGTAGACTGTCTAGAGTATATATAGCATAGATACTCTCTGCCATCAAGTTGGTAGTAATGGACATAAAAGTTGTTTAGCAAAACGTATCATACTCCAATCCGCTGTCTATTGAAATAACGCTGCATTCTTAGTGTGTGTGCGTGTATGCCTGTATGCATGTATGCATGCATGTATGTATGCGCGTACGCGTGGCTGCGTGTACGTAAGTAAGTATGCATGTATGTATGTGTGTGTGTGTGTGTGTGTGTGTGTGTGTGTGTGTGTGTGTGTGTGTGTGTGTGTGTGTGTGTGTGTGTGTGTGTGTGTGTGTGTGTGTGTGTGTGTGTGTGTGTGTGTGTGTGTGTGTGTGTGTGTGTGTGTGTGTGTGTGTGTGTGTGTGTGTGTATGCATGCATGCGTGCATGCATACATGTATGTATGACTTTGTGTAATTAGGTACTGTAGCCAAAATTGGTGATTTTATCACAATTTCATAATCACAGGTTGTTCGTGTTGCCCGAGTATTGCGGCACGTTATTGAATCAGTTTGTCACGCTCAACGTATCCTTTATCGCAGGTTGTTCGTGTTGCCCCAGTACTGCGGCACCTTATTGGATCAGTTCGTCATGCCCAGCATATCCTTTATCACAGGTTGTTCGTGTTGCCCCAGTACAGCGGCACGTTACTGGATCAGTTCGTCATGCCCAGCATATCCTTTATCACAGGTTGTTCGTTTTGCCCCAGTATTGCGGCACGTTATTAGATCAGTTCGTCATGCCCAGCATATCCTTTATCACAGGTTGTTCGTGTTGCCCCAGTATTGCGGCACGTTATTGGATCAGTTCCTCATGCCCAGCATATCCTTTATCACAGGTTGTTCGTGTTGCCCCAGTATTGCGGCACGTTATTAGATCAGTTCGTCATGCCCAGCATATCCTTTATCACAGGTTGTTCGTGTTGCCCCAGTACTGCGGCACGTTATTGGATCAGTTCGTCATGCCCAGCATATCCTTTATCACAGGTTGTTCGTGTTGCCCCAGTATTGCGGCACGTTATTGGATCAGTTCGTCATGCTCAACGTATCCTTTATCACAGGTTGTTCGTGTTGCCTCAGTACTGCGGAACGTTGTTGGAACAGTTCCTCATGCTCAACCGTCGTCGGAACGAACTCGAATGTCACATGAAGCCGTTGAGGATGAAGAGCGACTCGTCGTTCGATGACTCGGCGTCCACAGCAGGCTCCGTCGTGTCGGAAGGCGAGAGAACCTGCCTCAGCGACGGCGTCAATTCCCGGATATACGTTTGCGCCACCATGTGGCATGAGACGGCAAACGAGATGGTGCAAGTACTGAAGTCGATCATGAGGTGTGTGCGTGCGTGCGTGCGTGCGTGCGTGCGTGCTTGCGTGCGTGCGTGCGTGCGTGCGTGCATATATATATATATATATATATATATATATATATATATATATATATATATATATATATATACATATATATATATATATATATACATACATACATACATATATATATATATATATATATATATATATATATATATATATATATATATATATATATATATATATATATATTATTTTATTGTATCTAGATACTCATGAAGAGGGTCTTACTCTGGATATGAGTGTATAAAATAACACTGATAGATCTCAAGGGCGGGTTACACGTAGATGAATAATCATTGACTTCTTTGTCTACGTGCCGTACGGGTTTCTTTACTTTGGTGGCAATCTTGTTAAGTTGTTGTGCCACCTATTTTTCGCCTGAACTAACATGTACACAACGTCTTTGTTTATAGTCGTCAACATTTGCATTCATGTAATTTTCGTATGTTTACATATTTTAAAAAAACAATGCATAAAATAAAATACTTACCCACACCACACTACTCACACACGAGAAAGCGCTGAAGCAGGCGCACACATACATTGTTGATGTTATTCATATCATTGCTCTGTGCTGATACTTGTGTCGCTATATACACAACGTCCGTTCTAGGATGGACGTCGATCAGGCTGCCCGGTGCAACGCCCAGGAATATTTTGGAGTGAAAGATCCCGACTATTATGAGTTTGAAGGTAAGATGTATGGGTTATGACATACCATCTGAAATCCTAATTCGTCGCATAGCTAATACTGTTGTGATGCTATAAATACGTTGCCGATTGTAAGAATGCGTATTCCTTTTGTTGATGGAAGAGTCACAGCAATTGTACAAATAAATGTCAAGAAAACACCGAAATAGTTAATATAATTGTCGTCACTATATCAGACATAGCCCGTGAGTGTCATTGGCATTCTCCTATCATTCAGCGTCCTCGCCATCTCCCATACAATATGCAGGCCTGCGGTTGTGATTAGGTTTCGTCCTGGCTAGTTCTCCCTTTCGACTTTTTCTCCTGCCACCTCCATGTCTCTCCTCCGCTGCCACCTCCGTGCCTCACTTCTCCTGCCACCTCCATGTCTCTCCTAACCTGCCACCTCCGTGCCTCTCTTCTCCTGCCACCTCCATGTCTCTCCTCCCCTGCCACCTCCGTGCCTCTCCTCCCCTGCTACCTCCATGTCTCTCATCCCTTAA
>OY759261.1:43330055-43420055 GCA_963662155.1 Lamellibrachia columna
CCAGGCGTTCACGAGATAATATGATGGGCTTATTACTGACACCCGTAAAATTACCTCCTCTCCGCTTGCAATGTAAAGAACATTTTATCAAGATTTAACGAGATTGTTCGCATGGTTATTCGCTCAGAAACATTCAAATTAAACACATAACAGTCAATATACATATTTTGTAAAAGGTGGTACAATACAAGACAGTTAATAAATCCATATTTATTTTTCTAAGCTACATAATTTATATTAATGCATATTGAACTGATGAGCTTAGCAATGAAGGGTCCTCTTCAAAATCTTTTATTTTGTACCAAATATGGCAATTTGCATTCTAAAAGTATATTATGATTACGCTTTACTGTTGAAATACACTTTTAAAAGCATATCTTTTTACAGCAGCTTTTATATGATATGATGATGTGAACAATCTTATATGCATTTATCATTATTTTATTATTACAAATATATATTTAATGCTTTATTATATATTATTTATGGTAGGATTATGGGGACTATATTTTAGAATATTCATTATTGGTATTGTTTTATATAGTTAATATAATATATCCATTTTTAATATCATTAATATATTATATTTATTTTTAATATAATTTATAATATTTTAATAACTTATGATTGCATGTATGTAAAGCGCCTGAGAGCAATCTATATAAATACTTTTATTTTAATTATTATTATTATAAAGCCTCAAATAGTTTCCTAGGGGTCACTTACAAAATGACTTGATTACTTACCTTAAGCTACAACCTACAGAGGGTCCATCATCTTATTTCATCCTCTACAAACGTTTAGTTCGTCCTGATGGTACCAATTGGCTCAATTTCATGTCCTAGCCCATGGCCTAATAACAATTAATAACAATTAACTAATAACGATTAGACTACGTACATTTAATGTGTGCAGGTCCCATGGTGTGGTACCAGAAATTTGAGTACGCCATTGGCCACTGGCTTCAGAAGGCGGCCGAGCACATGCTGGGCTGCGTGCTGTGCTCGCCCGGCTGTTTCTCGCTGTTCCGCGGCTCAGCCATCATGGACGACAACGTAATGAGAACCTACGCCACCAAGTCGACGGACGCCAGGCACTACGTCCAGTACGACCAGGGTGGGTGATATCTACCGTGGTTGATGGTGTCGAACAGGGTGGGTGGTGTCTAACGGGGTGGATGGTGTCGAACAGGGTGGGTGATGTCTTCCGGGGTGGATGGTGTCGACCAGGGTGGGTGATGTCTACCGAGTTGGATAGTGTCGAACATGGTGGGTGATGTCTACCGGAGTGGATGGTGTCGAACAGGGTGGGTGGTGTCTTCCGGGGTGGATGGTGTCGGACAGGGTGGGTGATGTCTACCGGGGTGGATGGAGTCGAACATGGTGCGTGGTATCTACCAGGGTGGATGGTGTCGAACAGGGTGGGTGGTGTCTACATGTGTAGCAGTGGCGTATTTAGGGGTTGGACATTGCGCCATGCCTCGGCTTGGCTTAAATGTTAGTTGTTTTCCGCATGTAACCTGTTGCGCCTCTACGTGTTAGCATGATGAACTAAAGGGTGACTAAGGCTGCCCCCCTCCGCAAGATTAAGAGTTACGCCACTGGTGGGAAGGGTCTACCAAGGTGGGTGGTGTCGAACGGGGGAGTGGTGGTGTTTGCCAGGGTGGCTGATGTCGAACAGGATGGGTACGGCTGAACAGGGTAGGGTGAGTGGTGTCGAATACCTTATATCAGGGGTTCGTCATGTTCGTCTTATGTCGTTGTAAACAAACATGTAGCTAGAGAAAATAGTGATATTTTGAGGTTTTCTTCGTGTGGTAGGGCCGTAACGTGTCACGTCATATATTACTGTAACACTGTTACACAATATATATATATATATATGTGATTTATATATATATATATATATATATATATATATATATATATATATATATATATATATATATATATATATATATATATATATATATATATATATATATATATATATACATATATATATATATATATATATATATATATATATATATATATATATATATATATATATATATATATATATATATATATATATATATATATATATATATATATATATATATATGAATATTTAAAATCATGATTAATATAGACGTCACCGACTCTGGCACGCAGGTGAAGACCGCTGGCTCTGTACATTGCTCCTGCAGCAAGGCTACAAGGTCGAATACTGCGCTGCCGCAGACGCGTCTACCTACGCGCCAGAAACGTTCCGAGAGTACTTCAACCAGCGACGTCGCTGGATCCCCTCGACTCTCGCTAACATGATGGACCTGCTCTCGGACTACCACCGTACGGTCCTCGTCAACGACAACATTTCCTATCTGTATATGGCCTACCAGGCGGTCGTCATGGGGGCCAGTCTACTCGCTCCTGCTACCGTCATTCTGATGGTGGCTGGAGCCATCCACGTCGTGCTCGGTGGCTCCCTCTACTGGCTCTGGTTCGCAACGTCCATTGGTATGTTTGCACATTGAGAGGCACGAATTTCAGGCTCACGTCCTACGCCCCTTCACAAAATACTGGCCACATCAACTTGTGTTATGTGCGCACACTAAAACAATGCCTTTAAGCTTATTATAAATAGATGCGAGGAGCTGCGGCAGGGCGGTTGAACGCCGGACTGGCGTTCGACAGAACTGGGGTTCGAGGCTACTTGCTGTCGTTTCTAGACTTTGGCAATTTCGTTCACCACACGTTCCATGATGGTGAACTAACATGGAGGCCATTGTTATTCGAGGAAACCAATTTGTTGTTGACGATCACTTTAATGCTCAACATGGTCTACAATTTCGGCCGAACGTGACACAAGACATTCTTCCCAGTGCATCACAATTCACACCCGTTGTCTCGTGTTTTCAGTTTTTTTTTCGTAGAGTAGGGCTTTTCATTCTGTGTACCTGTTGTCTTGCTTGTTGCCTTACCGCGATCATATCACCAACCAGGAAATGGACGGCTCTGTCCCGCTGATCCCCACCATAGTGAGACACCGTTGTTTTCGTCTGGCAGGGCATGTGATGCGTCTTGGCGAAGTAGCAAGCAACTTTTTACTCTGGAAGCAGAACTTCGAATAAGACGTCGCGCAACACAACTCTTAGATATATTATTGAGAAATACACCATGCTCAGAGGGTTTAATCTGATAAACACCATGACAAATTGACCACTTGAAGGAACTCGTTAAGAGGATGATATTAATAAGTAGTGATGAAGGATATAACATAATATTCTATGTGTCCTCGTGCAGGCGCGGCTGTCTTCTACATCGTGGTCTGCTTCAAGTGCAAGTCCGACACTCAACTAACCATCGCAGGCTACATGACAACTATCTATGCCATTATCATGCTCGCTGTCACTGTCGGCATCGTCGTCCAGGTACGTAGCGTGTCTTCTCTTTGGATGATGCTTATTCATCGTCGTCCAGGTACGTAGCGTGTCTTCTCTTTGGATGATGCTTATTCATCGTCGTCCAGGTACGTAGCGTGTCTTCTCTTTGGATGATGCTTATTCATCGTCGTCCAGGTACGTAGCGTGTCTTCTCTTTGGATGATGCTTATTCATCGTTGTCCAGGTACGTAGCGTGTCTTCTCTTTGGATGATGCTTATTCATCGTTGTCCAGGTACGTAGCGTGTCTTCTCTTTGGATGATGCTTATTCATCGTTGTCCAGGTACGTAGCGTGTCTTCTCTTTAGATGATGCTTATTCATCGTCGTCCAGGTACGTAGCGTGTCTTCTCTTTAGATGATGCTTATTCATCGTCGTCCAGGTACGTAGCGTGTCTTCTCTTTGGATGATGCTTATTCATCGTTGTCCAGGTACGTAGCGTGTCTTCTCTTTGGATGATGCTTATTCATCGTCGTCCAGGTACGTAGCGTGTCTTCTCTTTGGATGATGCTTATTCATCGTTGTCCAGGTACGTAGCGTGTCTTCTCTTTGGATGATGCTTATTCATCGTTGTCCAGGTACGTAGCGTGTCTTCTCTTTAGATGATGCTTATTCATCGTCGTCCAGGTACGTAGCGTGTCTTCTCTTTGGATGATGCTTATTCATCGTTGTCCAGGTACGTAGCGTGTCTTCTCTTTGGATGATGCTTATTCATCGTTGTCCAGGTACGTAGCGTGTCTTCTCTTTAGATGATGCTTATTCATCGTCGTCCAGGTACGTAGCGTGTCTTCTCTTTGGATGATGCTTATTCATCGTTGTCCAGGTACGTAGCGTGTCTTCTCTTTAGATGATGCTTATTCATCGTCGTCCAGGTACGTAGCGTGTCTTCTCTTTGGATGATGCTTATTCATCGTCGTCCAGGTACGTAGCGTGTCTTCTCTTTAGATGATGCTTATTCATCTTCGTCCAGGTACGTAGCGTGTCTTCTCTTTGGATGATGCTTATTCATCGTTGTCCAGGTACGTAGCGTGTCTTCTCTTTGGATGATGCTTATTCATCGTCGTCCAGGTACGTAGCGTGTCTTCTCTTTAGATGATGCTTATTCATCGTCGTCCAGGTACGTAGCGTGTCTTCTCTTTGGATGATGCTTATTCATCGTCGTCCAGGTACGTAGCGTGTCTTCTCTTTGGATGATGCTTATTCATCGTCGTCCAGGTACGTAGCGTGTCTTCTCTTTGGATGATGCTTATTCATCGTCGTCCAGGTACGTAGCGTGTCTTCTCTTTAGATGATGCTTATTCATCGTTGTCCAGGTACGTAGCGTGTCTTCTCTTTGGATGATGCTTATTCATCGTCGTCCAGGTACGTAGCGTGTCTTCTCTTTGGATGATGCTTATTCATCGTCGTCCAGGTACGTAGCGTGTCTTCTCTTTAGATGATGCTTATTCATCGTCGTCCAGGTACGTAGCGTGTCTTCTCTTTAGATGATGCTTATTCATCGTCGTCCAGGTACGTAGCGTGTCTTCTCTTTAGATGATGCTTATTCATCGTCGTCCAGGTACGTAGCGTGTCTTCTCTTTGGATGATGCTTATTCATCGTTGTGCAGGTATCATTGGATAATGCTACGTGAATGGTTGTGCAGATATGTAACACTCCTTCTCATCGGATGAAGTTATGTATGTAACGTGTATTCTCGGTAGATGGTGCAATGCGTACATGTGTCTATTATGTCCTCATGTAGAAATCGTCATGCAACTACACAATCCTCCTAGCATCATATTGTTGTGTATGTTTCACCACCATAATATCAAGAAAACGTTAATTATAATATGTGTTCACAATATTGAAACTTCATATAGATTACAGCAATAAAAGTATTGAATTGTCTATTTTAGTATGTTACTAATTACATGTTTCACGATTTCAAAACACCTATATATAGTTTTGACCGTGAACGATATTATGTGTGCCATGATATATGATGTTACTTATGTGATATTGCTCTACTCTTTGTTCATGTCATTTGTGAGGCTGATATCAACTTCACTGCCATCTCCACTCCCCATCTTTCGTTCTCCACTCCATTCCCAATCCCAACAGATCTCTTTTCTACTTCTACTTTTACCATCCACCGTAAGTGCATCTGCTCTCTTGGTTAACCATTCTTCTTCCATTCTTTCCACATGCCCAGCCCATTTTAACCGACTGTTCACAAGCTTACTTCTGAAGCTCTCATTCTTGCAATATATTGTAACCGACAGACAGCCCAAGATACGTGGACGAGTCCGAACGCCATGTTCATTATGATTGTCGTCGGCATTTTCACGTTGGCCGGCTTCCTGCATCCGGAGGAGTTCATGTGTCTCGTTCCCGGCATCCTCTACTTTCTCTGTATCCCGTCAGGCTTCATTCTGCTCTTTATCTACTCCATGGTCAACATGAACGTCGTGTCGTGGGGCACGAGGGAGATCCCGCAGACGACAGACCCGCAGTCAGACGAGGACAAGGTAACGATTGGCTGTAGTCGCTGGTGGTGTTGTCGTCGTTGTTCAGCTATGTACAGCATTTGGAATAATGACAGAATGAAAACTCAATCGCATGAATGTCTGAAAAACACATTTTATATTCGTTTAGAAGGTTTCGAGTGTCGAATAGTTGAAAGCCAACAATACCGAAGTATGTTAAATGAGACACTGATCAACTGAATCCGTTTTAATTGAATTGTGTTACAATTTTTTTTTTTAATATACATTATTAATGTTTGATATTATGTCCCCGCGTTTCCACATATATAAATAATACGCATTATCCGATTTTCGTTTAGCTTATGCGCAAACATGGTATGTGTGTGTGTATATATATATATATATATATATATATATATATATATACACATACATACATATATATATATACATACATATATATAATATTATATATGCATTCATACATACATATATACATACACACATACGTACATACGTACATTCATATTGTGCGTGTGTGTTCGTGCGTGCGTGCGTGCGTGCGTGCGTGCGTGCGTGCATGTGTTCATTAAACACAGCTCGACGCTTTCATTACACTCAGCCACACTCATGGTATAATTTCTTATTAATTATTATTAATTATTAGTAATCAATTAATAGTCAAACTTGTAGCGTATTTTTAGATGCATAACTTGGTATTATATCGCATACACCACATGTGTTATTTCTACATGTTGAAACAACTTTCCTATTATCAATTGTAAACCCTATCGTCAACTAGAATTACTCACTCATTTTCGTAGGACTGCAACCGGAAGGGTTCACTGTTCATGCGCGAATTGAAACGGATCCTGGTGAACATATGTTGTTGTATCAAGCAACGCTGCGTTAATTTTATTGATGAACGATCTGCCGCAGCTTCGACTCAACCCAAGCGACAAGAAATCGTTCAGGTAAGACAATTATCTCAAGGGTGAGTTGTGAGAAAAAAATGTGTAATGAATATATGGCATTACTACGTTAGTAGATTTTACAGAAACGTACATTTGCAGAGTTCAGAAATAGTCATATATATTTGTACAAATGTACATACGCATCAAACACCATCCTCAACTGATTTAGCTCATCGTAGACTCGGTTCGTTGATGTCCAAATATGTAGCGCGTGAATAGTTTATGCAACAAAATCCGCAGTCGAAAATGCATATTTTTTTCAAATCAGTGAAAGAATTGACTTTAGTCGTTAGATCTGGTAAGGGTTGAAATAGTGGATATCCAAAATGTTAAGTACTGTGCTTGTCAATGCCGATTATCTCGCCGATCACATGAAAAAGTGAAATTTGTGAGTTTCCAGACTTTCCATTTTCATTTCACTTAATGCTTGACCAAACATTAAGTAATTTAATAGTTTGTCTGATTATTTCACAAAAACTACATACAAATTTGCACAAACGAGTTATCGTGTTGCAGTTGATAGTAGATATTATTTTTTGCAAAATTATTCTGAAATGAAACAAGCTGAAAAATCGAACTGAGGAGGAACATCTCAGTCCTAGCAAATTCGTACATTTATCTTTTAGTATCACTGTATGCCTTATGCCTATTCCTATTCCTCTCCCTCCCCATCTCCATCCCTCTCTCCCCTCGTCTCTCTTTCTCTTTCTATCTCCCCCCCTCTCTCTCTCTCCCTCTTCATCTCCACCAGCACACAGTCGTTCCTAACACATCCTACTCTTTATTCTTGCAAATCATCAGGAAATCATCGCTGAACTCGGAAAACTGGAATCAGGTAGCAATGGTGGCGATGGTCAGCGGCCAGTAACGTCACCGCCACCGACCTATGCCATTCCTACGACCAGCGGTGGTAGCCGAGACACGGACGTCGCGAGAATGACCACAGAGGTTGTGTGTGAGTCTACAGACGGACGGCCTCGAGTAGCCGAGGCGAGCTACGGTCGGCCGGCCATCAGTCGCAGCCTCCTGGAGGAGAGACAACGCAGCATTGTCAGACAGCTCGACAGCATCCACCAGGTGGCGCTCTAGACAAATTTTATGATGACGGTTGTTATTGTTGTTATTCTAAAATTGTATGGTGCTTATTATGTTATTGATTTTTATTATTATAAGGATTATTATTATAATTATAATCATAGTGGTATTTTTATTATTAAGACTAGTTTACTACTACTGCTACTGCTACTGCTACATCTACTGCTATTACTACTACTGCTGGTACAGGTACAGCTATTGCTGCTGCTGCTGCTGCTGCTGCTGCTGCTGCTGCTGCTGCTGCTGCTGCTGCTGCTGCTGCTGCTGCTGCTGCTGCTGCTGCTGCTGCTGCTGCTGCTGCTGCTGCTGCTGCTGCTGCTGCTGCTGCTGCTGCTGCTGCTGCTGCTGCTGCTGCTGCTGCTGCTGCTGCTGCTGCTGCTGCTGCTGCTGCTGCTGCTGCAATAGTAACGATCAATATACTAATAGTCATCATAATAATAGTCATCATAATAACAAGATAACAGCAATAACACTCATGCCTTGTCAGACATCTGTAATTTTATTTTTAAACCTATTCACGTTTATAGCATTAACACAACCATTACATATTTTTTCACCACAACTTTAGTGATGGAGTATATATTAGCATATGGAGGAACTGAGCTTGGAGGCCATCTCATAAAAAGGACATATACAATCTAGAAAGAATACGAGGAGCAACTAAGCATATTCCAGAACTGAAAAAACTTAGTTATGACAGACACCTCATATATTGTGAATTAACAACTCTAAGGACCATAGGATTATGAGGCGACCAAATAGAAAGTGTTTAATATTTACCTAGTTTACAAAAATATACATTCTTCAAACTTACTTAAAGAAGCAGCAGAACCATAAGGCACAACGCAGGATTACTTACTTAAAGAAGCAGCAGAACCATAAGGCACAACGCAGGATTAGCTAAGGAACAGCTTAGATTGGATATGAAGAAGTACTCATTCTCACAGGGGACGACAAATCAATCGAACAAATTACAATTATAATGATAGTGTTAATGCTAGCAGTGTGAATATGTTTAAAATAAAATGTATAGATTTCTCTAAGAGCGGGCTATACATGTATAAAACATTATAGGACTCACGATAAGCCAATGGCTTCCTTGTCCACTTGCTTAATGGAGCTTGTGGCTTTAGATGGCTTCCTTGTCCACTTGTTTAATGGAGCTTGTGGCTTTAGATGGCTTCCTTGTCCACTTGCTTTATGGAGCTTGTGGCTTTAGATGGCTTCCTTGTCCACTTGCTTAATGGAGCTTGTGGCTTTAGATGGCTTCCTTGTCCACTTGTTTAATGGAGCTTGTGGCTTTAGATGGCTTCCTTGTCCACTTGTTTAATGGAGCTTGTGGCTTTAGATGGCTTCCTTGTCCACTTGTTTAATGGAGCTTGTGGCTTTAGATGGCTTCCTTGTCCACTTGTTTAATGGAGCTTGTGGCTTTAGATGGCTTCCTTGTCCACTTGTTTAATGGAGCTTGTGGCTTTAGATGGCTTCCTTGTCCACTTGCTTAATGGAGCTTGTGGCTTTAGATGGCTTCCTTGTCCACTTGTTTAATGGAGCTTGTGGCTTTAGATGGCTTCCTTGTCCACTTGCTTAATGGAGCTTGTGGCTTTAGATGGCTTCCTTGTCCACTTGCTTTATGGAGCTTGTGGCTTTAGATGGCTTCCTTGTCCACTTGCTTAATGGAGCTTGTGGCTTTAGATGGCTTCCTTTTCCACTTGCTTAATGGAGCTTGTGGCTTTAGATGGCTTCCTTTTCCACTTGCTTTTTGGTGCTTGTGGCTTTGGGTGGCTTCCTTGTCCACTTGCTTTATGGAGCTTGTGGCTTTTTGGTGGCTTCCTTGTCCACTTGTTTTTGGAGCTTGTAGCTTTGGATGGCTTCTGTGTGTCCATTTGTTTTGGAGCGTGTGGCTTTGGGTGGCGTCTTTGTCCACTTGCTATTTGGATCTTGTGGCTTTGGATAGCTTCCTTGTCCACTTGCCATTTCGAGTTTGTGGCTCTGGTTGGATTCCTTTTCCACTTGCCATTTGGAGCTTATGGCTTTGGATGGCAGTCTTGTGGGGCGCAGTGACGTAGTGATTAGAACATCGGATTCTCAATCGAGAGAATCTGTGTTTGAATCATCTTGCTGCCGCTTCGAAGCTTGGGCAATTTGGTTCACTCTACGTTGCTCCAGTTCATTCAGTTATATAAATGAATACCTGGCTTTAGGCATCGGTATGTATGTGAAAAATGTTCTCCTGTCTTCTTGTCCCTGAGTCGATTCGAATGATGCTGGAATGAACAGGTCTGCCAGGGGTTGAAGTGTAAAGCGCTCTAAACAGTCCCAAAGACTGGATACAGTGCTATATAAGAACGTACTTTTTTACCTTTGCTAACTTTAAATCTAGAATAGATATGTGATGTCACTGCGTCGTGTTACAGGACGCCGTGAGGTCGTACGACAGATCTCGCCTCTCGGCCGTCGACGACAAGTTCAAGGACTCAGAGTCCCTCGTCTATGCGCCTGCTCGCGACGCCGACCCGGAAGTCGACTCGTTCTACAGTTGTGTCCATGTAGGTGTAAGAAACACTCGCTAATAAGAAATCATGTTTCGCCGTCACCATCAGTTCCGCCGTCAATGTCATCATCAATACCGCAGTTATAATCATGTTCACCGCATTGTCACCATTGTTGCCATGACCACCAGCACGTGACTACTGTCATGACCACTGCCAACGACACCAAAAATACTGTAGGCAAGAGACCACAGGCAGGTTCCGTCAGCCATAAGAGTCCATAGAAAGTGAAGAACGTGTGAAGTGTGTGAAGTGTGATTTTTGTCGAGCACTTTTACATCGGTTAGTCAGTAAATTTAGTATTCTGTATAATGAGATCTTTCATTTGATGGCAATGAGCAGACGCTGGCCGCTCGCGTATCAACACAATGGCTAACGCACCAAAATATTAAAATCATTCACCGGAGTAAGTAAAAAGTTAAGGGTGTCACATCTGGTGTATTTGTTTCTAAAAAAACGAGGTAGGTCGTTTTCACAAATTTCACATACGAGGTCAATGAATTGAAGGCTTAATGTGATGCGAATTTTTTTAGAAAATCTTTAACAAATTGTCCACGAAGCCCAGGTAATGCTATACTGGCCACCAATGGCAACGGTGACTGTGGTATGTGCCTTGCATCTCTGTCCGCCTGTCCACAACTGTTACTGTCTCCCTTCAGAGTGACAATGCGCGTATCCAACGGGACGACCTCGTCAATCCGTGCTGGATCACGGACCCGCAGCTAGGCCGAGGCCCGGTCCGCTATCTCGACGCAAACGAGACGCAATTCTGGCAGAAGCTCATTGACAAGTATCTCTACCCGATCGACCACGAGAAGGAACACCAGGCGAAGATCATCACAGACCTGAAGACATTGCGCAACAACGCAGCCTTCATCTTCTTCATGCTTAACTTCATATGGCTCTTCGTCATCGTTCTTCTTCAGGCGAGTATCGGCTCTCAGACTCACTAAGTCGCCTCGTCGTACCGTCACAACTAACTCTCACATGGGGCCGGAATTTTTTTTCAATCTTAGCAATAAGAAATAATAATAAAAGAATAATACATTTCTTATATAGCGCTCCTTCCAAATAATTGTTATGTTGTGCTGTACAATGGTGTATCCATAATAAATAAAATAATAGTATGGTATATGTACTTAATGCTGGCGCATTTGTGTACATGAAATTGTGACAACATCATTTTTTAACGTTGAAATTGTGACTTGGCGTTAGATTTTGGCTAAAAACCGATAGATTGTGAAATTCTGCAAAAATGACGAAAACCGATAGTTCTAATGCCATTTAGTGGGATGGCATAAACCAACATATCCATTACATTGTGCATTTTGTGATAAAAGCACCAAATTTGGCACACATGTAGACATTTATATTCTAAATAGATCTGGATATTGAGTCGTCGCAGGTTTGGCCCCTGGTGGGTGTGGCAGCCATTTTACAAAATGGCCGCCTGCAGTTACTGTTATTTTACATGTGCTCAACTGGGGAGGTCTGCAGGTTGAGAGTGGAGGTTATTTATGTTATGAAGGTCCAAGGGTACTTAGGGAAGAGCAAATTATTTGATTTCTACAGGGAAAAAATCAATCTAATTGGACTAGTTATTCTAAGTAGGCAGCAAGGTTCCGAATGGAAGCCAATGGGGAATGTAAATAACAATAACTGGCTTGGCACCTGGTAGTAGTAGTAGTAGTAGTAGTAGTAGTAGTAGTAGTAGTAGTAGTAGTAGTAGTAGTAGTAGTAGTAGTAGTTGTAGTAGTAGTAGTAGTAGTAGTAGTAGTAGTAGTAGTAGTAGTAGTAGTAGTAGTAGTAGTAGTAGTAGTAGTAGTAGTAGTAGTAGTAGTAGTAGTAGTAGTAGTAATGAGCTGGACAGCGACAACGATGCGGGCCTACTACTACCCGAGGCAGCCCACACCTGCTATGAGTTAGTGTCATGCAAGTGCAATAAGGGTTGTGTGAAGCGTTGCAAGTGCAAAAAGGCTGCACTTGAATGCACAGCTCTGTGTGTGTGTGTGTGTGTGTGTGTGTGCGCGCGCGTGCGTGCGTGCGTGCGTGCGTGCGTGCGTGCGTGCGTGCGTGCGTGCGTGAGTGTGTGTGTTTCTGGCCACTGAAGGGAACTGTGAGAGTAACCATGGTGACATATGAACAAAACAGAACAGACTGTGACATATGATAAGAAATGTTCGATTCGATTGATATATTTCAACATATCTTGGTGTTGATCATGGCTGTGTTTGTTGATTGACCCATTCAATTTGAACCCTGTTCTTGAATACTTTGTATTTTGTGTTCAAATGTTCAACTGTCTGGCTTGTAATCTTATAAAGCTTAACATATATCAATAAAAACAAGGCTCGTTCTGCACATAAATGCTGCCTTTTCATCAATAGACTATTAAGACAGTACAAGTCGAGCAATAACTCCTTGACAATCACTTTACACAATCTTGTAGAAACTAAGAATGTTAACACTCCCCATTTTAAGTCACCTAGTTCCTCCTGAGTTGGCAGTTCTGCTGAATACCGATTAATTCCGATTAAATTATCTGACCGCCATTTTGTAAAATGGCCGCCATGGCCGTCTGGGAAAAAATTTGCGATGGCTCAATGTCTACATCTGTTTGCTATATATCAGTCTACATGTGAGCCAAATTTGGTACTTTTATCACAAAATGCACTATAGGTTTGCTATGCCGCCCCACTAATTGTGGTAGACCTGGCACCTCTGTAGCAAACAGTCTCATGGCCGTATTTGTTTGTTCAGATTGTGCAGGACCAACTGAAGGACACACTCTACATCCGGGTACAGAAGCAGGGCTCGAACGAGGAGATGCAGTTCGAACCGCTGAGCGTCGCCTTCCTTGTCTTCTTCGCCCTCATTCTCCTCATCCAGTTCATCTCGATGTTGTTCCATCGCTACGGCACCTTCCTCCACATCCTCGCCTCCTCCAGTCTGCGGTGTTGTCGCAAGAAGTACAGCCCCGTCGGCGTGCACGACATCGTCGAGACGGTCAAGCTGATGCAACAGATCAAAGGTAAGCCCCGTGGGGTCAAGGGGCACTTGCCCAGTGTGCCCCTTAGGTGTGAATTTGTGTAAAATGTACGTATCTCATAGCGAGTAGGTTGCTTACTAGTTGTGCTAAATATATTATCTAGTATATTTCTTAATTAATTCACTATATATTGTACTGTGAACTGCCGTAGCATATACTGTATGTGCGTGCGTGCGTGCGTGCGTGCGTGCGTGCGTGCGTGCGTGCGTGCGTGCGTGCGTGCGTGCGTTTGACCAGGTAATTTTTTTTAATAGGTGGCACCACTTTTCTCATGCCGACTCGTAGCGTGTATTTATCTTTAATTATGTTACACTAAGAATACCAAGTCACCATTGGCAACTTAATGGTAATTTACCAGCGCGAGACTTTGTTCGTGGCGCGGGAGAACCTCTGTTTTCGGTTATTCAGCATGGCCATGTTCAGTATACATGTGTGACGGTCGATATTGCTTTGCCTTCGTTTACTCGTTGTCGCATTGACAGTTTTACACAGGTTATATATATATATATATATATATATATATATATATAATTATATATAGTAATAAGAATAAGAACTTTCTGACCTTATTATTACTGTGGTCTATTCATAACACATATTAGTTTGTAGGACTATATATATATATATATATATATATATATATATATATATATATATATATATATATATATATATATATATATATATATATATATATATATATATATATATATTACTTCGTACTACGAGCATCATATCTTGTGTGACATAGCGATGTTACAAGTTAATGACATATGTCTTCCTGCAAGGTATGTGTGATGAGGACTGCGATGACGCTGAGCCGGATTACGACATCCTGGGTGACGACCTGGATGACATGAACCCGGACATCGTGAGCTGCGGCGCCGAGAGCTCCAGGCGTAGAAAGGGTAATAGTTACACGAGTAAGACACTGCGTGGCGCCTTCGTAAAACGCTACAACGCGCTGTCAAAGCGCAGCTCGAACAACAAGCCGAAGAACCAACGGCCGGCAGTGCACAACGTCTTTAACAATGTCTCGTATGAAGACTAAGCCCGTTATTGTGCATGCATTCAAGCTAACCTACATGTATGCATATGCATTTATAAAGGTCGTACATGCATCTATAATATACAACCACACACACACATTTACACTCATTTACACACACACACACACACACACACACACACACACACACACACACACACACACACACACACACACACACACACACACACACACACACACACACACACACACACACACACACACACACACACACACACACACACACACACACACACACACACACACACACACACACACACACACACACACACACACACACACACACACACACACACACACACACATACACACACACGGACGCGCAAACTTTGAATAATAATTGATGAACGATTGTTTTTTTATTACATGCGTAGTTACTAATCGCGAATATACCTCACAAACAAGTTTAATGTTGTTACTGTTATAATATTTGTAATAATTATTTTCGTGGATTATACTGCGGTATGATCCGTTGTTCAAATTGTTTTAAATATTGGCCTAATATTTCTAGTAAAGTTATTCAATGTCTTACTTAAAAATCATCCAATACCAGTTTTCCATTGATGTAGAAATGTACCTTTTCATTGGAAAAATTTCAATGACAATGGCTTTGCATACTTCACAAACTACTGTAATGACTGCGTAATTTGCGAGCCTACGTTCTGGTGAAATGTTAATTTGGTTCAAACAAAATATTTGCGGATGCTAAAACTATCAAATATTTCTCGAATTGTGAACTGCCGTAGCCTATGGTGAGTGATCCATTGTAGATCAAAGATATTAGTCGCGCTCTAGAACGTTTCTACTTGTGTCCATCTTAGCGCTCAAGAACATTGCTAGTGTGTGCTTCTTAGCGCATTAGTGCGTTGCTACTTGTGTGCATCTTAGCGTTCTAGAGCATTGCTACTTGTGTGCATCTTAGCGTGGTAGATCATTGCTACTTGTGTGCATCTTAGCGTTCTAGAGTATTGCTTCTTGTATACATCTTAGCGTGGTAGATCATTGCTACTTGTGTACATCTTAACGTGGTAGATCATTGCTTCTTGTGTACATCTTAGCGTGCTAAAGCATTGCTACTTGTATACATCTTAGCGTGGTAGATCATTGCTTCTTGTGTACATATTAGCGTGCTAAAGCATTGCTACTTGTATACATCTTAGCGTGCTAGAGTATTGCTTCTTGTGTACATCTTAGCGTGCTAAAGCATTGCTACTTGTATACATCTTAGCGTGCTAGAGTATTGCTTCTTGTGTACATCTTAGCGTGCTAGAGCATTGTTACATTGTTTTATGACAACCGAAGAAGAGTGGATGTTAAGTAGCACCACTTCATTATTGTGTATTCGATGTACATATCGTTAAGAATACATTTGCTATATTACAGTCGACAACTTGCAACCAGTAACTTTCGATATGACAATTGTTTCGCTTTTATCGAGTTCTTTATTAAAAATATGCTTAACTATAGCGTATGCTTACTGTATTATAAAGAAAACGAACCTGGTACTTGCCAACGTAGAAGGAGAACTATCAGGAAAAAAACGAAGAAGGAAAAATATGTGATCGAGCATTCGACAGACTCTATTTGGTTAATGAGAATGCAAGGAGACGCCAGTGGTCTAACCAACTGAGGCTATAGCTTCACAAGAGGAATAGTTATACACCTCACAGTACAAAATCAATACTAACCAACTGAGGCTATAGCTTCACAAGAAGAATAGTTATACACCTCACAGTACAAATTCAATACTAACCAACTGAGGCTATAGCTTCACAAGAAGAATAGTTATACACCTCACAGTACAAAATCAATACTAACCAACTGAGGCTATAGCTTCACAAGAAGAATAGTTACACACCTCACAGTACAAAATCAATACTAACCAACTGAGGCTATAGCTTCACAAGAAGAATAGTTATACACCTCACAGTACAAAATCAATACTAACCAACTGAGGCTATAGCTTCACAAGAGGAATAGTTATACACCTCACAGTACAAAATCAATACTACACAGTTACAATGGAAAATGTGCATTGTCATGCTAAAGGTATAGCTCAAGACGATGCCATTGAAAGTGTCACCCAATAAATATAATGAGAAACTTAAGAACGCGTAAAAAAACGACTTTTCAACTAAAACCGAATAATAAATTTGAGGCTCTGATAATATTATATGTTCGATGAGAGTAGGAACGCGCGGAATTCATATAACAATGTCTACGTTTCGACAGCAAAATCAATTCTTGAAAGAGAGAAAGATGGGTTAAGCACTTCCAATAATGTTAAATAGACTTGCTCCATGATATACGAATAACACACTTTAATATGATTAACGAAATTGATGCCACAGGCATACAAAGGGAAGACGTCAATAACACTGAGGTTATAAGAAACCTGAAGAACAACAAGACAGCGGTGACAAAATCAATGTTGAAATGTTAACAGGAAGTGAAGAAGAAAACAGATATCCTAGTAATACTCTTTATCCAAAATATGGAAGAATGAAAGTACTCCAACGACAGGAAAGTAGCTATTGATAAAAAAAATTGTACTCATTGAACTTTCAGTCCTAGGAAAACTGTCCTGCACCATCATAATTATTACAATGCTTGTGGAAAGTGGTGGATTAGAGACTCGTGGAAGAATAAGTTAGTTTCCGACCAGGTATATGAAATTATCACTTTTAGGAACATCGTGCAACAATCTAACAAACGGTAGCCCCTTCTTGTGATACACTTTGTAGACAGCATTGACTGGGACTCAATATGTGAAATGGTACGCTCTATGGATTACCTTCAAAAAATTATTGACATGATAAAAATTAATATATATTATGTGAATCCGCAATATTCAATAAGACTGAACAGGAAAAACAAAAGGTAGCCACCAGAGTAAGACACGTTTGGTTTGGAATTGCTGTACATTTCATAAAGAGACAGACTGAGAAAATCACGAATTGACTAGGCAGCTGAAAAAGTGATGGGATACATGGATTTTGCTGATGACCAGATATTATCTGCCGGATAAACAGTTATAATGAAGAAATCAAACCAAAATAAAGAATTTTTAGGCAATGCAAACAACGTTGGACACATCGATGTCTCCAAAACAGAAATCATGAAAGCAAATTGTGAAAGAGTTAGAGCAACTTTTACTAAACTAGAAGGCCTTGCAGACATGAATCATTTCATCTACCGTGGCAGTGTAATGTCCAAAGATGGTGAGAGTTTTACTGACATAAAGAGTATGTTCATATAGCCAAGGGGAGCGTTTAATAAATTCATAAAAATGTTGTATTTTCAACAGCACTTTTATAAAGGAGCTACTTTACAGTTCTGAAACATGGAAGACAATCACACAAATTTAACAGAAACTAGCAAGTGTTCAAACATAATACTTGCGACATAGCTAGCCTTAAAGCATTATTTTAAAAAGGCTGGAGAAATAAGTAATATAATTACAGATCAGTGAGTTTAACATCAGCGACTTATAAATTATTATAAAGGTAATTAAATACCATATGGTAACCTCCTTTGTTTGACATCAATTATTAAAGATATCTCAACATCGATTCCGAAAAGCGAAGTCCAACTTAACAAATATGCTATGTTTTTGGAAGAAATCACAAAATGGATAGACGAGTGATCGCCAGTAGATATTAACTACTTAGATTTTCAGAAAATGTTCGACAAAGTGCCACATTAAAGATTACTACTTAAATTTATATCGGGGATGTCATAATCGACTGGATAGAAACATGGCTGACTGACAGAAGACAGCGTGTTGTAGTAGATGTATAGTATAGTAGATGTGTGTGTGTGTGTATATATATATATATATATACATATATATATTATGAGTAATAAATATATATATATAAATATATGTATATATATGTATATATATATATATATATATACATATATATATATATATATATACATATATATATATATATACATATATATATATATATATATATATATATATATATATATATATATATATATATATATATATATATATATATATATATATATATATATGTATGTATATATATATATATTATGAATAATAAAGTCAATAATATTGATCCTCGGTACCCCACTCAAAACTGATTTCCAATTTGAAAACTCCCCATCTACTACAACATGCTGTCTTCTGTCAGTCAGCCATGTTTATATCCATTCGATAATGACTATATATATATATATATATATATATATATATATATATATATATATATATATATATATATATATATATATATATATATATATATATATATATATATATATATATATATATATATATATATATATATATATATATATATACACACACTGAATTTTGTGGATGACACAAAAGTGCTTAGAAAGGTCAACAATGATATATGGTGATAAACAACATTTAAGGAACGATCTAGACAAATTAGTTAAATGGTCTGAAAATGGCAGATGTTGTTCAATTTTGGGAAATGTAAATGCCTACACACAGGACACGGGAACTTGGATGGAAACTGTAAAATGGGAGCTACTGTTCTAGGTGCTGCTGTAAACGAAAATGCATTATGAGTCACAATAAGAACTGATATGAAAGTGTCAGAGCAGTGTGGTATTGCAGCTTCAAAGGGTAATCCAATTATTGGGTTGATCATGAGAAATATGATACACAAGGAAAACAGTAATTATACCTCTGTATAAATCCATAGTTAGGCCTCATTTAGAATACTGTATACAAGCGTGGAGACCATATCATAAGAAGGATAGAGATACGCTTGAAAGAATAGAGAGACGAGCAAGTAAAACTATTCCAGAACTGAGAGACCTTAGTTGTGAAGAACAGAGTGTACTTTATCAACTTTAGATACAAGAAAGATAGTAGAACTAAAGGACATGAGGTAACATTAGGAAAGGATCAGTGTAGATGTTTATATCATAAAGCACTCGTTCTCACAGAGGAGAGTAAAATGAATGGAACACATTATCTACAGATTAAACAGCTGCTAGCAACGTGAATATGCTTAAAAACAAGGTTGACACATATCTCAAAAGGGCGGGTTACACATTAATGAAAAAATTGCCCAAAATAGCCACAACATTTTGATTCCATTTTTTTCTTGACAAAACCCCAATAAAAAGTTGGTATGTATATAAAAACAGACAAAATGGTATGCAGTGGACGCCTTGGAGCTAATTGGAGGACCTGGATTTTGCAGATGAACGCGCTTTGCTGTCCCACAGTCACCAACAGATACAGGAAAAACAGATCTTCTAAACACAGTTTGAACACAGATTGGATTCAATATCATCAGAAGCAAGACAAGGATTATGAAAGCCAACACGAAGACCAACAACACAGGCATATTGGGAGGTGAACCACTGGAAGAAACCGACTCCTTCAAATACTTGGGCAGCATAATTAACAAGAGTGGAAGCCCAGAAGAAGACGTCAAAGCAAGAATACAAAAAGTCAGATTTGCATTCCTCATATTGAGAACAAATTTGGAAGGTAAAACAAATCAAGCTAAACAACAAACTGAGGATATTTAACTCAAATATCAAGTCACTGTTACTCTACGGCTTGGAGTCGTGGCGAATTACACAGAAAACACTAAAAAGAATACAGACTTTCACCAGCAAATGCATGCGCAGAATCTTGCATCTAAAATGGTCAGACAAGGGAATCAACACTAGGCAGTGGGAAAGGACCAAACATTTGCCAGGTGAAAACGAAATAAAGAAGAGAAAATGGAGGTGAATATGACACACACTGAAGAAACCAGCAACAAACATCATATGACAATCACTTACATGGAACCCCCAAGGTTCCAATCCAAGAGGAAGTCCGAGAAACACCTGGCATAGAGATACCGAAAACGAAAGAAAGAAGATGGGATACACCAGGAAAGAATTGGAGAAAATTACCACAAACAGACAATAGTGGAGGACTATGGTGCTCCCAGCGAGCAAACAGACCAAAGTAAGTAAGTAAATAAGTAAGTAACATATATATATATATATATATATATATATATATATATATATATATATATATATATATATATATATATATATATATATATATATATATATATATATATATATATATATATATATATATATATATATATATATATATATATATATACAAGATTAACTAATAATATATACACACTAGTGCTCTGTGCGGGCCTAGAATTTGATCCCAAGCCCGGCCCGCAATTAGCAGTTAGAGTCCAGGCCCAGCCCAGGCCCGCAATAATTTTTCAAGCCCGGCCCGGCCCGGGCCCGCAAACTAGAATTTAGGCCCAGGCCTGGCCCACGCCCGACCCAGACCGTGAATGTTTGGCCCAGGCACGGCCCGGCCCGCAAGTTTCAGGCCCAGGCCCGGCCCATACCCGCAGGCCAAAGATGGGTAAGCCCGCGGCCCGCAAGCCCGCGGCCCGCTAAGTTTAGAGAAGATAAACCTATAATCTTATAACAAAGACGAAAAACAAATAAACTGTAAAACAGACTTATTGTTTTATTAAATATAAAAGGTCCATAGTGTGCTGGATGAGTTCTAAAAATTCAGCACCACCAACTTCTTCAAACTTACGAATATCCTGAAGAAAAATTAAGAAAAACTTCTTAGTGTCATTACTATTAAATATGGTAACATTTGTTATATTTGGCGTTAATGTATTGGTTTATTGTTAGGGTAGGAGATTTGTTTATCTAACCCTGACTTAACCCATATGCAAGCCATAATCCCAATTTATATTGTTAATTGAATCAGCTCAACTAAGTTAACATAATTTAATATGATATTTCAATTAAATGTCACCCCCTGGCACTGACACCCAGTGGCATTTCCAGCAGGCCTGCAGTCACTAGCCTGAGACAGGCAGGTTCAGACATGTGTGAATTAGTACAAGTGTGAATGAATTAGGACTGGGGAGAAATACCAATTACTAACTGGGTTGGGTACTGGGTAGTGGCCTAGTGGGCACTTGGCAGTGGGCAGGTCTTTCAGGTGGGCAATGTTTGGAGGAAAGACCTAGACAATAGAATGTCCACTGGTAGGGTCAAAGGGTGATAAGTTGATGGTTAATCATGGCTTGATTGCCTCTGCAAATATTTCTAAAGTAAACATTTGGGGCTGGCTACTTCCAGCCAAGTGAACTTATGGGGTCATTAGATTCCATGCAAGGTCTCAATTTGTAACTATATAATACTAAAGAAATAATTTTAAGCATTCATTAAACGGAATTACAATTTATAATCAGTTTTTATTTAAAAAAATAAAGTAATAATCGGTGTTTTGTATGAATATTTGTATTATGTCCAGGCCCAGCCCAGGCCAGGCCCGGCCCGGCCCGCTCACACTAGGCCCAGGCCCGGCCCAAGCCCGATGTGTTTAAATTGTTTTCAGCCCTGTACCATACTGTAGGCTCTTACTTGTGCCCTGCCCGCAGTATGTAGGCCCAGGCCCGGCCCGGCCCGGTCCGCGAAATTATGTAGAGGCCCGCGGGCCGGGCCGGGCTTGGACCAAAAGCCCGGCCCGCGCAGGGCACTAATACACACACACACACACACACACACACACACACACACACACACACACACACACATACACATATATATATATATATATATATATATATATATATATATATATATATATATATATATATATATATATATATATATATATACATATTTACAAGATTACCTATACAATATATATAATATTGTGCATGTGTGTGTGTGTGTGTGTGTGCGTGCGTGCGTGCGTGCGTGCGTGCGTGCGTGCGTGCGTGCGTGCGTGCGTGCGTGCGTGCGTGCGTGCGTGCGTGCGTGCGTGCGTGCGTGCGTGCGTGCGTGCGTGCGTGCGTGTGCATAAATGAACAAAAGCAAGTTAATCAGCCACCTTAAATGGATTAAACCACTGCGGATTTTCAAAATAGACACAAAACATGGTACTTGACTGGTACTATACCTATCTGGTTGTTTTACTTGTAATTTTAGTGCTAATTGTTGCGGGCAGTTTCGGAATGGGGGCAAAGTGGAGATGTTTCTCACTTGGGACGGACCATTGTGAGAATTCCCAAAACGCCCGCCCAAGTTGGAATGGACTAAACGATGATTCTCACTTGGGACGGACCATTGTGAGAATTCAGAAAACGATCAAATGGATTACGGTGTATTTGAACTCTGAGCTTTCAGACTCATTTATTTTGACCAAGTAAATGTAACACAATCAACATATAAACAAAGTAAATAAAATAAATGGTCACGGAGACTCCCATTAAGACATTGAGTATGTCGCTTTGACTTTGAACACGTACAATGGAGGTTCTAGGTGTTATAGGTACTTCACTAGCTTCCAGTTCATAATTGGTTAGCCAGCGTAGATGTTGAAACATGTCCTTTGTGTGTGTTGTGAATGTGTTGAAGCTGTAGCGGAGCAACAAAGGGGGTAATTAACTAGCTAATCCTGCGTTGTATGTTTTGCTTATTCCGACTTTGCCCCTTCTTGTATTGTGCAGAATGGGATTAATACCGTTAGTTCAAGCGTGCCGTTGTGAAAACGTGTGTGCCGACGTCCTTTTTTTACTGGATGACCATATATTGTGTATAACATTCAAAATACTGACTGTGTGACACCAATGCAACGCACTATCTTTGATTAGCGTGTACTTATAAAGCTTATTCCCACTTTGCCCCCCGTCTTTCATGGTGCAGAGTTGGAATGATACCGTTATTTCGTTCAAACTTACATGTACAAGCGTGGATTTCATAATGTTTCGCCTAATAACGTGTGTGAAATTACAAATGCTAACTGTGTGACACCAATGCAACGCACTATCTTTGATTAGCGTGTACTTATAAAGCTTATTCCCACTTTGCCCCCCGACTTAAATGGTGCAGAGTTGGAATGATACCGTTATTTCGTTCAAACTTACATGTACAAGCGTGGATTTCATAATGTTTCGCCTAATAACGACAAGTAATAAAACAGTAATTTAAATTGTGTAAATGTACTACGCATAATAACACCACATGGAAAAAAGTGAAACGAAAGACATTGAGATAATTATTAGTATAACAACATCTTGGTAATTAAAACTTAAAACATACATGGAAAGTGACACACACTCAAGTTATCAATCTAGTTTATAAACATTGAAATGTTCCTTCAATGAGTCTTCAGATATTTTTTTTCAGCCAAACATTTCCATAACTCCTATAGCCAATTAGTTACGTTGGTTTCGCTGGTCAATATCAAGAGGATTTTTTTAATACAACAATTTTGGGTTATATTTCATCTGAATTACAAGACAAACAATTGCGCACATATTTTTTGTTGTTGTTGGGGGGGGATTATGCAGGCGTTACGTAATGTTATCCTAGACAGAATGACGTATCTTTGTGGATTGCACCCGGGCCATACCGGGAACATTTATGGACAACAACATTAGAATTAATATGTTAAAACGTTCATCGGGCATAAAACAGAGAAAATTCAACATATTTATGTACGTACCTCGCTTGGGAATGACAAGCACATCAGCGATGACCCGATGTCGAGCTCAGGGAAGCTGATCAGCTGAAATCGCTTACGCTTGATCCACCAGCGAAGTTTGGGGTCGGTGGCCGCATTTGGTTGTTGTAGATGCTCAACGATTTCATCATATTTCTCCTCTGATATCACTTTCGAATGTTTAACTGCTAGCAAATGGGTCACTACTTCGGACATGCAAGTCTTATGATCATTAGCCATATTCAAACGATACAATGTTTACTATATTGTCAAACGTCACCTATCATCTCCACTTGGGCGGGTCATTGTGGGATTCCCACAATGACCCGCGAGACATCCGGGGCGATTCACTTTGCCCTGTACACTAACATAGCTTGGCATATTATTTACAAATAATTAATGTTTATTATTTTCCACCAAAGTAACCAGCGCAACCGGGTCGCGTTTCTATGAGTTCAGTTGGGTAGGATTTGAAATGGGTGCGATTAACGGTGTCAGTTGGGTTGAGTACGTTCGCATTAGAATTCGTCATTCAACGAGACGCCGAAAAAAAACTACTTCAAAATTGGTGAGATTGAGCACTTACGAACGCTAATGTAATATACCATTATTTCAACAGTGTATTGGTATTTTTGGATACAGCGAAATATTGGTGTTTGTCAGTAAGGAATTAATGTTTCCAGTTTACTGCGCTATTGTAATTTATTTAACGAAATGGCTCTGAGTCTGACTGTCACTGCGTGTGTGTGTGTGCGCACAAAATCTAACGTCTTGTCTTTGAGTTTGAACTTGAAGCTTGAGTTAGCAGCATTTTTCTAGATTCTGGGACCACCTTATTTTCCCCATGATGCATATGCAATATCATGTACAACAACCATGCACATATAGATATACACACACGCATATGTTCCTGTATAGACTTAGTCGAAATTTTAGAGCAGTTCTGAGTCTAAGGAATTCCGGAAGGCCTTCGAATCCGAAAGTTGATTTTAGAGTTAGTTGAGTCCGATGCAGATTTGGTCGGTAATCTTGTACATTATGGGCTCTTATTAGGTAATTTTGCCCTTATTATTACGGCTTTATGCTTCATTCTTACCTCCTTTTATTTATCCCATAATTACAATGTTCATTCCACCATACTGCATTGCTTAAGGCATGCTTGCAAAAGGCATGATGTATGATTATCAAATAGTACCTTTTGCAGTTCAGATAACGCTGCAAAATGCACCAACCTGCATGGTTACTGTGCGTTACTGGGCGATAAAAGCGTAAGGTTTTGACCTGTGTGCCTGAGAAGGCACCAGCTTTCATTGAAAAGATAGCAGTTATCTCTGTAATACAATTGTAAAATTATGACAACACATTCAGCCTCCAGAAGAAATGTGATTGTGATTTCAAAGCAATATTATGTTAAACTATACATCATGTTGTAGCTCGTTCAATAATGTATGTAATAAACCAAACTATCCAAACATGTCACGCTACTTTTAGTCGATTCTGACAGAAGCAAGCACACGTCAGACTTTTCAACATAATATTTTATGACAAAAGATTATTATTTCCACTTGATGTACATTTTGACCACTATGTCTCTGAAACATTTACACTTGCTGCAGCCACCAAACATTGGAGACATCATGAAGCCCAAGTCCTGCAATACATTTGTGGTGTTGCCTCCGGCTACGTCCAATGATTCTACCATCTTTGGAAAGAATTCTAACCGGCCATCCAGTGAAGTCCAAGAGGTCATCTATCTACCCGCTGCTGACCACCCAAAGGGGACAACAGTGCAAGTAAGACATCCTCTTCTCTTGTCCCATCATTGAATCTTGCCTTGACCTTGTACAGGTCGTGTGTGTGCAGTCTTAAATGTAAAAAAAGATTGATCTCATGTTTTTACGGCCTTGAAAATGGTCTTTAAAAATATGGATTTTTTAAAGAAAGGTTCTAATTTGGATTTCAGCAAACTAGGCCTGTATCCTAGGCTATAATTCGACCAAGGCAGAATTTATTGCATATCGCTAATATGTATGCTTCTTTAATCAATTTTATCACCAAATAAATACATGTCTCCTAGATGGTGTTTTAATGGAATTTCATTGTTAAAATCTTGTGTTGTGTGTGTGATGGAAAAGGAACATTTTCAGAGTATTTGTCTTAAAAAGATCTTAAATCAGCCAAAAGCCACATGCGTCTGTGGCACGAAGATCTTTGCCTGTAGTGTTGTCCATGTTCTCTTGTGCCATTATATATGATGCTATGTAGGTTATCTCTTCAGAACACAGCATGATTAATGTGAGAGTGTTTGTGTCGCAAATCAATGCCATTTTTTTAACAAAGATATAATTTTTACACAACCAACTTCAGTTACACAGCTGCCAGAAAACATTTCCAAAAAAAGGTGAACGTTCGCTCCAACTTCCGAACATTGGCACTCTCTTTCCTGCATGCCTTGGCACTGTCGCTCCGTGCACATTCTGCTTTAGTGATTGGCGAGTTGTAATTTTTTCTGCAAAGAGTTAAGTCATCTTGATCACCTCGATTACCAGCAAGTCCATCACCTCCGCAAGATGAGACGCACCGGTGTTGAACAAGCCGACTGCACCCATGACCCTGCTATTCCCAACGAAGACGGTCTTAGAGCACGTCCTCCAAATGACCGAATGCCTTGCCTTTCAGCATGCGATTCAGGAGGTTTAGGTCACTCATCCGCTGGTAGATGGGGAGCATCGCCTCAACGACGTCATGGGCCAGCGGATGTTTCAGATGATCCGCATGTGGTGGAGGGTCCTGGGTCGCTTGCAAGGGCACGCTGATAAAAGCACCAGGACTTCTTGCCACTCGGGTGTCCCATGTGATGTGGGTCGTCATCTGTGCTGACACAGTGGAAGAGGGTCACTCACACTTGTTTGGTCATGTTGTCCACATTGCCAGCACCCACATTTAGTACATACCTATAGTACTGTTGCATGCGCAGTGCCTTCTCCTTCGTCAGACGAGCCTCTCCACGACCACCAAGTTTTTGGTCTTTGGCTAGTTTCAGCGGCGCAGTGCCCATGCGCTTGTGTGCGTGTTTCAGGTACTCTGCCTTGATTATCTCGACATCAGGTCCGTACAGCTGCATATCGATGATTGCCTTGTGGGCTTTGGAATATCCATCACCGAGCATCCCGGTATACATGAGGCCGTGGTGGTCAACAGACCAGGACCAGAGCTGCTTGGCAGCCTTCACCTCCATGGGGTTGGAGCTGCCGTGAAAGTTGATGCTGCAATCTTCCTTGTGGTCTCTATACCAGGCATCACAGGCGGTAGGGTCATCAGCGAACTCACATCGCTTCAGACTGCAGCTGTGGCAATACATTGACAGGACTGCATAGTTCTCGAACAGTCCAGTCACCACCTCAGTCACTGCCACCACACCATGCATAGATGTATGGCCACACTTGTACCATGTACCATTCAAGGTTGGCCGGTATTTCCCGGTGGTAATTCCCGGTATTTCCCGCCCCGGGAAATACTCTTCAAAGTTGGAAATACTGGGAAATAAGAATTTTTAATATGTTTTTTGTTTAATTTGATTTAATTTGTTTGCCACAATTATGGATTAGGTTCCTGATACGAATGTCAATGGCGTCTTTGTTCTGGGCAGCAATCAGATGCATGTAGGGTCTGTTCCGAAAGAAAGTGTGGATGCATGTCAGTTGGCTGTTCCATCGTGTGTCTGCTGGTAGCTGTGGTTTTACTGATCCTGATATCTCTGACAGGAGGGCACCTGGCACGTGATGATTGCGAAAGTATTTGTTGATCTCTACTACTTGGCTCATAATCTGTGCTGGTGTTATATCTTGCCCTAGAAGATTCAGCCAGTGAGCGGAGCAGCCGTAGACTGACAGTGTGGGATCTGCTTGCTGTAGTTTTGTCCTCATGGCTTCCATTTTCTTCTCATTGTCTGTGACCACTCCTGTAACGGTACAGCCATATTTCTCGCTGGCCTCTTGAATGGCGTCCTGGGCTATGGCAGTGCAGTAATCAGCCGTCTTCTTGTTGGTGCCTGTTTCAAGGGCTGCCATAAAGTATGACTTCTCGCCAGTGTGCAGGCTGGTAGCAATGACAGGCGTGTTGTGGATATCGCTCCAACCATCTTGCATCATTACAACATTTTTCCCTTGCACCTCTGTCTTCATATGCTGAACGAGCCTCTCGTGAACAGTCTCGAGGAGTGGTCCACCTAAATCCTTCCGAGTTGGCCCCTGGTAACCTGAACGCAGCATTTCTAGCGTTTTCTTCCACTCAGGATGTGATGCTATGTTGAATGGTATGTTGCAGGCATAAAACAGTCTGGCAATTTGTTGGTCAAGCTGGGTCTTCATTCTGTGATCTGTCTGGCACCCATAGTTGTTGATATTGCTCTGCTGCAATTTGGGACGCTTGGCTGCTGGAGTAGTAGTCACCTCGGTCTCAACTTCCTGTGGCCCATCTTCAATTTCTTCATGTCGTCGTTTGTGGGTTTGTTTTGGCAGACCCGGACATCTTTCTCTGTGACTCTAGTCGATCGGCCTTCGCGCTAACAATAGTCTGGCAGTCGTTGCATTTCGCAGTTTGCTTCTTCCCTTCTACGGTAATAGTGTAGAAACCCCATATTGGATTCTTGGCTTTCATGGTTAAGTTGCTGCTAGACTGAGAGTATAATATGCATGTGCTCTGACAAAATTTACTGAAACCTTATATACCTTAGCAAGATATGAAGCCATTTAGCACTTATTCCTGTGATTGGCTGTGAAACTAATTGACAGCAAATTGACAACTAGCACCCCCTTTAACTGTTTTAAGCTCATATCTGTGGACTGTCACTGTGGAGATAATTGACACCTTTTGTTAATCAATTAAATGACTCTTCTTAAACAAACACTGGAACCATACCTGGTACATGCTTGAGTAACAGTGTAAAGATGAAGCCATGTATACCTGTCATTCACTGTCTTTGTACCACTGTATTTTTAAAAGACAATGAAGATTGACACCTTTTTGTGAAATGACACTTCTGTAGCTAAGAGTAAGGGATCATGATATAGATAAGATAGATAATGTGTTATTTATGATGAGCCATATGACCCATGAACAAATTGTCATGGCATCAAGTGTTAAATAACCAGGTAAGAACATAGTTTCCATATTTCCCAGTATTTCCCGATATTTCCCAGTATTTCCCGGTATTTCCCACCGTCCTGGGAAATACTCTTATTTCCCGGGAAATTGCCAACACTGCAGTACCATCAAAACTCAGTGATGGGAACGGGCTGGTCATTAGGGAAGTCTGGTTACAAGTTGTAGCATATGGCACACACACAGCGGCTATACTCCAGTTGAGGACATACCCGGTTGCCTCCAATGTGCAGCGGACAACCTGCCACTCCTTCTGGAAAGTCTTCAGTGCCATTGTTGGTATCCCAAGGATACCACAAAACTCCTTCATTGCAGTGTGGCCAAGCCCAAGACAATTAGACATAAGCGTCATCGCATCATTTATTAGAAATGGTGATGGCTTATGGTTGGTAACTCTGGCGAGGAGTACACATTGCCGAACTGTGTGCTACACTGACAACATGCCAGCTCGAGGCTCAGAGCAAACCGCTTCTGCTTGGCATCAGCTGTAGTAGAGCGCAATGCTGATTGCAATTGGCAGCATGGAAAATCCACTGACTCAAACAGCGCATCTAACTTATTCAGGTCAAACAGACACCATCAAGCAGAGCGTGCTGAGGAACAAACAAACAAATGTTGTACATACCAAGTGTATGCTTGTTGTCATACATATATGCTTATACAATACTAACAATAGTCATGTCATTGGTTTAAAATACAATAAATTGCCCACCATACATTATATGAATAATATAATTAATTTGTTTAAATTAAATGTTATTATAAATAAACATATGCCTATGGACCTACGGTTAGGATAACGCTAAACCTGTATCTGTCAAGAGTAAAATTAAGTTGAGATAGATTGTTAATAGTAGCAAATATTGACAGGACCGATCAAACTCGCTTTTTGTTCAAATCTGACTTATTCATATTTATAGTTGTATAACTGGTATAAAACTTAGTATCTCAATACATTGCCCGACATACAGTATAAAATTAATATAATTAATTTAGTGTTAAAATAAAATTATTATAAATAAACATATGGTTATGGAAAAGGTTAATAATAATGTGTGTAGTGATAGAATAGCAAATATTTGCATTCCCAGTTAAACTTTATTTTTCAAAGTCACTTTATTATACTCCCTTGCTTACCACTTGAGTCATCAGAAGGCACAAGGTTTTCATCCTCGCTAGCAGCCTTCAGCAGAGCTAGTTTGCTGCTGCTGGCATTCTGCAGACGGTCACCTTCATCGCCTATCGCCGGCCTAACAGATCGCCCTGTCAGCATTGCCAACAACACTCAACAAAATGGCGCCCATAGCTTTCACTGGCTTCAACTCTGATTTACGTTTCTCTCTCACTGCCCGTAGCAGCGCTGCGTTCCCAGGTTGCCGGGCCTGCGGCCAAACTGATAACATGTAGCATGTTTTGGTTGTTTTGTTTTACTGGGACAATCGTTTTAAATTATTTTTTCGGTGACAAATTGCTCAGGGGATCTGACAGACACCATTATTGTTGATAGTTGGAAGTAGCAACATGTTGCATTATGGGGGTGTGTTTAAGACATTCTGTGTTTAATATGAGAAAAAGGGCAGGACTAAAACCTAGCCTGATGGATAGATGACATGTCAACGAATCTGTTCATACCAAACAACAAAAGACGGAAGACGGACACATTGCTAAGGTGTAAAAATCATTTATTTTCAAGTTGACCGACAATCATTATGACAAAAATAAGACTTCAGTTACTGATAGGGTAACCATATTCATGAAAAACTGTTGTTTGTATGTGTGCAAGTGTGTTATAAGTGAACTTGATCGATGGTCAACATAATAAACGATTTGAGCAAGGCAAAATATGATTTTCACTTTTTTCGAGACTACAACACAGGTTACTTGTTGCTTGTGTTACATTTCACTTTGTTAGTTAGTAATGACTTGAGTGCAACTTTACTTTCCTTCATCTAGTACACCATATACTTGTGTTTGACTCCTTTGCCATGTTGCGATCACATCACATGGAATAATAGTAAATAGAGAATGAAATTAAGAATGAACACACATAATCGAAAATGATCGGTCACACAAGATTGTGACCGATTCCTTGATCGAAAGCATGAACCAATCAAGCATCAACAAAATCAATTAATTGGAACAACAATATGATAGTTGTAGGTGACGTCTTATGTTGCCACAGCACGTTGTGGTCTTCATCGGTATGGAGCTTTGATGACTCAAGGAGGGCTGCAGTAAGCACTCAATATTATCAGAACTGTCTTCTTGTACTTGTGTGTGCCATCAACACAGCACACAGTTTGCCCAGCTTCCTTCGATGATATGTTACATTGGTCACTCTGGGCCAGGAGGCCCCATGGCATGGAGGCACACCTGACCGTAGCCGGTTTAGCCATGTCCATCTCGGCGCAAGAGGTTAACACTGGTTGCGCTAGTTGATGGTGTGGGGATGAATCAGTGCAGTGTTGTTGGATCACTCGACCCACCTTGCACTCGTCCAATAGTTCACAGACTCCTGTTGGAGGGCAGGGAAGATGAGTTGGGCAGCACTGTTATCAGCCACGTCAGGAAACTGCCTTGGTGAGTCCCGCTGTATTGTGTCTTGTCCTCATCGTTTGAGTCCATGGTTATTGCTGTGCATTGGGAAGGATGTCCTGGTGTGGCACATCGTGTCTTGGAACCATGGCCTATGAAGGTCTGGTTAGGTGCTCAACTTCCACATACTAACTCACATTTATGGATTTAACGCAGCTTCTAGGTGAATGATTTACATAAAAAAACTAATGTGTAGGACACCACTACAACATATATATGTAAAAAAAATTATCAATATAGCTATTTGACGTGGGCACTAACAAATTCACTGTCAACTGACAGGTTTTTTATAGCCACAACCTACAATAAAATCCTATGACAGCCTCAGGCCATGATAACGAGACATCAGTTACAACAACTACTGTATACATGACAATCTACATGTGAGACTACATAACATGTTTCGTCAAATAATTGTTCCTTGCAAACCTATACGTCATGTAGGGTTTCTTTCCAGTGTGAATACGGTCATGTGACTTAAACATTAAATAGTAATTTTGTGCAAATTCTACCAGTGTCACATTTGTCAGGGTCTGGTCTTTGTACCCACAATTCCCTTAAAATAACAATAATAATAGTACTAACTACTAAGACTGCACCACGTGATGATAATATAGACACTTGATCATTATCTGCATCATTTTCATCTTGGGAGTGTTCGATGCCCATCTCCTTCAGATGTTTCGTTTTTGTCTAAGATAATATTTTAAATATATATACAACACACACACTCAGACCAGGGCATTTCGATCCTCTGCTTTGATGTTTCGTCACGTAATCTCATAGGAAACTGAGGTTGGAGACTGTCCAGTCCTGACGTTGTCCATGGTTTCACACCACTTCCACTTCTTTCTTGTTGAAGTTGGGGTGTCCTCTAAGTGCATTATACATCCTGCAGATGACCCTCCACCGCAAAATGATTAGTTCTGATTGCACAATCCATAATTTTCTAGGAGGAGGAGAAAATTAGCTTTCTAATGACGCCAAAATGTTACTGTACGTATGAAGAGGGTAGTATCACCTGAGATGCTTGATGATGGTCCATCACCATCACCTCGTTGGATCTTTTGTTACATACAACTACATTGTTGTTTTATCCATGAAGTAACTTCCTTCTTCTGGTGATAGTGGGGATCACCCATTCAGGTTGTTACTATTGATGAATTTGTGCCAGAGTCATTAGGTGGTTAACAGTGTTTACAAGTTACCAGTAGGTCATCAGTGTATGAATGGTGTAAACCTCTCCACTGGCACCAGGGCTGTGACAGGAATGGTCCCTACAGACCAGTAGACCATCCAGCCATATTGGACCACTTACCAAGGCAGTAGTAACACCTGACAGGCTTGTCTGCAGCTGCTGAAAGTCTCCTTATGTGACCTAGGAAGTCCCGCATGTCCCCACAAAATACTCAGTTTACACTAACTATTGACCAAGGCAAACAAAGATTACACACATCAAAGGTTTATTCACAGAATAAAAATTATCAAAACAATAGTGCCACCTAGTGGACTATCAAAAACTACTTAAATGGTTTGAGTCTTGAGAACATTTTAAATTACCCGAAATGAAATAGTGAAACAAAACAATGAAAACACGGTTTAAGACGGTTCAGAACAAGTCAGGATTGACCGATTCTGGATAAACTGAACCAGGGTAAAATTAATCAGTACAAAACAGCGACTGCTGCACAGAACTTACCAAATATAAAGTTGCCTAGCCCAAAGGGTACATTTCTCCTTTGCATGTGTGTGATTAAAATGACTAAGGCATGCATGACGCTAACAATGGCATTAACACGAACTTCACGACTGTGCAGCTGATCTTGCGCACAGCTATAATTACCGTAAATACTGAATAAAGGTGACGGCCTAATGCCAGACACATAAATGTCACAGGGTTGCGCTTACATACCACTGCGTTGTTGTTGTTTTTATCAAATTCCGTCTTCTTCTCGGTGATAGTGGGGACTCGAAATCCTTTGCTCAAAATACCGGAAGCAATTTCAGACAATTGATGTTCCCCGCCAAGGATTAGTTGCAGATTCTTTTGAGATCCGAAAAGAGACGTGCTGGTTTCATCATCTAGGTGTTGAGGCTGAATGCCTCATCGCCAACAATTACAAACAGTACATTGCATACATTATACATCCCGGTAAGGGGCATTCAGATGGATTCCCAGGGGTGCTGTTTTCCAGAGCTGCTGCCATTGTTGAATTTCCAAACAACCCAGTGTCGCACCATCTTCCTTTTGTTCTAACATCAACGATCAGCGACTTAATACTGCATACATCACAGTTTAGTTAATTTGGTATAAACAGTGGTCATATCATGCTTTTATTTTAAAGGAAATGTCTTTAAATTCCTTAATTTTTGACCCAACTGTTATTCCTTTCATGCTGTGACAATTCAAGAGTTTGTGTTAGAATTATGAGACGGTTATTATGACTTGACACTCTATACAAGTCACCAGTCATTCAGTTGTAGGATGTCGCTTCATCATCATAGACATCAACGAACCTTCGGAAGTTCTTTTGGGATTGTTATGGTCACGTTTTGTCGCTTCATTTTCGTAGATATTACATTACAGGCACTTGTTTCTACCATACTGCCATGAAAGTAAATGGATGTGACTATTGTTGCTCTGTACCTGTTACATTTATGTTCATAATGAAAAAATTTCCTTACGTCTGGTTTTCACCCCATGCTACGTTGAACTGTTGGGGAGCTTTTAAACAGCTCACAGAACTTGTTGGGTACATCTTCCAGTAGGATTTTCACGAGGCTCCAGAAGTTTGTTAACCAAATTCTAGTAGAGGTTTTAGCAGACAGAAGAACAGAGTCGAACAGTCAAACTTTACAGTGTCGCCCTGTCTAATTACATCGACCGTGAGTTCATCTGTATCTGATACATTTGCATTCATAATGATCAATTTTCCTTACGTCTGGTTATTGCCCCATACTATGTTGAACTGTTGGGGAATTTGTTCTTAAACAGGTCACAGAACTTGTTCGGTACATCTTCAAGGATGATTTTTACCAGGCTCCAGATCTTTATAAACATTCTAGTTGTGCTGTCAATCTTTAGTGTTATCCTGTCTAATTACAATGACTATGATGTTGTATTGATATTTATGTGTTACGTTTGCATTAAACTTTTGGGGCATTTGTTCTTAAACAGGTCACAAAGCTTGTTTGACACATCGTCAAACAGGACGTGTACGTTTGTGGTGCGTAAGTTTCCTAAAGTGAAGTTTTCACCCCACGCTAACCAGTATTTCTGAAGTTTGATCTTTAATAAGTCACATAGCTTGTATGGTACATCTTCAAATAGGATGTTCACCAGGCTCCAGATATGAAAATACTAACCTCAATAATGTTTCAAATCATGCATAAGAAAAGCTAACGTGTAATTGTAATCATGTAATAAAATATGAATCACCTGATGTTTACAATTCCATTCTGGTTGGAGGACAAGCCAATTCATTTGGGTGGCGCCGCTTCTGGGATGTATTTGTTTAACAAAATGTAAATTTTGTCCGCAGTTCGCAACGTTGTTACAATGATGAGACAAAGCGATAAAAGTCAGTAGAACAAGGTCGTGCAGTCAAATCGTTTCTTTGGACAGTAAATTGTTGAGTAATACCCTGTCTAATGACAATGATTAACTGTTGCTCTGTACCTGATAGTGATACATTTGCATTCATAATAAAAAAAATTCCATACGTCTGGTTTTCGCCCCATGCTATGTTAAACTGTGGGGGAATTTGTTCTTAAGGTGATTGACTGGTGGGAAAAAAATCTTTTATTTGTTTACCAATCAAGTTGAAATTTTTACAGTATGCTAATGTGGGTAAGTGTAATATTCCATATTTTTACAGATTTTTTATGCGTAATGGTAATGGGCAGTCCAAATGCAATGAAAAGTGGTGTACATACACTTGAAATGATACTGATAGTCCCCAAAGAGGGATATAGCAATAACATAAAAAAAACTTATTTTTCATACATTTTACAAGTATGCCATAATCAAAATTAGCAATGACAGTCTACATTCACAGCAAACTTTCAGAATAACATGTACCTAACAAAACGGCTCTATGGTACTGAGCCACCTTGTGAGCCTGCCTTGCCTCCTTTGTGCTGACTTGTGCCTGGCGCAGTGACTGTCTCAGGCGTTGTGCATCAGCTTTCTGGGCTGATGCCACCATCCGTGTGACAGGCATGATGTCCATTGCATCGCACAGCTTGCATAAGGCGAGTTCAACACCACTGTTGAACTCGCAGATGGCAGAACACACAGCCACAGTAAATCTTTCGAGGCCAACGAAACCGGTCTTCAGGCATTTAGCCCAGATCTTCGAATGAAGAGATTCATTGGCATTCTGCGTCTCCCCTCACACACCAACCGAGAAGACGGATGGGCGAGCCGCACATACACTTCCTTCACATGACTTGCCACCTCAGGTGACAGCGACGTGCTGATGTTGTCGCGGTGAGGGCCGGGTGCCTAGCCAGTAGCCTGGGTTCACATGAAGAAACACCAACTACCCGCACCGGCAGGACACCGGTCATGCTGTGGGTCATCATCAGTTGAGATGGCATGGTAGAATGTCGCGAACACAGCATCAGTCATGGCACCCTTCTTGGTCTCCGTTATGAGCTTGCAGAGAGCCGTACCGAGTCGCTTTGACACATGGTTTACACATTCTTCCTTCTCAATCGGAGTATCGCCATACACCTGCTTGGTTGGCGTCTCCGTCAGACAAGAGGGTTGTGTAACGGAACCCAAACTTGTCGATGGAACGTTCCCACAGCTGCACAGCAGTACCCACCTCCATCCCGCCGTATGAGCCGCTGTTATGTTGCAGTTTCGGTGTGCAGCCTTCCATGTCTTATATTCGTCCGTGTCTTCACCACCATAGCACGCAACGGCACCAGCACAACTGTGACAGTAAAACAACAATATACTTGAAGCATGCCAAGTGCCCATAGGGAGTAAGAGTACACCTTTATATAGAGAGAGAGAGACAGAATACAACAGAGTAGTACAAAGTTCACTGTAGCACCCTCTCTAGTGACAGTGACTATGTGTTGATATGTACCTGATTCGCAAGTGTTGTTACCATGTTGTTATGCTCACAATTTGGGTAAATCATGTGAAATGAATCCTTATAGAATTCTTGTGGTGCACAGGTCGCAGCTTGTTTGGAATATCTTCCAGTATGATTTTTACAAAGCTCCAGAAGTTTGTTTAAAAAGTTCTAGTAGAGTTTTGAGCAGACAAAAAAAACAGAGTAGTGCAGTCAAACTTTGCAGAGTCACCCTGTCTAGTTTTGTCAAGGTGCTGCCCGATGCCCGAAGAACAGAGTAGTACAGTCAAAGTTCACTGTAGCACCCTCTCTAATAACAGTGATTATGTGTTCCTTCGTACCTTCACTTCTGTTCGTAATGAACTAGTTTCCTGAAGGCTGATTATCCCCCATGCTATTCTGTACTTCTTCAGAAGTTTGGTCTTTAAAAAGTCCTACAGCTTGTTCGGTATGTCATCAAACAGAATTTGCTCAAAAAGATTAACACAATTCTTGTAAAAGAATTGAGTAGACAGAAGAACACAGTAGTGCAATCAAAGTCTACTTTATCACCCTGTCTAATGGCAGCGAGTATGTGGTATGAACAAGTTGTTTTAAGTCTTGTTTTCAACCATTGCTATCCCGTACTTCTGAAGTTTGGTCTTTAATAGGTTACAAAGCTGGTTTGGACCATCAGCAAATAGGATGCGCACCAGACTCCAGAAGTTTTCCTGATCATTTGATAGAGTGACCGAATTAATGATGTCTGCCAAGGTGGGCCACTCATAGATGACAAATTGACGGACTCTTCAACGTAAGCACACGGCTTCTTTGTGAACATGCTTTCTGGATCTTGTTGCTTTGTTTGGCAATCTGGATAAGTCATATATTTGTTGTTACCGTGTTGGTATGCTCACAATGTGACTAATTCCTGTGAAATGAATCCTTATAGAATTCTTTTGGTGCACAGATCACAGCTTATTTGGGACATCTTCCAGTATGATTTTTACCAAGCTCCAGAAGTTTGTTAAAAAAGTTCTAGGGGTAGTAGTAGTAGTAGTAGTGTTGTTACCGTGTTGGTATGCTCACAATGTGGATAAATCCTGTGTAATGAATCCTTATACAATTCTTGTGGTGCACAGATCACAGCTTATTTGGGACATCTTCCAGTATGATTTTTTTACCAAGCTCCAGAAGTATTGAGCAGACATAAGAACAGAGTTGTACAGTCAAACTTTGTTTAAAACCCCCCCCCCCCATGTAGCATTATTGTTGTGATGCTTCGTCACGTTGCTTTCTGCTAAAATGCTTGTGAACTTCTGTCCACGTCCATCTATCACCATGTGTCCATGTCCAGAATTGCTAGCAGCACACTAGTAAAGGTGGTTGGAAATGGACTTGGTCAACACCACTGCTGTGTTGTTGTCGTTGATGTGGAAGTATTGTGTCAGCTTTTTGATGCGGTTCCTTGTCATCACAGCCATGATTCCACGGGGTAGTCACCAGAAGACCTGTAGTTGTCAATTTCCGGCAGTACGTGAACCCCCATCAAGATATTCAATGAAATTTAGACCTTCATCTCGGCTACGGTTTGTCATACCAAGAAAGATCACGGACGCCTCTGGCTGCCTGGCACTGGGCAGCATAACGATTCGTTTCCGTGACTAGGTGTAAGATCATGTCAACGGTGATAAGTAGCATACAGTATGCCAGCTCTGAGGCGCCCGAGAGTAACATATTCCTCGGCGCTGTCGGTTGAGTGAACGGTGAAATGTTGATGCTGTGGATCTCGTCAGAAGAATCGCCGCCGGCATCACCACCACCGCCAACATCGTTCTTATCATGATCAGCGCTGTCAGAAATATTGTCATCAAAGCTGATGTCGTTGTCAGTGTCACTGTTGACAGTGTCGTGTAGCCTCTCAACAATTCTGCTTACAATCAAAGTCTACTATATCACCATGTCTAATGGCAGTGAGTATGTGGTATGAACATGTTGTTTGATATCTGGTTTTGAACCATTGCTATCCTGTACTTCTCCTGAAGTTTGGTCTTTAATAGGTTACAAAGCTGGTTTGGACCATCAGCAAATAGGATGCGCACCAGACTCTAGAAGTTTTCCTGATCATTTGATTGAGTGACCGAATTGATGATGTCTGACAATGTGGTCCACTCATAGATGACAAATTGACGGACTCTTCAACATAAACACACGGCTTCTTTGTGCACATACTTTCTGGATCTTGTTGCTTTGTTTAGCAATCTGGATAAGTCATATAATCATATATGTGTTGCTACCGTGTTATTGCACTCAAAATGTGGATAAATCATGGGAAATGAATCCTTATTGAATTCTTGTGGTGCACAGGTCGCAGCTTATTGGGAACATCTTCCAGTATTATCTTTACAAAGCTCCAGAAGTTTGTTAAAAAAAGTTCTGAAACCTTGAACATATGTGTACAGTATATGCATATTATGTTTGCACAACACCCAAGATAACGTAAAAAATTAAAATCTATTTTGGTGAGTTTTTAAAGTATACATGGCTGAACATAGTAATGCCAACTAGTTGACCATAGCATTTTTACTTCCAGAGTGTGTCTCACATTGAATGTCTCAGATGGCCAACATTCTGATACCTTGACATATGTAACCGGCCACGGCAAAATGAGAGACTTCTCGAAAAAATTCATGTTCCGTTTTTTTGTGTATTCGTGTATTCATAGGAAAAGAATGATGCAACTTACATAAAAAAATTGCATTATTGACGAAGTTATGGCAATTTTAAATCAAATAATGTGGAAAATGCAGTTCTGAGAAAAACGAGTTTAAAGATTGAGGACTTTTTGCAGCTTCAATATTTAGGTATATTGCTGTTTTGTAGCAGTAAATGCTCACCAATTGTCTTTAAATTTTGCATACATGCTTAGCATTCATTTCTATACAAATCGTGTCGCATATCATGTTCAATTTAAGTTAAATTAATTAATTAATATTAATTAATAATTAATGCATGTATTTCAAATCATGTAGACTAATATGCAATATAACACAATGATTTATTATACAGAAGTTATAATAGACATACATTGCAAATAAGACAAATTACTAAATCAAGATATGCACACACCAGTAATTAAAAACATAATTAAAGACGGCCGCCTAATTAAAACAAATTAAAAAACGTAAATATCTAACAATAACAGAAAATATGCACTATTCCAAGATATGCAATTAATTGTAAAGGGAAAGTTGCATACAGTGCCACAAAGTTTAATTACTATGATAATACATACATTATAATAATATTGTATATTATTATTGTGTAATGCAAACAATTAATTATAAAAAGCCTAACCAGCTACAGATGGGCCACAACAGCAGGAATTATATTGAAGGAAATACATCAAAATGATACATCAGACTAATAATAATACTTCTGAAATACAAAATGCACGTAACACCATGTTAGACATAATTATTAATACTTATAATCTATAAAAATTAATTAGTCAACATTTTAATACTATAAATTCCGAGTAATTTGAATAGTGTCATCCATGGTATCAAACTAAATGGTAAAACATTCACATTTTAGACATATTATTCCCCCTAGCATGTACACTACTTTATCGCTTCTTCCCACGGAGAAGCCGGCCACCATCGGTTCGCTTCCTCTTGGACGGTCCAGCCTCTGGTTCTGGCTGCACTGTCATGGTCGATGTTGTCGGAGGCGGACACACAAGGTCCTCCGTGCCCTCACGACAGAACTCACGGATCTCGCCATACAAGTAGTTCTGCCTCTCCATGGACAGCCCTTGCGGCCGGATGATCGGAGGCAATCCCTTGGGGAGCGAGCCCTTCCCGACCACAACATTCTTTGCAGGACTGTCCGAGTAGTCTCGAACCACCAGGGTGTCAGGAGCATCAGCTGTCGCTGTGCAGTGACAGCAGGCCAGGTATCTTGCGGAAGTGGCCGTCGAGAAAACCGGCCCAGTCATAGCACTGCACCAAGGGCTGGCCGCCCTGCGTGCCGACAAGCTGGGACATGTTGCACACACTTGATGTCGTGCACACATTCTGGATGTCCTCCAGTGACGAAATGAAAGTGCACCGAGCCAGTCGCTTGAGCAGTCCGAAGCACCAGTCCGGTGCAAACTTGGTATGGCCGGCCACCATGAAACTGATGCCGACAGAACTGTTCAGGCCAGTCGCGACACGCCACATCAAATATCGCATCATATGATTGTTCTTGTTCTGGCCTGAACAGTTGTCGGCATGGAGCTGGAGGTTCGCTTCGCCCACACCATACGTGGCGAGGAAATGGTGGACCAGCGAAATGACCACATTGGCCCCCTTGCCGACCGAACTTGCCTCGTCGATCAAGTAGTTTACTTGGCGGCTCACTCCCTCGGCATGGATACCGAACAGCTGTACTTTCCGTGCCGTTTTGAAGAAAATCGGTCCGGGTTGAAGTGGGTTAGCAGGGTAGTGGAGCTGTTGCGCAAAATCGAAACTGTAGTGGAAGGTTGCCGGAGGGTTGTCAGATCTGCCGAGCTCGGTGATGTGGAGAGCCTCAGCTGCTGCCTTCGACTCTGCACACATGCGCTGGTAGGCCGACCTCTCGGTGGTCGCCTGGCGCACGTGTTCCTCCTGCTTCAGCAGTGTCGCAGACTTCATTTCCTCGGGGATGTTGACGGCACGCAGGATGTGGCTGTTGTTTCGCTGGCAGACCCAGCACAAGTCAGACATGGGTCTCCCAACGACGACGTATGGAACGAGCTGTGTCCACAGGGAGCGGAATGAAGACAGGCGGACAACACGCTGGCCCGGTGGGGATGCTGTCTTGTACTGCCGCCACAACTCTGCTTTAGAGACGCTTGTTGGCAGCACCTGCAACACAAGACATGCTTGTTTAAAATATCTAGAAATTTGTTGTTTTATGTCTAATAATTACATGTGTGTATGTGTGTATAGTAATTATTGTATATATTTTTTTATAATGATTTTATTTTTCATCATTATTAATTTATTATAACAATTATTATTATATACATATTATTATTTATTCTCTTCCTTTTTTTACAGTTGTGAATGTGTACATTATAATGATTATTAGTGGGAACAGTGGCCAGTGCCCAGCGAAGTGCGAAGACGAAACACGAATCGAAAAATTTGAATGCGGTTAGCAAAGCCAAAAGAATCCGGTGGTCGACCATAACAACTTACCCGGCCACTGTCATAGGTGAAATAATCAATGACGAAATCCCGTAGTCCCTCGACGTTCAATCCGCTTTTGCTAGCTTCATTTAGAAGATAAGTGATCCGTTTCTCTTTGTCTGCCATCTCGAACTTGCACAAAGAATATCACCGGAAGTTGTAATGTTTGGGTTTCTCTCGGCCATTAACCAATCACCGTCTCGGAATATGGTCACGAGGTGACGCTTTGTCCAAAAATGGGAGGTTTATGACGTCGGGGAAACTCGTTCTGATAAAATAACTATGGGAAATCCTACTTAAATCTGACATCATCGCCTAGAATAGAAACAGCCGCTTCCGGGGATATCCAAGATGGCTAGGTCGCTGAAAATTTTCATTCAAAAATAACGCTGGACAAATCGTCCAAATCTGTGCAAAAACATTTCCATCTGTTAAAATCAAGTTTGACAGGTCTCACTAAACTACAAAATAAACACTTATATGCAATTTTCACGTTAGCTGTGCTGGTAAATTGTGGACAAGTGATTAAATTACCAATTATCGTTCAAATAATGTTTTTTTTTTTAAATAGTGAAATGTTTTTGCTCGTATATCTGAATGAAGCTTAGCGAGAAGTCTCTCATTTTGCCGTGGCCGGTCACATATGTGTACAGTATATGCATATTATCTGGAATAATATATGATGAACAGTAACAAAATAATGTAATTTTTTACCCCTACTCACTTCTAGTGTGATGGATATTTTTTGGCCAAGAACGTGATTTTGATCAAATGGCTTTCAACAATTGTAATACAACAACAAATAAATGAACAAATAAAAGAAGAACAGCAGAATGTTAAAAAATTACACCATTTACAAAGGTTTATAGAGCTAACTAGAAAGTGCCAGCCACATAAGATGGTCCTTCCCGACTCTGGTCCCTAGCACTTTTCTGCTTCCGCTTCCCAGCACGGCCCTTTCGAGCCACCTAGTGGACTATCAAAAACTACTTAAATGGTTTGAGTCTTTTGAGAACATTTTAAATTACCCGAAATGAAATAGTGAAACAAAACAATGAAAACACGGTTTAAGACGGTTCAGAACAAGTCAGGATTGACCGATTCTGGATAAACTGAACCAGGGTAAAATTAATCAGTACTCAGAACTACCAAATATAAAGTTCTCTAGCCCAAAGGGTACATTTCTCCTTTGCATGTGTGTGATTAAAATGACTAAGGCATGCATGACGCTAACAATGGCGTTAACACGAACTTTACGACTGTGCAGCTGATCTTGCGCACAGCTATAATTACCGTAAATACTGAATAAAGGTGACGGCCTAATGCCAGACACAAATGTCACAGGGTTGCGCTTAGATACCACTGCGTTGTTGTTTTTTTTATCAAATTCCGCCTTCTTCTCGGTGATAGTGGGGACTCGAAATCCTTTGCTCAAAATACCGGAAGCAATTTCAGACAATTGATGTTCCCCGCCAAGGATTAGTTGCAGATTCTTTTGAGATCCGAAAAGAGACGTGCTGGTTTCATCATCTAGGTGTTGAGGCTGAATGCCTCATCGCCAACAATTACAAACAGTACATTGCGTATATTATACATCCTGGTAAGGGGCATTCAGATGGAATCCCAGGGGTGCTATTTTCCAGAGTTGCTGCCATTGTTGAATTTCCAAACAACCCAGTGTCGCACCATCTTCCTTTTGTTCCAACGTCAACGATCAGCGACTTAATACTGCATACATCACAGTTTAGTTAATTTGGTATAAACAGTGGTCATATCGTGCTTTTATTTTAAAGGAAATGTCTTTAAATTCCTTAATTTTTGACCCAACTGTTATTCCTTTCATGCTGTGACAATTCAAGAGTTTGTGTTAGAATTATGAGACGGTTATTATGACTTGACACTCTATACAAGTCACCAGTCATTCAGTTGTAGGATGTCGCTTCATCATCATAGACATCAACGAACCTTCGGAAGTTCTTTTGGGATTGTTATGGTCACGTTTTGTCGCTTCATTTTCGTAGATATTACATTACAGGCACTTGTTTCTACCATACTGCCATGAAAGTAAATGGATGTGACTATTGTTGCTCTGTACCTGTTACATTTATGTTCATAATGAAAAAATTTCCTTACGTCTGGTTTTCACCCCATGCTACGTTGAACTGTTGGGGAGCTTTTAAACAGCTCACAGAACTTGTTGGGTACATCTTCCAGTAGGATTTTCACGAGGCTCCAGAAGTTTGTTAACCAAATTCTAGTAGAGGTTTTAGCAGACAGAAGAACAGAGTCGAACAGTCAAACTTTACAGTGTCGCCCTGTCTAATTACATCGACCGTGAGTTCATCTGTATCTGATACATTTGCATTCATAATGATCAATTTTCCTTACGTCTGGTTATTGCCCCATACTATGTTGAACTGTTGGGGAATTTGTTCTTAAACAGGTCACAGAACTTGTTCGGTACATCTTCAAGGATGATTTTTACCAGGCTCCAGATCTTTATAAACATTCTAGTTGTGCTGTCAATCTTTAGTGTTATCCTGTCTAATTACAATGACTATGATGTTGTATTGATATTTATGTGTTACGTTTGCATTAAACTTTTGGGGCATTTGTTCTTAAACAGGTCACAAAGCTTGTTTGACACATCGTCAAACAGGATGTGTACGTTTGTGGTGAGTAAGTTTCCTAAAGTGAAGTTTTCACCCCACGCTAACCAGTATTTCTGAAGTTTGATCTTTAATAAGTCACATAGCTTGTATGGTACATCTTCAAATAGGATGTTCACCAGGCTCCAGATATGAAAATACTAACCTCAATAATGTTTCAAATCATGCATAAGAAAAGCTAACGTGTAATTGTAATCATGTAATAAAATATGAATCACCTGATGTTTACAATTCCATTCTGGTTGGAGGACAAGCCAATTCATTTGGGTGGTGCCGCTTCTGGGATGTATTTGTTTAACAAAATGTAAATTTTGTCCGCAGTTGGCAATGTTGTTACAATGATGAGACAAAGCGATAAAAGTCAGTAGAACAAGGTCGTGCAGTCAAATCGTTTCTTTGGACAGTAAATTGTTGAGTAATACCCTGTCTAATGACAATGATTAACTGTTGCTCTGTACCTGATAGTGATACATTTGCATTCATAATAAAAAAAATTCCATACGTCTGGTTTTCACCCCATGCTATGTTAAACTGTGGGGGAATTTGTTCTTAAGGTGATTGACTGGTGGGAAAAAAATCTTTTATTTGTTTACCAATCAAGTTGAAATTTTTACAGTATGCTAATGTGGGTAAGTGTAATATTCCATATTTTTACAGATTTTTTATGCGTAATGGTAATGGGCAGTCCAAATGCAATGAAAAGTGGTGTACATACACTTGAAATGATACTGATAGTCCCCAAAGAGGGATATAGCAATAACATAAAAAAAACTTATTTTTCATACATTTTACAAGTATGCCATAATAAAAATTAGCAATGACAGTCGACATTCACAGCAAACTTTCAGAATAACATGTACCTAACAAAACGGCTCTATCATACCGAGCCACCTTGTGAGCCTGCCTTGCCTCCTTTGTGCTGACTTGTGCCTGGCGCAGTGACTGTCTCAGGCATTGTGCATCAGCTTTCTGGGCTGATGCCACCATCCGTGTGCCAGGCATGATGTCCATTGCATCGCACAGCTTGCATAAGGTGAGTTCGACACCACTGTTGAACTCGCAGATGGCAGAACACACAGCCACAGTCAATCTTTTGAGGCCAACGAAACCGGTCTTCAGGCATTTAGCCCAGATCTTCGAATGAAGAGATTCATTGGCATTCTGCGTCTCCCCTCTCACACACCGACCGAGAAGACTGGGATAGCCGAGCCGCACATACACTTCCTTCACATGATGTTCCACCTTGGGTGAGAGCGACATGCCGATGTTGTCGCGGTGAGGGCCGGGTGCCTAGCCAGTAGCCTGGGTTCACATGAAGAAACACCAACTACCCGCACCGGCAGGACACCGGTCATGCTGTGGGTCATCATCAGTTGAGATGGCATGGTAGAATGTCGCGAACACAGCATCAGTCATGGCACCCTTCTTTTTGCTCTCCGTTATGAGCTTGCAGAGAGCCGTACCGAGTCGCTTTGACACATGGTTTACACATTCTTCCTTCTCAATCGGAGTATCGCCATACACCTGCTTGGTTGGGGTCTCCGTCAGACAAGAGGGTTGTGTAACGGAACCCAAACTTGTCGATGGAACGTTCCCACAGCTGCACAGCAGTACCCGCCTCCATCCCGCCGTATGAGCCGCTGTTATGTTGCAGTTTCGGTGTGCAGCCTTCCATGTCTTATATTTGTCTGTGTCTTCACCACCATAGCACGCAACGGCACCAGCACAACTGTGACAGTAAAGCAACAATATACTTGAAGCATGCCAAGTGCCCATAGGGAGTAAGAGTACACCTTTATATAGAGAGAGAGAGAGACAGAATACAACAGAGTAGTACAAAGTTCACTGTAGCACCCTCTCTAGTGACAGTGACTATGTGTTGATATTTACCTGATTCGCATGTGTTGTTACCATGTTGTTATGCTCACAATTTGGGTAAATCATGTGAAATGAATCCTTATAGAATTCTTGTGGTGCACAGGTCGCAGCTTGTTTGGAACATCTTCCAGTATGATTTTTACAAAGCTCCAGAAGTTTGTTAAAAAAGTTCTAGTAGAGTTTTGAGCAGACAAAAAACAGAGTAGTGCAGTCAAACTTTGCAGAGTCGCCCTGTCTAGTTTTGTCAAGGTGCTGCCCGATGCCCGAAGAACAGAGTAGTACAGTCAAAGTTCACTGTAGCACCCTCTCTAATAACAGTGATTATGTGTTCCTACGTACCTGATTCACTTCTGTTCGTAATGAACTAGTTTCCTGAAGGCTGATTATCCCCCATACTATTCTGTACTTCTTCAGAAGTTTGGTCCTACAGCTTGTTCGGTATGTCATCAAATAAAATTTGCTCAAAAAGATTATTAAATCAATTCTTGTAAAAGAATTGAGTAGACAGAAGAACATAGTAGTGCAATCAAAGTCTACTTTATCACCCTGTCTAATGGCAGCGAGTATGTGGTATGAACAAGTTGTTTTAAGTCTTGTTTTCAATCATTGCTATCCTGTACTTCTGAAGTTTGGTCTTTAATAGGTTACAAAGCTGGTTTGGACCATCAGCAAATAGGATGCGCACCAGACTCCAGAAGTTTTCCTGATCATTTGATAGAGTGACCGAATTGATGATGTCTGCCAAGGTGGGCCACTCATAGATGACAAATTGACGGACTCTTCAACGTAAGCACACGGCTTCTTTGTGAACATGCTTTCTGGATCTTGTTGCTTTGTTTGGCAATCTGGATAAGTCATATATGTGTTGTTACCATGTTGGTATGCTCACAATGTGACTAATTCCTGTGAAATGAATCCTTATAGAATTCTTGTGGTGCACAGGTCACAGCTTATTTGGGACATCTTCCAGTATGATTTTTACCAAGCTCCAGAAGTTTGTGAAAAAAAAGTTCTAGGGGTAATAGAGTATTGAGCAAACATAAGAACAGAGTTGTACAGTCAAACTTTGTTAACCCCCCCCCCCCCATGTAGCACCATTGTTGTGATGCTGCGTCACGTTGCTTTCTGCCAAAATGCTTGTGAACTTCTGTCCACGTCCATCATGAATGGTGACTGCATGTCAAGATATAGATGTCTACTTATCTATCATCATGTGTCCATGTCCAGAATTGCTAGCAGCACACTAGTAAAGGTGGTTGGAAATGGACTTGGTCAAAACCACTGCTGTGTTGTTGTCATTGATGTGGAAGTATTGTGTCAGCTTTTTGATGCGTTTCCTTGTCATCACAGCCATGATTCCATGAGGTAGTCACCAGAAGACCAGTAGTTGTCAATTTCCGGCAGTACGTGAACTCCCATCAAGATATTCAATGAAATTTAGACCTTCATCTCGGCTACCAAGAAAGATCACGGACACTTCTGGCTGCCTGGCACAGTGATAAGTAGCATACTGTATGCCAGCTCTGAGGCGCCCGAGAGTAACATATTCCTCGGTGCTATCGGTTGAGTGAACAGTGAAATGTTGATGCTGTGGATCTCGTCAGAAGAATCGCCGCCGGCATCACCACCACCGCCAACATCGTTCTTATCATGATCATCGCCATCAGAAATATTGTCATCAAGGCTGATGTCGCTGTCAGTGTCACTGTTGACAGTGTCGTGTTGCCTCTCAACGATTCTGCTTACAATCAAAGTCTACTATATCACCATGTCTAATGGCAGTGAGTATGTGGTATGAACATGTTGTTTGATATCTGGTTTTGAACCATTGCTACTTCTGGAGTTTGGTCTTTAGTAGGTTACAAAGCTGTTTTGGACCATCAGCAAATAGGATGTGCACCAGACTCCAGAAGTTTTCCTGATCATTTGATTGAGTGACCGAATAGATGATGTCTGACAAGGTGGGCATAGATGACAAATTGATGGACTCTTCAACATAAACACACAGCTTCTTTGTGCACATGCTTTCTGGATCTAGTTGCTTTGTTTGGCAATCTGGACAAGTCATATAATCATATATGTGTTGCTACCGTGTTATTGCGCTCAAAATGTGGATAAATCATGGGAAATGAATCCTTATTGAATTCTTGTGGTGCACAGGTCGCAGCTTATTGGGAACATCTTCCAGTATGATCTTTACAAAGCTCCAGAAGTTGGTTAAAAAAAGTTCTAGTAGAGTTTTGAGCAGACAAAAAACAGAGTAGTGCAGTCAAACTTTGCAGAGTTGCCCTGTCTAGTTTTGTCAAGGTGCTGCCCGGTAGTTCATTTGACTGCACTGTGGCAACACAGGCAAACATATAAAAGCCAGCCGCATTTCTGATGTCGGTATACAAACAAGCTGATTTGACACAAGTGAGTGTCTCATTTCTTACCTCTATACCACTAGTCACCTAGTCACAAGCGTCCCCCCTTACTGCATTCAGGGTTAGCGTGATGACATCAATAACCACTTTAATAGAAAGAACTCACTTCACTCAGAAGATTCCAGGTAATCTCGTTATGAGTTTAATCAGACAAAAGATGATACTGTTACATAGACAGTTGTTTCTGTTGTCCAAGACTACATGATGACAGATCTATGCATAGTCGTATTTCCAGCGCGCTCCTCCTAAATCATGCACTGCTAGAGTATATATTCAGTTATACACCTACATGTACATTCCTAGCAGCCACAGTCTGACCATCTCGGTTCCACTTCTTTGGCATTACCAATATGCACCCATGCTCTGACTGGTCAACCAAGATCCTCTCTGGGAAGACATCCTTGCTGTGACTAATATTATGCTAATGACTGCACCCTGGGCAAGCTGGTGGTCAAAGGTGGTGGTCAACTAGAAAGCTGAGATTACTTGTTTGACTTGTTCTTATTAATGGAATTTAGTTTAAACAATTAATTAAATAAGAGGCGAGTAATAACAAGAATCTTATCAATGTGAACAGAGGTGTACTGTCAAAGTGTGCATTGTCACCTGGTCTAATGGGTACCATCTCTTGGGAGTAGGCATGTCCAGGTATTTCTGAAACTGCTCGTTTGTTTGCACAACACCCAAGATAATGTAAAAATTTTAAATCTGTTTTGGTGAGTTTTTAAAGTATACATGGCTGAACATAGTAATGTCAACCAGATGACCAACATTCTGATACCTTGAACATATGTGTACAGTATATGCATATTATGTTTGCACAACACCCAAAATAATGTAAAAAAAATTTAATGGCTTACAACAATTGTAATACAACAACAAATAAATGAACAAATAAAAGAAGAACAGCAGAATGTTAAAATTTTACACCATTTACAAAGGTTTATAGAGCTAACTAGAAAGTGCCGGCCACATAAGATGGTCCTTCCCGACTTTGGTCTCTAACACTTTTCTGCTTCCGCTTCTCAGCGCGGCCCTTTCGAGCCACCTTAGCAGAACTAGTGCTGGCACGATCCGACTGGAGAATGCGCTGACGGTCATTCTTCTCCACATATGCCTGGCTCACCTCGTTCACTTCAATGGCCAGCAACTCCATCACCTGGGTGAGCTGACACGCACCACCATTGAAGCAGCTGACTGTTCGCGCAAACAGCACCATGCAACTTGGCCTGCCCAATAAAAACCGTCTTTGAGCATCGGCTCCAGTTGACGGAGTGGAGGGACTCATTGCTGTTTTGCCTTTGACAGGGTGCTTGAGTAGGTTCGGGTCAGACATCCGCTTGTACACTGGAACCATGGTTTCGGCAACATCGTAGGCGATCGGGTACTTGATGTTGCCCTCATGTGGTGGTGGTTACTGGTCTGAAGCACCAGGACTGTGGGCAACGAGTGTGTTGAGGATCGTCATCGGTGCTCATGCAGTGGAACAGAGTCGCCCACACTCTGCTCCGCATGCTGTCCTCATCACCACTGTCCATGATTGCACCGCGGTAATACTGCTGCAGCTTCAGTGTTTTTTGTTTCGTGAAGCGACCCAGTCCACGTCCACCAAGCTTCCCCAGCTTCGACAGCTTGAGAAGAGCCGTTCCCATGTGCTTGTGGGCATGGTTCGCGCACTCTTCTCTCTCGATGGTGATGTCAGATCCGTACGGCTCCAGGTCGACAACAGCTTGGTATGCCTTGGAGTCGCCATCCCCGAGCATGCCCGTGTACATCAGACCGCGGGTGTGTACTGAACGCGACCACAAACACTTCGCCACTTCCATCACGTTCGAACTTCCCCCCGTGGTAGTTCACAGAGCAGTCGTCTCGGTGGGTGGCGTACCACTCAGTGTCTGCCCCAAGCTGTGCCTTCTTCAGGCTGCAACTATGACAGTACTTGGGACAGTACTTCATAGTCCACCACCAGCCCCATCATGATGTCGATGACAGCCGCCACCATGCATAGACATGTGGTCTCGCTTTTGCCACGTCCCGTCAAAGCTGACAGTGATGAACATGGGGTTATCATCTATGTCGCCAGGATTGGTGGCACTGTGCACTGTCAGACATTCCCCACCCAAGCGTGTGCAATCAAAGTTCATAGTGTCGCCATATCTAATTACAATAATTATGTGTGGATGAACACATTTGTTTGAAGTCTGGTTTTCAACCATTGCTATACTGTAATAAGTTTTCAACCATTGCTATACTGTACTTCTCTTGAAGTTTAGTCTTTAATAAGTAACAAAGCTTGTTCAGAACATCATCAAATAAGAGGCGTACCAGACTCCAGAAGTTTTCAACCATTGCTATACTGTACTTCTCTTGAAGTTTAGTCTTTAATAAGTAACAAAGCTTGTTCAGAACATCATCAAATAAGATGCGTACCAGACTCCAGAAGTATTCATGATCATTTGACAGATTGACCGACTTATATTTCAAATCTGAATGTATAAATATCAAGAACATTTAAAACCATGCACGAGAAAGACTAACATGTAATCATAATCATGTAATAACATGTCAACTTTTGCCTTCCCTCCAGCACGAATGATTGATCATGACGTCAATGTGGCCATTCAATGCCAAAATAATACACTTTATATGTATTAGTGCTTACTTCCATTCTTTGATGAGGCAGCCTTGTCATTCTTATGTACATGTACATGCATATACATCATCACAGATGATTTTCACCAGGCACCAAAACTTCTCTTCCTCATTGGTTAGTTTTGTCAACTTCATCGACATTGAATTAAAATAATAATATCAGAAAATACTCTTTATGCTGCCCTCTGCTTACAGCATGTAGCACATCATTACTGCCCACTTGCAACAATACCAATGCTAGGTTTGTGTGTGTGATTGCTGGCTCGCGTGCATATGTGGGATTTGTGCAGACGTGCAGCTACAGGCATCCTTAGAAGACAAAAATACACGTTTGCCTTGTTTATTGATGTGACAATTAAAACACTGAATTAACAGGGGCCACTCCATTGTGACTTTTGCATGGTTTGTGAACATTTACCTTCGTGGTTGTCCACTTGTACTTGTGACATTTTGTAATAGAATTCTAGTAGCAGAATTGTACAGATAGTAGAATAGTGTCATACAGTGTAGAGTCGCCCTGTCCAGTTTTGTCAAGGTGTATCCTGGTAGTTGATTTGACTGCACTGTGCCGACACAGGCAGACATATTATAAATGTTACACCCGTTGCAATGGGTTTGTCATTTGTAGATAATATTCAGAGAGATTCCAAGTCCGTCTTGACTTTGGGTGAATTTATTAAACAGACAAAGGAACGACACAGTCACAGTCAGCTTGTCTCTACATAATTGCTCATCTTTCTTCCCTCTGCAGTTCTTCTTAGAGGGGAACTCTACGTTAACACAGCTTCGTCTTTGTTGGCTATCAAGCCAGCATATAACATTACGTAGTCCTGATCTGAGTCCTGCTATTTCCCTACTACTACGCCTCTAGATTACATTGCTGACAATTGAAGTAACCACTTACAATATGCATGAAATAGTCTAAACAACATAGTTACCATATCTTATAGAATCACAATAACACAGCTAAAAGATATGCGATACGAACAATACCACAACTTTGCATCATATAAGTAACGTTGTACATCTGTACTACCATATGTATCGACAGTCCTGTGGACAACAATAATACATTAATAAATTAGGCATATTTGACATGGCAGGGTCAGAGATTTGTCTCAGCAGAACTTGACAACTGTGACAAAGGGTAACTTGTACAGCAATCAAAACCAGTGACAGTATAAACCATCATGAGGTAGTTTGTACCTCCCATTCTTGAGGTAAAAACAACATGACCACCTATGGTACCAATACAAGTTCTATCACACCTCTTGTCCGGCCAAACCAGATTATGGTGCCCAAAAACATGATATATACAGGGTAGGTCATGGGTTAGGCAAGATGGTGCTTGTCGTCAGCAAGACATCTTTTAACCTAGTATGCTGTCGTCTACATCTGTCGTTAGGTAGACTAGAAGAAATATGCACTTTCTCCAGAACCTGTGGTCTATTTGATAGCTAGTTTGTACCATTTAACAACGTATAACATGTTAATAAATTTCCACAGCCATTGACTGGTTTTTGCAGTCAATCCGGCTGTAACGATTCCATGGATTAACCTAATTTTGCTTGGAAAACACCACATGACATACTCTGCTGTAATGTCAAGTTACCATTAAGCAGTTATAGTGTCTGCCCCGGGAATCTGGGGGTCCTTAGACGACTCCTTTGCTATTGGCAGGCAGTTCATCTGCCATGAACAATAACACCCTAGTAACGGGTAACCAGGTATACGTGGTCACGACCCTTGATAACTATAATACCTAATCAGACATAATGTTATAGTACTGATCAAGTGGGTGCCCCAACATATCTTAAAGAACATGTACAAATTACATGTGAGTAGTGCAGTTCATTTGAACTACAAGTAAAACATTCACTGTCATAATGGTCATTATGTAGCAGTGAATTCAACATTCATCCGAACAACGTTCAATCTAGTCAATTTACAACAATGTCCCAAAATCACTGCATGGTTTCTAACAAGGTGTCCTGCTTTTGTGTAACTATGGAAATGGTCGTATAACCATCCCCTAGGCTGATGTCTCGTTATTGTATACAATCACATCAGTCCGCCACAATAACTGCTACGCCCCTTCATTTAAGCCATGGATAAATTGGTCTTCATTGTAACGTGACAATATTCATCCCAAACATGTAACAGACAAAGTCCTATTTGAGCATGTAATTTCGGCGAATTAGCCTTACACATAATTAATATCTCAAACAAGCAAAATCATACACGTACGTATCAATGCGACCAAGAAACATCATACTGGATTCATACCAAGCTATGATCTATCAAGCGTTGTACAATTCCACTCACCATATTATGTATGTTAGTTGATGGTTCTAATTATTATGTTCTTGGGCAAATTGTCAACGTTCACGGTTCATAGTTGACTGAATTAATTGTCATTGTTCGGATTTCTCTGGATATCTTGTTGAAAAGCCTCCTTGTTCTGGCACATCCCTTCCGGCTATGGGGTCGTCATGATTATTCAGCTAGCCAGATCACGAAGGGTGAATCAGTAGGGATGTACATACCAGCCAGATACAGCGATCCACGTTCCACCTCGATGCATGTCCGCTTGACAGGATCCCGTGGCGTGTCTGCTGCTCAGTTGGCGTGTCTGCTGCTCGCGTTATGCTGGGCTCCCAGTCTGTGGAGTGTCCTGTCCTCCGACGTTGCCGGTTGGCTGCTCCAACTGCCTTGGGCCACTGCCTTTATCATCAGGAGTAGCCGCTTCAAGCATCGCAGCTATGACGGGAGCCATCCCAGTCCCGGGCAATCAGGTGGACGTACACCGCTTGCTGACAGCACCCTGTCGTCCATTATCGTATCTCGCATTTTGTTGGACATCTTCTTCAAAGTTGATGTGAACATGTAACATGCCCTTTTATCTGTTTAAATACCTGAGCATAGCTCGCCAAAATTAATGTTACACCTGTTGCAATGGGCTTGTCATTTATACATAATATTCAGAGAGATTCCAAGTCCATCTTGACTTTGCAAGATTTTTTGTCTTTACATCATTGCTAAGCATTAACACAGGTACGTCTTTGCTGGCTACTCAACATCGTCCTGATCTGAGACATGCTGTTTCCCTACTACTACGCCTCCCAGACTACAGCTGATTAGTTGCCTTTACAGCAGACGTTTCACATTCATTAACATCAAGTTAACATCGACAAAGTTCAGCAGTTATTGATTCTACCCACACGCAAGCTAATATATTCATTAGGCCATATCTTGACGGAAGTCAGTTCCCATCTGAGGACACAAGAACATGCCTAGCTCTTTACAATATGAACAAAGTTGTGCAGTCGAATTGTGCAGAGTCACCATGTCTAATGGGTACCTCTTGGGAGTAGGCATGTCCAGGTACTCCTGAAAAGTTACTTCAATCCATGCGTATGTGCATCTGCCAGGAACCCTTATCAACATGCATGTAAATAATAATAATATCAGAACACTCTATTTATGTCTTGTTCCTGGCATTGACAAGACATCGCATCAACTTGAATAAGTGACCACCAAGGGGCCGGTTTACCAAGCTGCGTCCAGACAGTTGTGTTGGCAACTCACCCTGAATAGTCATCAATCAGTTCATCTTTGTCGTTTATGTCGTCTGAATCAGAAGGTTCATCCCAGGCACCCTTGAATGGGAAAGAGGTGGAGCCTGGTAGGTATGACTGGCTGATTGGTCAATGTCTGATCGCGTGGCTGGCAGGATGTGCGGGTTACCATTTCCCGCCAATACATAACCCTACTTCGTTCAGGCCAGCCAAAACGCAATAACGAATAACAACATTATCTCGAAGATCCAGATAAGTCTCAACTTGTGAGAATCTTTATTCACAAAAACTAACCATATTACAAATTGCTGGATGCTTACCGACGCAGTTGTTAGGCAAAAACATATTTCCATTTTCCGTGTCATATGCGAGGCTGGAGGCCTGTCGAGTTAGGCGCATCAGCTTAATACTAACAAATTGGTAATATCAATCTTCCTGCAGTGCATACTGAGGTGCATCCCTGCAACTAATTTCTAGTATAACTCAAAGGTCCGCAGACAGGAGGACGTCTTTGTTCAGCATCCCGTCCTCCAATGCTGCATGTTGACTCCAATATAGAGTTAACTGATGAATTGTTGACACGTGCGCACTTTCCAGGACCAGTAAGCATTGTTCTGTTCGGAGGCCTACACATACTTGTTCAAACGCAAGGGACAAAACAGCAGTCCACATCTTAATACGGTGATGTACTCCTTAATGTCCCGGATATGTTTGTGGTTTTCTCGATTCTCCACAAATATGTGATTTTCCACAGTCACAGGTTTGTTCCTTGTATGCATAACAAGCTGTTTGTCATCACGCACCTGCTGAATCCAATGCTGGCTCATCTCCATATGTGGTTCTGTTGCGAAGCCAAAGATCTTGATGGCCCCCTAGATTGAATAGACCACATTCACCCTGTCGGCCGACCGGAATTGTGTGAAGAATGTGACTCTCGATGGCTTGCGAGCGCTCCATCGATGACCGTCTGGTCAAGTTGAGAGCATAGTGATCTGACAGCACAGAATAATTATTATTACTAACATTTATATAGCGCCATATATCCAGGGCCAGCCCATTCATAGGCGCGTAGACACATTCTAAAATGCTTCGCTCACTGAATTGAGCGAACGAACGTACGAGCGTAGCTGTTGCACTTTCTGTTGCAAGGTGACGTGAAAAGTAACAAATGAGTTTAAACTGAGAAAGCCACTGCAAGGGAAATTGCCTCCCATCTCTGTTGGCGCCAATGTCTGTTGGCGCCAGCATGAAGGACGTTTCTTGGGGCAGAAGCACTGCACACATCCCACCTCATTGCAGTAGAAGTATCGCGGTTGTCCACCTTCCGTCCATTCGGGTAGGCAATCCCCGGGGGTAGTCATCATGCGGGGTGGTGAACTGGCGAATGGCCAGTTGGGTTGTCAAAAGTGGGGGGCGGTCATCCCTCGGGGCAATGGACGGGAGAACGGCGTTTTGCTGGCTGCCTCCACTTCAGCCAGCTTCATCATTAAATGCTCTTGTCTGCAGATTACCTGCTCTAACGTGGAGTCGTTGGTCATTATTGGGAGTTGGTTTGCTGAAGGCAGGGGTACAACCCCAATCTCCGAGGCATGAAACAACAACCCTTCGCTCACTGAATTGAGCGACCCATGCCATAACTGCATCCAGGATCATCAGGTTGACCTGCTCAGTCATATTATCGTGGTTGATTGTAAGCCAACGGGTATGCTCGGACGAGTTCGTGGAAACATCAGTTGAATGACACGTCCATCTCATACGTTGACTGCTGTATCTGTTCAATGGTGTCTCGTATCGCAGCTGGTTCGTCGATATTGAGAGTTCGTGATGACATGAGTGCGAACTTGTGCTGAAGGAGTGGCATCTTGAGCAATATCGTCATGCACAGTGGTGTCGTTTATGAAACGTTCAACTTGTTTTTGTAATGGCCCTGCTATCGTAGAACTACCTCAATGACGCCCTCCTCTACCCAGTGGAATGCCAGTGAAATGTCATCCAACCACTAGCATGTTGCCGAAGCAGAAGAACCTTTGCACCATGTGGTCTGCTTGATCAATTTGTTAACCAATTTGGATTTCCGATACGTTGTGTGGTATGCAGGGAACTCTGGTTTTCTTGGGCGTATAACTATCAAACTGATTGACATCCATCTTCATGAACAAATTTCAGCCAGAATGGTTATATGATGACAGGTAATCGGTACTAAAGACTAATGTACATATCCTCAATTGGAGGAAATACGAACCTTAATGTTCAATTTGGAGCCGCGCCAGCGACAAACTTCAACTTTCTACGTAAGTGTTCGATCTTCCAGAGGGCCTCTCAAGGAAAGATGACACTAACTAATAATATTTCCAGTGAGTGTGAGATAAGGACAGTAATTAAGAAGACACAGTACATTATTTTTACGACTTTTTTATTGTGTATATAATGATAACACATAGTACAATGAAGTAGAAGGGTTTACAGGGATCTCTCCCACGCCAGAGGTCCACAGCTTATGGGTGTTTGACCACCGTGCCAGAGGCTACATGGATGACATGATGAACTTACGAGGATCTCTCCCACGCCAGAGGTCCACAAATTATGGGTGTTTGACCACCGTACCAGAGGCTACAAGGATGACATGATGTACTTACGGGGATCTCTCCCACGCCAGAGGTCCACAAATTATGGGTGTTTGACCACCGTACCAGAGGCTACATGGATGACATGATGAACTTATGGGGATCTCTCCCACGCCAGAGGTCCACAGCTTATGGGTGTTTGACCACCATGCCAGAGGCTACAAGGATGACATGATGAACTTATGGGGATCTCTCCCATGCCAGAGGTCCACAGCTTATGGGTGTTTGACCACCGTGCCAGAGGCTACAAGGATGACATGATGAACTTACGAGGATCTCTCCCACGCCAGAGGTCCACAAATTATGGGTGTTTGACCACCGTACCAGAGGCTACATGGATGACATGATGAACTTACGGGGATCTCTCCCACGCCAGAGTTCCACAAATTATGGGTGTTTGACCACCGTGCCAGAGGCTACAAGGATGACATGATGAACTTACGGGGATCTCTCCCACGCCAGAAGTCCACAGCTTACGGGTGTTTGACCACCGTGCCAGAGGCTACAAGGATGACATGATGAACTTACGAGGATCTCTCCCACGCCAGAGGTCCACAAATTATGGGTGTTTGACCACCGTACCAGAGGCTACATGGATGACATGATGAACTTACGGGGATCTCTCCCACGCCAGAGGTCCACAAATTATGGGTGTTTGACCACCGTGCCAGAGGCTACAAGGATGACATGATGAACTTACGGGGATCTCTCCCATGCCAGAAGTCCACAGCTTACGGGTGTTTGACCACCGTGCCAGAGGCTACAAGGATCACATGATGAACTTACGAGGATCTCTCCCACGCCAGAGGTCCACAAATTATGGGTGTTTGACCACCGTACCAGAGGCTACATGGATGACATGATGAACTTACGGGGATCTCTCCCACGCCAGAGGTCCACAAATTATGGGTGTTTGACCACCGTGCCAGAGGCTACAAGGATGACATGATGAACTTACGAGGATCTCTCCCACGCCAGAGATCCAGATCTTACGGATGCGCATGCTTCGCGCCAGCTGCTCGTGTTCAATTATGTTGATGAAACTATTTGTTTTTATGGTATACACTTAATAATAAGATAAAACCGAAATGCATGTATCATACAAGTAATAATCAGATAAGACTGAAAGGCATGTATCATACAAGCAATAATAATATAAGACCGAAAGGCATGTATCATACAAGAAATAATAAGATAAGACCAAAAGGCATGTGTCATACAAGAAATAATCAGATAAGACCGAAAGGCATGTGTCATACAAGCAATAATAAGATAAGACCGAAAGGCATGTATCATACAAGTAATAATAATAATAATAAAATGACTTCAAAATCATATTCTTCATAATTCATTATTATGTGTCATATTTCATGAATATATCGATAATAATATCCTTTGTTTAATAACAGACAACCATAGGTCATTTAATGTTCATACATAATAAAGCATGTGCATAATAATAATATACAGTGTTTAATAACAGACCATTGTGTCATTAATGTTCTTACGTAATAAAGCGTGTAATAATAATTATGTCCATTGTTTCACCAGTTAATGAACATTTGGTTCCGGTTAATTTGGACCCCATGCAGATCTTTTATTAAATATCATCTCGCCAACTGATCAGCTACCAAAATGGCCCCAGTCAATTTCCTTCTGTTTACTAATCCCAATCTACCACATTTGGACGGAAATCCATTATAGCTTACCTCAGTTGGATGGAAGTCAGTAACCTTCCGGACACGAATGTGACCTGTCTCTTCAGGCAGTTAGGTTGACCTACATCATCAATCAATGGTATAACGTATCAGAAAGTTTATAGAGAACTTTAGAAACATAACCACACCACTGGCCACGCCCTGCGTAATAGGCGTTGCTCATTGCTATGACCTCGTCTTCTACTTTCTGCAGAGAAACAAACAGAAAAAACAACATACAGTTATAGTTTACACCACTTCTACTTCTGTCACTGTAATTGTGGTATGGTCCATTGTCGTATTTTTTATTCGTAACGTGGCCCTCGCACTACGGCTAAAGCATCGTAGTGGTCTTTGTCGTTTGTCAGTGTTTCATAAAAGTTTGCATCGAATGACAGCAACCAATTCATTACGTCATCAAAATATGTCACCCAAAGGTTCCTGTCTGTCCTCGAGTCCTGCAGTAACAGACGAACTACATTATGATATGTTGGCGATGTCTGCCATCCGTGGACCAGGCATCTGTCCACCATTGCTAGGAGATGACGCTTGCATGAAATACAACCATTTGTCCATGTCACCACGCAAGTGTTTCAACGACAACAGGTTGACAAATTGTATATTCATCGGTACTCACCGAAACCATTTCAGACAAGATACAACATTACGGCTGCAGCATCCACAGTCGCTTCGGCAGCCACATCAGACTGGTTGATCTTTGCTCTCCAGTGAATGCTGATATGACGCTCTGTAGAATTTTTACTAGGCCTGTGGCCAGTTTTTACACTACTGTGGTTGTAACCAATGGGTCATGTGTGGAGGGCGACATATCAACACCACACCATGGTCCCTTGCGAATGTGATTGCCTCCAGATTATTTGTGGCATGACCTGACCTGACGAAGTCATTAGTGACAGGTTTAATAATGTAAGATAAGATAATTATCTTACATTCATTGCACAAACCACTGTTACTGCTCTACACCTCTTCTTTGCATCTGCATAAAGCTTCCCAAAGTTGGATATCAAACAAATCATCAGGGAAATCGTCTTCTTCGTCATCAGAATTGGTGACAAACATATCGTCAACCCAGAGACCTGGGCTTATGTCTGGATCAGAACGTTCCATGCCAGCAGGAATCGCAGGAATTTCTCTCCTTGTAATTATTCTAGCAGAATTGAACAGACAAAAGAACAAGGTTGTGCACTCAGTCGCCCTTCTAGTGACATTAGGCTATATTGTTATTTCTTGTTCATCATGGTACAGAATATTCAACGTTGTAATGAATCCCGTGTAACCTACCAAGGTTTCTTGAGTAACATGGGCCACTCCATTGTGACTTTTACACAGTTTGTCAACACTTGCCGTCATGGTTTCCCCTTTGAACTTGTGACATTTTATAACAGAATTGAGCATACAAGAGAACAGGGTAATACAGTAAAACGTTGCTGGATGTTATGCACTAGTTGCTGCAGTATGTTGTATGCATGCCGCGAGCTTGTGTCATTGATGTTATGCACTAGTTGCTGCAGTATGTTGTATGCTTGCCGCGAGCTTGTGTCATTGATGTTATGCACTAGTTGCTGCAGTATGTTGTATGCATGCCGCGAGCTTGTGTCATTGTTATCATCATCAGGTTTCATCAGCATCAGGCTTGAGTAATTGTCACTATTGGGTTTCATGTAGCAGATACATCATTGTCTGTGGATGTTTTGACAGGTCACTTACACTGTGACCCCAGGGTCATACCCCATTCTCTCTTCCTCTGTCATTACCCGCGTTGTATACCAGTTGCTACCCGGATGTAGTGCCTGAATGCTGAGGTTGTGCCTTGGAGTCGGTACATATGTAGTTAACTTAACAGTTGCTAACCGGATGTGCTACCCGGATGTAGTGCCTGAATGCTGAGGTTGTGCCTTGGAGTCCGTACATGTGTAGTTAACTTAACAGTTGCTACCCGGATGTGCTACACGGATGTAGTGCCTGAATGCTGAGGTTGTGCCTTGGAGTCGGTACATGTGTAGTTAACTTAACAGTTGCTAACCGGATGTGCTACCCGGATGTAGTGCCTGAATGCTGAGGTTGTGCCTTGGAGTCGGTACATGTGTAGTTAACTTAACAGTTGCTAACCGGATGTGCTACCCGGATGTAGTGCCTGAATGCTGAGGTTGTGCCTTGGAGTCGGTACATGTGTAGTTAACTTAACAGTTGCTAACCGGATGTGCTACACGGATGTAGTGCCTGAATGCTGAGGTTGTGCCTTGGAGTCGGTACATGTGTAGTTAACTTAACAGTTGCTACACGGATGTGCTACACGGATGTAGTGCCTGAATGCTGAGGTTGTGCCTTGGAGTCGGTACATGTGTAGTTAACTTAACAGTTGCTAACCGGATGTAGTGCCTGAATGCTGAGGTTGTGCCTTGGAGTCGGTACATGTGTAGTTAACTTAACAGTTGCTACCCGGATGTGCTACATGGATGTAGTGCCTGAATGCTGAGGTTGTGCCTTGGAGTCGGTACATGTGTAGTTAACTTAACAGTTGCTAACCGGATGTGCTACACGGATGTAGTGCCTGAATGCTGAGGTTGTGCCTTGGAGTCGGTACATGTGTAGTTAACTTAGCAGTGGGAACATTTTAGTTGGTGGTTCAGGGATTTTCTATAGGTCTATGTATGTGTGTATATGTTACAGGCAAACTGTGAAATTGGTCATTTCCATAATGCCTCAAATTTGTAGGCATTACGCATAATGACTGCTTCACTGTAAATGCCTAAAAGCATAAGTTATTTTACGACATGTCTGGATTCTCGATGTAGTCATTTCGCGACATGACTGAATGAAGCAGTAATTACACATAATGCATAAAATGATATTTGTCCTTGTTGATGTCTGACTGGGTCAGAAGCTGTTGTGGGCATAAGTCAAACTGGTTGTGTGAGTATTTGTTCTTGAGAATCCCACTTTATACTTTAATGGTATACAGGTAATTTTGGTCAACAAAGACATAAGTCCTGGGTTGTTTGTTCCAGCAGAGATGCAGGAGTTGTCCACATAGCCATACCAAGACTTGTATGTCTCTATGCAGGACACACAATGCAATTCCTGGATACGAGTGAACATTGACTGGAACAATGGTCTTAGTTTCACAAACTTCTAGTAATTATGTCCTATCAGAATCAAAGGTTAAACTCTGCAGCATGGAAGCTACTGTAGCCACCTCTGTCACGGTGATGTTGTTTTCTTGAAGACTTCAGAAATATCTGTAGTGCCACCTGTTCCATGGCAGTGGAACTTAGTTGAGTTTCCCTCTTGCCCACAACAAAGACATAACCAAGTCCTGGGTTGTCTGTTCCAGCAGAGATGCAGGAGTTGTCCACATTGCCAAGACTTCAGCCCAGTATGTCTCTATGGAGGACACACAGAGCAGTACCTGTACACAACTGAACATAGACTGGGACGATGTTCCTGGTTTCATGACAAAATCAAATTCAAAGACAAAATCTGCAGCATTAAGTCATTGATACAAACTTGGGCTCCAAACACCACATGCATTAAACATGATTCAGTGAAATCAATGTAAATGATATAGCGAAATCAATGTAAAGCATGTGTTGGACAACCCACAATCCTCTCACGCATATCAGTCAGGGCTAGTTTTTAGACTCTCCTCTTATGCAGTGCAGGATTCCTGAGCCAGCTGCATAGCCCTAGGCTCTGACCCTGGTCACTGCCCTGTGCCCTGGCGAAGACTTGCTCGTGCTTTGTTTCTTCTATATCTTCTTTGCTGACACTTCAAACTTCAAAGAATACAGAATTTCCACTCAAACATCCAATGTGTGATTGAATTCATAGTGAGACTAAAAACCAAAGGCCACAAGAAAAAGAGAGAAAAGTACGTCAATACAAATCTCACCAGAGTTCCTTCAGTTGTGTCATCGACAACAGACTCTGCCCAAGTCGTCGAGTGGCCATCACAAGCACGAAGTTGTCACTGGTTCTGTAAAGTAAAATACAACTACAACAGAGTCATCCAATCAACTTAATTACAAATCTCACCAGTTTCTCGAGTCTATCCAGAGGTGACAAACTACAACTGAGTCATCCAGTCAAAGTAATTAAGAATCTATCCCAAGTTGCTTCCACTGTGTCAGCTGCATCAAACTACGACGCAGTTCCTGTCGGATGCTGTGAGATTTGTTGGGGAACACAGTTCATCCAGAAGGAGACAATTCAGTAGGTGGTCCATGGTTTGGATCTTGCTGCAATCGCAGGTTACAGGTTGTTGTTATAGCCCCATTTTTTATGTCTGCTCATGACCTGCACCAGCCACGATGTAAATCTGGGTGTTTTGTTCCACTGTCAACTGACATAAACCTACTAGTATCTTAATGGCACCAGCCATGATGTAACTCTGAGCGTTTTGTTCCACTGTCAACTGACTTAAACCTTCTACTAGTATCTTAATGGCACCAGTGGGTGTTAGTTAATTAGTTGTTTTGTGGTTTTATAATCCTTTAAATAGTATTCTGCTAATTCATACACATACATGGAACTGCACTTTAAAATGAATGCACAGATATTTGTCATTGTCATAACAAAGATATACTACTACAGATACTGTAACTCTTCTGCTAGTGCCTCCATACCATCAGCCAGGATGTAACTCTGGGTGTTTAATTCCACTGCCATTTGATGTAACTCGTCTGCTAGCATCTACTTGAACATTTTCAAAGTCTCCATCTGACCTGTTGTCTGGCTTTGCTAAGTCAGCAACTGTTGCATTTGTGTCTGCAACCTTTCTTAGGTCTGCAGTAACTGCATGATTACTGGATGTGACGCGACTAAATCTTTTTGTGTTACTGACTTGAGATACAAGGCCTGCACCTCATTGTCAGCAGTTTCTGCAAGGTCCCCTTCTCCTGCCATTGTGCTGCGGAGCCTGGCACTCCAGTTCTTTTCCTCCTGATCCCAGAAGAGAGACAGTACCTCATCTCTCTTACTGTAAAATGAGTTCCCTGTTGAACTCAATTCTATCCTAGCCAAGCAGTGCATAGTCACAACACCACGCTATGCTAACCCACATAGCCAACACAGTTTATGTCTCTCAACCAATGTGACCAGCTGAATGCAAGTTTACTTTTACTCTGGTCTTGCCAGATATCCAACGTCGATTTCACTTCCGACACCAATTATCTATCATGGTGTATCTGCTGCAGCCAGTACAGAAACTGATTGGCACGAGTCAGAGGAGTGTTGTCGCTATAATTGAAAGGGCTGTTAACAATTTACATTTAAAAAGTGAACCTTTCAAGAAAGAAATATATTACTGTCCTGCAACAATACTATTACCCCTGCCCACTTTGTTTGTATTGGATCATTATATGCATGAACCCATTGCTGCGTGAATGTAGCCCACATATAATGTGCAGCTGCACACATTTTTCATTAATGATCAAAACCTCAACATGGTAAACTTTGATTCTTCACATCACCGAAATATAATATTTTAGCCCATAGATTAGTTTGCTCCCATCCTTCGACCATTCATTCCAGTGGTATTTCGGCACCCAAGCCGGTTTACTCGCATTTTTTTATAGCCATGACTGTGATCTCTGGACAGGTTGTCGTGTGTGTTGCATAAGCATGTATCAGTGTTATAGAAGTACTGTCTTCAAAGTCACCCAGGGTGTGACCCATTCTATGCACGACATCTTTCACGAGTTGTATAATTAGCATATTCCATGGTCAGTGAGTGTCTCGGAAAAATGTTGGACGTCCAGTTCTGTTGGAATGTCGAGATGGAAGTTCAAATCATCAGTGATAATAAAATCATGTGTGTCCACCAATTTATTATCTAAATATGTCAACCACTGATCGAAGAAAAGATTGATAACAAATATTTCGCTCCGATGGCGGCAGACAACCTGAAGACCACATGATATGAATTGGCTTTTTCAACCAGGCTGCATGAGGTTCTAAATTTCTCCTAAAGAATGACAAGGTATCATTGGCGGTATTGCATGTTTGGGAGACATGTGCTGACCTAGTTTGTCAGTGACTGTTACCCCAAAATAATTCCCGTTATCAACCTGTTTCAGTATATGGCTGCCAAGTGAATAGGATCTACCTGGTAGATAATGTATAATGAACTCTAACGCTTCTAAGTGCAATATAATGAGAATCGTCAGAAGTTTAAGTGCATGCCGGATGAGTTGTTCCCCCCAAAAAAAATATTATCTATTCTCTTTTTTCTGCTTTCATTATCGCAGAATAACGATAAAGACCTTGTGGTATAAAACATTGTTGTCTAACATGAAACGTCAGCAGATACAATACAGTATAACTTTATTCATCACATTCAGGGCAATTACATCATCGTTTTGGACGGGCACAGTATATAAAATATTAAAATGTAAAATATAACATAAGTAACAGCGTATTACTGGCTTACGTCATCGTAGTCGAAAGAATAATAATTTAACACATGGAGTGCATTTACACAAACGCGCGCACGCGCGCACGCGCACACACACACACACACACACACACACACACACACACACACACACACACACACATGGGATATAGAGCATGACTATCATTAGCTAAAATAGAACGTGCCTTCCTATGTAAAGAATAGAGTCTAATTGGCTCTCAGTGATGGGCAGGAACAATGACTTGACTAGTTTTTCCAGTGTTAGAGCAACTGGTCTGAAGTTGTTTAACTGTTTTGGGTTGTTTGTCTCAGGAATGGGGAAAGAGATGTTGAAAGATGCCACTGAGCTGATCTACACAAACTTCAGAGTTCTGCCACAGAAGCCATCAGGGCCTGGGCTTTTGTTTATGTTGATCATCTTAAGACAATTAGCTACACTCTTCTGATCAATAACAGCAGTTTTATCAAACGTCAAAGACAACTTTAGATGAAAAGTTATGTTCTTCAGAACGTGTAAAGAAATCATTAAACAAGCAAAGACTCATCACTCACACCCTGCAGACTGACCTTAGATCTAACTGGGTCTATCATCATGTGGACAGCTGCCATGTTCTTTATCCCCTTCCAAGCGTCACGAAAATTACCACACACAAACTTGAGTTCAACCTTCTGTTTATACTGCTGTTTTGCCTGCCTAATTGCTGCTTTTACTTCTTTATTTACCTGTTCTTTCTCTTCGGTCATACCCTGGAAGAAGTCTCTTTTCTATTTATTTAGGTCGGCTTTTAGATCTTTCGTGACCCAAGGTTTATTGTTGGGAAAAACAGTGATTTGTTTGGTTGGAATCACAGAGTCAACGCAGAATGGAATATATGATGAAATAACATCAGCAAGTTCATTCAGATTTTCACACGTGTCATAGAACACGTGCCACTCTGTGCGGTCAAAGCAGTCCTGTAGCGCAACAATACTATCGACAGTCCAGCTTTTCACCACCCGTTCATGTCTATGAAAGCCCGGTTTGTAGACGTTGGCGAGGAGTACACAGTTGTGGACAGCTGATCCAATAGGAGGTAACGCTATAGACGTGTAGGCTGCAGGCACTGAACCGTAGCAAAGATCAATTGTCTTGTTCAGACGAGTTGGACATGTGACATATTGATGAAACGTCTTCAATGTTTTTTTCGGAGCATCTGGAGAAACAGAGTCAAGTTTGTTGATGTGGTTTGAAGTAAGTTCTGCAGCCCTTGCGGCATTGGCGTGTGGGTGGATGTAAACAAGTGTGAAGAATAACTGGGAGAATTCCCTTGGCAGATAGAAGGGAGTGAGACAGACAGGATTTCAACGTCTGGCGCGCAAAGTGTGTCACGAACAATGACCGTTCTGCACCATCTCCGATTGACATAGAAGCATACTCCCTCTCCATGTTCTTTCCCAGTGTCATGTTTGCTTCTGTCCAATCGAATGGGTGTTCCAAGCCCATCGATAAATAAATCACTGTCTTGCACATTATCATTAAGCCAAGTCTCAGTAAAAGCTTGTATACAGGCCTGTCGGTACTCATGCATATAGTTCACATTTGCTTGTAACTTGTCCATTTTTGAACGAAGTGAGCAGACGTGCGCTATCTTAGTCAGGTAGCACATGATCACAGCACTATGCTATGCTAACCCACATAGCCGACACAGTTTATGTCTCTCAACCAATGTGACCAGCTGAATACAACAGTTCTATTTTACCTTGGTCCTGCCAGATATCCAATGTCGATTTCACTTCCGACACCAATTATTTATCATGGTGTATCTGCTGCAGCCAGTACAGAAACTGTTTGGCACGAGTCAGAGGAGTGTTGTCGCTATAATTGAAAGGGCTGTTAACAATTTACATTTAAAAATTTCTAAAGAATGACAAGGTATCATTGGCTGTGTTGCATGTTTGGGAGACGTGCTAACCAGGTCAGTGACCTTCATGCCAAGATAGGATATAGATAATTTATTTGAACTCAAACTTCTTGCGATTCTCATTATATTGCACTTAGAAGTGTTAAAGTGCACGCCCCAATTGTTTCCCCATTTCTCAAGTGCATTTAAGTCTGCTTTAAAGGCTGACTTGTTGTCCCCCTGTATAGATTGGTTTATATAAGTCTGCAAACAATTGGACACTGGGTGTTACATGCATGGGTAAATCATTTATATGTGTTAAAAACAGCAGAGGGGTTAGGACAGTACCCTGACTCAACATTGACATAATCAGAGAAAGTTCAAACTACAAGGACATGCTGGGTATGATGTTTCAGGAACCTAGTTATTCAGCGATGGATGTTACCATTACTATTAAAGGTAACTCATTTCGGCTACCTTCTTCATGAACTGAATTCTGGGACATGGTATCTGCCGTCCCCCACAAACCACTCCATCCAGATATACAAAGCTGTTTATGATTATTATAGACATTGTATGAAATGCACAGCTGGAATTTCTTGGAAACGCATATCAATCCCATGATGCAATGCTCCGATGCATTATGGGTGACAAGAGTATGTATGTCTGCAGTGTACCTACATAGAGATTCCTCAGACCCCGCACACACACGCCGTCATCTTGAGTCGCCCTGCCTGGCTGTGGGGAGCAGAGATGGGGGCGAATGACCACGGGGTGTGTATCGGGAAAGAGGCTGTGTGGACAAAGGAAAATTGTGCCGACGATGCGAATGAGCGCCTCCTAGGAATGGACTTGGTCAGGTAAATGGTGTTGTTTCTGTCAAAGAACATCCCGTTTAATAAACACAAGTTTCCAACCAGTGTTAAATCCTGTTTGTTTATTTCTGATTTGTTTATGTTTAGTTTGGTTTGTTTATTTACGGTTTGGTTATGCTTGGTTTGGTTGTGTTGTTTGTTTGTATTTGTTTGGTTTATTTGTTTATGGTCTGGTTTGGTTTGGTTCATAAGTGCAGTTTGTGTTTGGGTTGTTTATGTTTGGTTTGTGTATGTGTGGTTTGTTTGTGTTTGGTTTGTTTGTGTGTGGTTAGTTTACATGCAGTTTGTTTGTGTTTGGGTGGTTTGTTTATATTTGGTTTATTTGTTTATGGTTAGGTTTGTTTATGTATGGTTCGTTTATGTTTGGTTTGTATGTTTTGGTTGGTTTATGTTTGGTCTGTACATGTATGGTTTGTAGCTGTAAAACATGAATATATACCGTCAACTGGTTGAGTTTGCGATATTTAGTTAACAACATTATTCAGAATCATTTAGATATTGAATATACTGATGTTGTCGTAACTATTATTCAACTTGTTAGAAAATCACCGTTGTCTTCTTTGCCAGCATCATTTATCTCTTGCAGGAAGTCTTCCCTGTTGCTCACAACCTTCTTTCCCGTGTGCTTGAGTCTGACTTCCTCCTGGTGTGTTTTCTTCCAGACTAGGTCTTGAGCGGGGTGAGACTGCCCAGCAGGGCTTGGACATCATCACAGCCCTCCTAGATGCCCACGGCCAGGGTGGGCCCTGTACCCCCAACCCCTCGACGGCCCTGGAAGGCTGGGGGAGTAACAGCTTCATGATATGTGACAGGTCTGAGGCATGGGTCTTGGAGACAACTGGAAAGAGTCACTGGGCAGCAGAGAAAGTCACAAGTAGATACATTCTTCCTGGCTATCTGCCACTCTCATTACACAGCCTTGCTTCAGCACCCAATCTCCCTACATTTCGCCTCTGCCATACAGAGCCTTGCTTCAGGACCCAATCTCCCTATATTTCACCTCTGCCATACAGAGCCTTGCTTCAGGACCCAACTTCCCCCCATTTCACCTCTGCCATTCAGAGCCTTGCTTCAGGGCCCAGTCTCCCCACATTTCATCTCTGGCATACTGAGCCTTGCTTCAGGGCCCAGTCTCCCCACATTTCACCTCTGCCATTCAGAGCCTTGCTTCAGGACCCAACCTCCCTACATTTCACCTCTGCAATTCAGAGCCTTGCTTCAGGACCCAATCTCCCTTTATTTCACCTTTGCCACAACTACATTTTTGGACACTTCCATCCCCTACGCAATATTTATTTACCTGGTTACTTGTTTTTTTTTTAAAGGCATCACTTATTTTTCAAGCATTCACCAATCATGTGAGGCAATGTTTTCACAGAAAATAGTTCTAAAAAAATTCAGTGGGTGTGTGTCAGTCACTCCACTTGTCAGCCTCCAGTTTTTTTACATCTCTGAAAACGTGTTTGAATGAAATTTATTTTGTTTAATCTTAATAATTGCGATAAAGCATTGAAATTAAAGGATAACCGACCACCTCGCTGGAAAATAACATAAACAATAGCACATTGTGAAGGAAGGTCGAAGTCAATTTGAAAGTCGTCTGGTCACCTGTGATAGAGGTGGAGGGAACCTGGGACCGGAAACTCTGTGGAAGCTCTGTGGGGAGAGTGTCTATTGGTGTACACCTCATGCGCTGGTTGGCAACTGGAAATTCTAGGGGCTTTTGGAAATATGTGGGAACATGTTTAAATGTTTTCATATTGAAACATTAACCAGCAGTTGTTTTTTATTAAAGTAAATGGGAATACAGCGAACAATATCAGACAGTTCATGGTCTGTAGACTATAAGGCTGTGTTTGTGTTTTAGCGCTTTATAAAATTTTAGAAAGTTTTGCGGGGAGCCTTGTCGGAGTGCTGTGCAGTATGGCAGATATGTGACTCAAGTGAAAAGCATTATTGTTTGATTGTCCGAGTCTGACTGTTGCCTATTCACCTGGCATTTCTGACAGTTTCCCACGCAACCCATGGACATCAAATCAAATTTGTTGCAATTCTTAAGTCTTTCTTTCTAAAGTTGCCAATGGTAGGTGTATTTTTGTAGATTGTCTGTCTTTTTGTAGCTATGAATATTTTTTTTAATTTAAACATGCTGTCAAAAATCAAAGGCAGAAGACACATCGGCGGTGTTCCGTTGGGTGCTTCTTTGTGTGTCACTAGGTGGCACTTCAGTTCGAGACTCGAACAACAAAAGGTAGTGCTGCAAAATAAAAACATTGTGTTGATATTTTGAATAGAGCTTGAAAAAATTGGGCCGTGGAAAAATGTCAAGGAATCTGTTCTTATAAGCATACACCAAATTATTTTTCTCTGGTCAATAAGGTAATTGTTTAGCACTAGTGGTGGCATTTGGTGATTAGTGTAGAACAACTGAAAAGTGGTGCCAATTGTTTAACACCAGATGGCAACACTTTTCAATTGTTCCACACCGGTCAAATTACAATAATTATAGATCTTGCTCATTAAAAAGGGGGGTGCATGTTAGGACATATACACTTAAGGTCGAATATGATATGTATGTTGTGTGTTGTGCCTTCATTTGTCTGTTCTAGTAGCCATAGTCGTCCCTCTTGTTCCTCTGTTACTCAGTGTTTGCGCTGCTTTCAGTAAGCAGCTTGAAATGTTTGATGCCTGGTAGTTGCATGGACTGGGTGCCGCCCTTGTTGTGTAGGACTTGTTGCACATATCACTTGTAAAATTGAGTGACTTAAAATAGTTCCATACAAAAACAAACGTTATCATGTTTCTTGTCAAATTTTCAACACAAAGTACTATCCATGATTGTATGCAGCTGAGAGAATTCTTGGCTAACATTTGAAGTATACCAAACAAAATAAAATCTGCATCTAAATGCAAAGACAAATGCTGGTCACTGCACTCAAACACAAATGGTGAAACCTGGTGATTAGTAAGACATCTGCCAGCTAATTGTTTGCACTGTTCAGACATATTTTCTGCCGTTTTTACTGCTTGATTTTATTTCTGTTGCTTGTCTGTTGTGTTTTAGACTAGTCCTAAAAAGAACTGACACCACTTCCAGGGCATTTGTTTACCAGCCACTCAGAAGCCTTGGTTTTTTAAACTGCAGGATGCCACTGGGCTGCCAAGAAAATAAAAAGTATGATTGATATAAATTAATGTCTTGCTTTACTTTTATGTTTAACTTATGTCTGTAATTATCAGACTTTGTACCTTTATTTCTACAAATAACAAGTCTGAATATGTTATGTTGTAAAATCATGCTGTATAGTACAAAGTATATATATATATATTCTAGTCCTGACTGCACAAATGTGTTTTATTTAACCAATTTGATGATTATCTGTGTTGCAGGACTAATATCGTATTTACATTGCTTGCAGTGGTGGATGTAACTGTAATGTTCATGACGCCTGACCCAGATAAACTTTGTCCACATGTTTTGGATAAATACAAGCTGTTTGTGAATATACTGAACACCAAGGTCGATATTCATAAACTGATAATCGTGAAATCATATTAAAAAAATTGTGGTTCAGTAAAATTCCTTTGAGCAGTCGAGACATTAGAGAATATGTAGTTGATGTCATATAACATGATTGTACGATAATAATTATACGACTTGGTACCTTCGATTACATACATGTACATTTTATTACATACATGTACATTGATGTACATTTTATTACATACATGTTTATTTCAACAAGTCGATTGCATTTACATTTCCAGCCCTGATAAGAGTTTTGGTCAAGTGTAAATACATTTATTCATTTACAATTACTTTTGTATAGTGTAGGTTACATTATTTGTATATATTATTTTGCATCAGTCGTTGTTGTATATAGTGTAATGTTAGTATGAGTCATGTAGTTTGCTGCTGTTACAACTTATAAAGTAATAAAACAAAAATAATTAATTATATACTGGGTTTCGATTCTGCCTCTGATAATTGTCATTCCAATAATATCCATCAGGTGGCGTAAGGAACATTTCCAACCAGCTGACGATTCGTACAAAGATCGATGCGATGTCTGCGGATCTCAAGGAGCACGCTCAGTCAAAGGGCTGGTGGTCACCTGACAGGGGCGAATTTGACTTCGCCATAGCTTATTCCAATGACTTCGAAGAGACGGAACTATCACCAGGAGAGACACCTAGTGGCAGTCAACTGTGCAGCACTAAACTACTGCAGGAGAAGTCTAAGGGAGGTGAGTTGTGGCTTAGCTACAACAGTGAACATGCCGCAATTTTTACATATTTACATAGCATTCAACTGTTGCTATAGTTTTCAATAATTTTTATTTTGTTGAGCTGTATTTCCTATCTATATTTGGATCCTTAAAAGAGTCAATATACAGCATATATGTTCTTTGTTTTGTGTGTGTGGGTGTGTCTGTGTGTGTGTGTCTGTGTGTGTGTCTGTGTGTGTGTGGTGTGTGTGTGGTGTGTGTGTGTGTGTGTGTGTGTGTGTGTGTGTGTGTGTGTGTGTGTGTGTGTGTGTGTGTGTGTGTGTGTGTTTAGTCTGCTGACACTAGGTGTGTGATGCTTTCTTGAAGCCTCGTTCATTGTGTCAGTGCTGGAGTGTCATGCATGGAGGCTGAGTTGTGTACTCCGCCAGGTCGTGGAAAATACCCAATTTACATGAAGAAACAACTGTGAGAATAACATTCGATGCAGACAAGAACTAATGACATCCATAGAAAGTAGTGAATATTCAGTTTGCATTAGGTACTGGGGAATGCTCAGAGTTATCCAACCAATTACAAAAGTAATTTCTGTTACATATTCACTGTGCTTCAACAGTTACAAGTTGAAGTTCCGCCACGTGTCAGGAGAAATATCCATTCACTTGAAGTGGAACAAAGTTTCAATGCAAACAAGAACTACTGACAAAGTGGACTTGTGCTGATGTAATTTTATTTCTTTTTGCCAGTGTCTAAAGGCCAGTTTCCACAAGCGATTTTGATCTGAATATGTCGTATGACACCATGTCGTACGAAATAATCAGATCAAAATCGAGTGAGACCAATTAGCGAGGCTATAGTTGTGTTATAAAATTGGAATTAGTGACCATTCTACAAGTCAAATGTGATTTTTGAAGCAGTGGCCAATCTGCCAATCCAGCAGGTGCAGCACTTGTCTTGACTTTTCATCAAAGCTCATGTCGGGATTGGTGTGAGTTAATAGTAATGTTTGTGCATCATCGTGCGATGCTGCATCATGTGACATAATTTGATAAAAATTGCTCATGTAGACAGGCCTTAAGGCTATAATTTATTCAGTGTTCAGCTTTATAATTGCTTCAGTGTTCAGCTTTGATATTTGTATAAAAAGCCAGTTTTTCTCCCTGCTTGCATCATCATTTTGTTCTGTTTGTCAGGTGAGTTCAGCGTCCATGACATGATGGCGGTCCTCCGTGACGACCTAAGCGGCATCTGTATGGATGCGGGCACCACCGGCAGTCAAGTATCCATCTTGCCTCCCGCACAAACCAACTGTCTGGCTTCTCATTGGTTCACGGCCACCCCTGACCCCAGCTGTTCCATGTTCAAGCCATTTCTGTTCTTTGACGGTGCGGCGATTGGCGAAAAAACCGTGTCACCAAACTTTGGTGACAGTGACCCCGTCAAGTGTAAACCACGATTCCAAACTTCTGTTGATCGCCGCCACGCGTTGTATGTCGCCCACGAGAAGCTGCGGGGCATGCTGGGTAATGATGATAGCAAGGCGAAGGCTCTAGTTGCACAGATGCATGAGATGGAAGCATTCTGTGTGTCTGATGTGAACGAAGTGTCAGCTAGTGTTGATCCTGCAAGCTCTGCTCGTGTCTTGGACATCTTCAAACACATGGTTGAGTTGGAGATGAACTTCTACTCTTCTCTGTCAACCTGAATGATACAACCGCTACACACACCTTCAAACACAAGGTTGAGTTGGAGATGAACTTCTACACATCTCTGTTAGCCTGAATGACACAACCACTACATGCCTTCAAACACATGGTTAACTTCGAGATGAACCTATACACATCTGTGTCAACCTGAATGATATGACCACTACACACCTTCAAACACATGGTTGACTTCGAGATGAACTTCTACACATATTTGTTAGCCTGAATGATATGATACATGGTTGGTTTAGAGATGAACTTCTACACATCTCTGTCAACCTGAATGATATGACCACTACACACCTTCAAACACATGGTTAATTTAGAGATGAACTTATACACATCTCTCAGCCTGAATGATATGACCATTACATACTTTCAAACACATTGTTTGAATTGGTAATGAACTTCTACACGTCTGTGTCAGCCTGAATGATTACATCATACGAAATGCATCACTGCTACAAGTATAGTTAGTCACTGCAGTTTTGGTGTCAATATATTGAATTACAAAACATGTAGATGCATAATGTTATATGTATCAATCCAGCTTCTGTTGACATTTGTAATAATTTATTATAATATTCATAGTTATAGTACACTATACTCCATTCTGAGAAGGACAGGCAATCTAAACAAGACCAAAAGTTAAGACAAATAATGCTAACTATAAATATAGAATTTTATTATTGTCAATATTTATGTTAGCATTGTAGATGTAACCACAGTGGCAGTTTAATTTATTGGTTCAAACTTGTCTTGCTGTGGATGCACACAGGGTGTTCCATGGACTGCAGACAAGAACAGCAGAGGTTGCTCATCAGGCTGTCAAGAGGAACAATATTTGTTACGGTAGAAACAGTATTTGACTGCTTGTGATTGCCAGCCAGCTGTACATTTGCTCAAGTACAAGTTCTGCTATATATGTTGCAAATGGTTATATATAGAAAATGTATGTAGTAACATGTTATATGTTCAGTTTGGTAATCAGAAAGTCTGGTGAGTCACTGTGAGTCTGTGAATTCAGTCCAGTGTATACATTAGTCCCTGCCTTGTACAGGACCCTCCGACTTGCGGACGCTTGCACTGCTATTTCTGCTCAATTTGTCAGTGTACCAACTATACTTGATGTTGTCAACGTCCCTCTAATGAGCGGACACCTGGTCAACGTCAATAACGGGCATGAATTTTTATTTTGGTATCATCTTGTTGAAGCGAACAGAAATCTTAACTTTTTTGATTTTTTCAAATAATACTATTAATAGACTGTGATATTTTGTTGACATTTGCAATGTAGTACGTATGATAGTTAAACATTCCATAGAATATGAACTCTGTTGTTGTAAGCGTGTCGCTTGTGAATTGACATTAATTATGTTGTTGCTAGTTATGCAAGGTCATTGGAGGCTTATGTGATAATGTAACAGGTTAATAGTTAGCCAGCAGCTATTGCATTTTCGACAGTATTTCATGAGATATGTTGTGAAAATTACAGATCATGTGTCATGTGACCATGTTCTTGGTCACACGACAACATTTCAATATAAATCACATGGACGTTGTAACCACTGCCTCTGTTTAGCACCAGAGAACTTTTGAACATCAAGCCTCCTCGATAATGAAATATGAGTGTAGCATTATATTAACCTTTTATCATATTTCATAGTCAGTCTTAACTGTTCTTTGTTAGGTTTTGGCAGCTTATAGCTGTCTTCATCAGACTGACTACCACTAGATGGCGGCACGGTAGTAAACGAAGAAGAAAGGCAACATTGACTGTACAGTACGAGAAAAAAGATTAATATATGGCAACCATCATTGTGATTAATCTCTTCATAATTATGAGAGTAGCGTGGTAACAACATACGTGGTGAAATATTATCTGTTCTTGTGATATTGTGATTTAATAAAATAATTAGAAAATGAACTTGCTATTTGTGATATTGATGCTTCCTCTGTGTGGGGAGCAGTATAGCTGAAGATATGTGTTCCAGAATTGTGCATTTTATGTTATAAGTCTTGGATAGGCCCTAATAAAGTGTCTGGATGTTACTCTTAAAGATTGTTTAGACTAATAATGTGTTGGGGGAGGGAGCTCCAAAGTTGTATAGTAACTTAAACATAGTTCAGGATAATGTTTTTTTCCTATAGTTCGGGGTGATAGTAAAATACATTTTCAATCGGTCAATTTGTTTTAACGCGATATAACGTTAACGCCATACAATGCAAATCCAGTGTATAGTGAAATAGGTCAAATTAATTACATTTAATTCAGTAATCACGAGCTAGCAATTATGCAAACATCCGCCATCAAAATGACACACATCATCAAAGCAAGCATACGGGGTATGCCTTCTATTGCGTTATACGAAACATCTTTTTCTATAAAACGTAAAGAAATGACGTCACAAGCGGCCATTACAACAACATCCAAGCGGCCAGGTATGAACTGTTTGCGTCATTTTTATCAAAATAGTAGCTTATCGATACATCTATTATTGTCATGGTAGCAGACGCTGTGTCTACCACGACAGTTCTTTCTTAACTGGCAGTGTCGATCCTGTCAAAGAAAGGTCAAACGCAGAATCGACATTTGATGTCTCCACTAAGGCCATGCGCCGATCTAGTTATGTCGTAAAAATGCCGCTGGCTGAATGACCAGTTGGGTACTTTACGGGTTGATAAATGTCAACACGGTAGCAGTGTGTGCTCAGTTGTACTTCTGGTGGGAACACATTTTACAATGTAAGTAACTTTAACAACACAACAATACATAAATATAAAGATTACACAATATACATATTTTTATGTTACATAGTATGTTTCGTGTGATACCATTCAGCTAAAAGGAACAGCCGCGACTACGGATTTATGTTTAAATGGTTTTTAAAGGATGATAAGTACATTTTTGGAATACATGTAATAATAAAATAAGATAACGTGTTTAAACTCTGACTTTTGTTTGATATTCTGTATGTTATTTTGTTATTACATGTATTTCAAAAATGTATGTTTCATCCTTTAAAACACCATTTAAACATATAAACCCGTAGTCGCGGCTATTCCTTTTATTTTATTTATATTATGTTATCTAAACAATACTTAGATGAATACCTTCATTCAGTGTATAGCAGAACTTATTTCTCAATGTACAATATTAAATTATAAATATTTGAAACCGCAAACCAATCAAACCACATGGAATTGTGGAAGTGTCAGTTTCTGTTTGAATTCAGGCATTCACACTATATTACAATAGAACAGACTTCCTCAATTCGTTGCCACATGTCTTGAGTAATGATAATTAGTATCAACGGGGTCACATGAAGACGGCAATAAGCCATGGCTTACACGGTAGCAGTGTGTGGAGAGAGAGAGAGAGAGAGAGAGAGAGAGAGAGAGAGAGAGAGAGAGAGAGAGAGAGAGAGAGAGAGAGAGAGAGAGAGAGAGAGAGAGAGAGAGAGAGAGAGAGAGAGAGAGAGAGAGAGAGAGAGAGAGAGAGAGAGAGAGAGAGAGAGAGAGAGAGAGAGAGAGAGAGGAGAGGAGAGAGAGCATGCCCGCACACCTCGTTATTGAGGGAGAGAACATGTCCGCACATCTCGTTATTGACCAAACCGCGTAGTAGGGCCTATTTCGTTTCAAAACTGTGTTCTACGGAAGCATCTCAATCATACATAGAGTATCTGAACCCGCGAATTGAACTCATATGCGTCGCTAAGAAATTTTAAACTAAAATGTTGTTTTTGCAGAATATCTCATGTAATTTTATACATATATTGCTACGTAACTAGAAGGTGTGTCATTACTGTTGTTGTTGCACAAATAACTTTAACATTGTTGATCAATGGTACTGGTTATGGGGTTATTCGCCGAGTGTTAAATAACGTCGCTTCATCTGTCGCATTAACAAGGCTAAGTTAATTAGATTATCCTGTGACAGGTCGCCGTACCATCAACTGTCGCGATCGCACATGCTGCAACTGCTTACGCTCGGAGGGAACTAGATTTACGACATGTGACGTAAGTTGTGCTATTTTTAATGTTTGACATATTACGCGGCCCTCAAAACTGGAGAAAGACAGACAGAGGGGAGAGAGTGAGACAGAGGGAGAGAGGGAGACATAGGGACAGAGGGAGACATAGGGACAGAGGGACAGAGGGAGACAGAGGGACAGAGGGAGACAGAGGGACAGAGGGAGATAGAGGGACAGAGGGAGACATAGGGACAGAGGGAGACAGGGGGACAGAGGGAGACATAGGGACAGAGGGAGACATAGGGACAGAGGGAGACAGAGGGACAGAGGGAGACAGAGGGACAGAGGGAGACAGAGGACAGAGGGAGACATAGGGACAGAGGGGGACATAGGGACAGAGGGAGACAGAGGGACAGAGGGAGACATAGGGACAGAGGGAGACAGAGAGACATAGGGACAGAGGGAGACAGAGGGACAGAGGGAGACATAGGGACAGAGGGAGACATAGGACAGAGGGAGACAGAGGGACAGAGGGAGACAGAGGGATAGAGGGAGACATAGGGACAGAGGGAGACATAGGGACAGAGGGAGACATAGGGACAGAGGGAGACAGAGGGACAGAGGGAGACAGAGGGACAGAGGAAGACAGAGGGACAGAGGGAGACATAGGGACAGAGGGAGACAGAGGGACAGAGTGAGACAGAGGGAGACATAGGGACAGAGGGAGACAAAGGGACATAGACAGAGGGACAGAGGGAGACATAGGGACAGAGGGAGACAAAGGGACAGAGTGAGACAGAGGGAGAGAGGGAGACAGAGGGACAGAGGGAGACAGAGGGACAGAGGGAGACAGAGGGACATAGAGAGACATAGGGACAGAGGGAGACAGAGGGACAGAGTGAGACAGAGGGAGAGAGGGAGACAGAGGGACAGAGGGAGACACAGGGACAGAGGGAGACAGAGGGACAGAGTGAGACAGAGGGAGAGAAGGAGACATAGGGACAGAGGGAGACAGAGGGACAGAGGGACATAGTGAGACAGAGGGACAGAGGGAGACAGAGGGACAGAGGGAGACAGAGGGACAGAGGGAGACAGAGGGACAGAGAGAGACATAGGGACAGAGGGAGACAGAGGGACAGAGTGAGACAGAGGGAGAGAGGGAGACAGAGGGACAGAGGGAGACAGAGGGACAGAGGGACAGAGGGAGACAGAGGGACAGAGGGAGACAGAGGGACAGAGGGAGACAGAGGGAGACATAGGGACAGAGGGAGACAGAGGGACAGAGGGAGACAGAGGGAGAGAAGGAGACATAGGGACAGAGGGAGACAGAGGGACAGAGGGACAGAGTGAGACAGAGGGACAGAGGGAGACATAGGGACAGAGGGAGACAGAGGGACAGAGGGAGACAGAGGGACAGAGGGAGACAGAGGGACAGAGGGAGACAGAGGGACAGAGGGAGACAGAGGGACAGAGGGACAGAGTGAGACAGAGGGACGGAGGGAGACAGAGGGACAGAGGGACAGAGGGAGACAGAGGGACAGAGTGAGACAGAGGGACAGAGGGAGACAGAGGGACAGAGGGAGACAGAGGGACAGAGGGAGACATAGGGACAGAGGGAGACAGAGGGACAGAGTGAGACAGAGGGAGGGAAGGAGATATAGGGACAGAGGGAGACAGAGGGACAGAGGGAGACATAGGGACAGAGTGAGACAGAGGGACAGAGGGAGACATAGGGACAGAGGGAGACAGAGGGACAGAGGGACAGAGGGACAGAGTGAGACAGAGGGACGGAGGGAGAGAGGGAGACAGAGGGACAGAGGGAGACAGAGGGACAGAGTGAGACAGAGGGACAGAGGGAGAGAGCATACAACTGCAAAGAAACATGATGACAGTGTGTGTGTGTGTGTGTGTGTGTGTGTGTGTGTGTGTGTGTGTGTGTGTGTGTGTGTGTGTGTGTGTGTGTGTGTGTGTGTGTGTGTGTGTGTGTGTGTGTGTGTGTGTGTGTGTGTGTGTGTGTGTGTGTGTGTGTGTGTGTGTGTGTGTGTGTGTGTGTGTGTGTGTGTGTGTGTGTGTGTGTGTGTGTGTGTGTGTGTGTGTGTGTGTGTGTGTGTGTGTGTGTGTGTGTGTGTGTGTGTGTGTGTGTGTGTGTGTGTGTGTGTGTGTGTGTGTGTGTGTGTGTGTGTGTGTGTGTGTGTGTGTGTGTGTGTGTGTGTGTGTGTGTGTGTGTGTGTGTGTGTGTGGGGGGGGGGGGGGAGACTTAGAGTGAGAGAGCGATGGAGAAGTACTATAAAATATGATACAGACTGGCGAGGAGAGGCAGGGTTTTGATTGGGGGTGAGGGAGATGGTCGGATTAGGAGTGAGGGAGAGGGTTCGATTTGGAGTGAGGGAGAGGGTAGGATTTGGAATGAGGAAGAGGGCAGGGTTTGGAGTGAGGGAGAGGGTAGGATTGGGAGTGAGGGAGAAGGTAGGATTGGGAGTGAGGGAGAGGGCAGGATTTGGAGTGATAGAGAGGGCAGGTTTGTGAGGGAGATTGCATGATTGGGAGTGGGGGAGAGGGTACGATTGGGAGTGAGGGAGAGGGCAGCATTTGGAGTGAGGGAGAGGGCATGCTTGGTGGTGAGGGAGAGGGCAGAATGGGGAGTGAAGAAGATGGTCGGATTGGGAGTGAGGGCGATGATTGAATTAGGAGTGAGGGAGAGGGTAGGATTTGGAATGATGGAGAGGGTAGAATTGGGAGTGAGGGAGGGGGCAGGTTTTGAGTGAGGGGGGCAGGATTGGGAGTGAAGGAGAGGGTATGCTTGGGAGTGAGGGTGAGGGTATGATTGGGAGTGAGGGAGAGGGTAGGATTGGGAGTGAAGGAGAGGGTAGAATTTGGAGTGAGGGAGAGGGCAGGATTTGGAGTTAGGGAGAGGGCAGGATTTGGAGGGAGAGGGCAGGATTTGGAGTGAGGGGGAGGGCAGGATTTAGAGTGAGGAAGAGGGCAGGATTTGGAGTGAGAGAGAGGGCAGGATTGGGAGTGAGGGAGATTGTATGATTGGGAGTGGGGGAGAGGGCAGAATTTGGAGTGAGGGAGAGGGTAGGATTAGGAGTGATGGAGAGGGCAGGATTTGGAGTGAGGGAGAGGGTATGATTGGAAGTGAGGGAGAGGGTATGATTGGGAGTGAGGGAGAGGGTCGGATTGGGAGTGAAGGAGAGGGTAGGAATGGGAGTGAGGAAGAGGGAAAGGATTGAGAGTGAGGGAGAGGGTAGGATTGGGAGTGAGGGAAATGTTTAATTAGGAGTGTGGGAGAGGGTAGGATTTGGAGTGAGGGAGAGGGTATGATTTTGAGTTAGGGAGAGGGTAGAATTGGGAGTGAGGGAGGGGGAAGGTTTTGAGTGAGGGAGAGGGCAGGATTGGGAGTGAGGGCGAGGGTATGATTGGGAATGAGGGAGAGGAAAGGATTTGGAGTGAGTGAGAGGGTAGTAGTTGGAGTGAGGGCTAAGGCAGGATTGGGAGCGAGGATTATGAGTAAACGGGTGTGCATGAATAATTACAAAGAGAGTGAGAGGGTTGTTGTAAGTAAGGATGATTGAGATGTGTGCGTGTTCTCACACAGGAGCTGAACGTGCGGGCGAGCTACAACATCACACCGACTTGGAGTGACCAGTCAGCGTTAGATAACCTGTCCAGTAGATATATGTCTCAGAAAATACAATTGATAACGGAACGTCACAGCTAGATGCTGGACTTCCCACGAGACCATCGCTATTAGGACCCGTTGATTAGGATCAAAGATAACGAAGACCTACTGAATGAAAATGAAAGCACAAGTTATATCGTACCATTAATAAAAATAACCCGAAGAAACCCGCAACGAGTTAACCAGTGACATTATAACATAGAAAAATGGGAATGCTAAGCAGAGATAAAATGAAATTCTCTTCACCGCTTCACCGGTACGTAACATTTATGTTATGAATCAATCATTTATGGTATGACTCACTACGGGCATATATTTGTTTACATTGTCTGACAACGCATCGTTGTTGAATAGTCAAAACAATGGCAGTCCATTTTGATTTGCACCGTGTGGTTGGTTGGTTGGATAAATGTCTATTAAACTAACTTATCTACTGGTTTACATTTTGATTTGCACCGTGTGGTTGGTTGGATAAATGTCTATTAAACTAACTTATCTACTGGTTTACATTTTGATTTGCACCGTGTGGTTGGTTGGATAAATGTCTATTAAATTAACTTATCTACTGGTTTACATTTTGATTTGCACCGTGTGGTTGGTTGGATAAATGTCTATTAAACTAACTTATCTACTGGTTTACATTGTCTGACAAAACGTTTGAATGTGCAGCTATGCTACGTTTAATATAACGATTAAAACCTGCGTAACAATAGGATACTGGTTTGTACTGTCTGTTTGAATGAACAGCTTCAAATTATGTTTATCTGTACCCAATCAAAGCCTGCGTGACATTAGGATGCATACTCGTTTATACTGAATGGCATCACAAATGTTTGAATGTGCGGCTGCATGTGATGTTTAATGTAGCATAAACAATGCCTGCGTGACACTACGTATACATATATATATATATATATATATATATATATATATATATATATATTTGCTTACTATCTAGAAACACAAATGTCAGGATGTGCAACTGCATCTGTTTGAATGTGCAACTGCTATTTTACTGACATTGCGATATTGAATTGATAAGTATTGATGGCATACAAAATGTGTATGCCATCATGTGTGTTTTTGTGTGCGTGCGTGCGTGCGTGCGTGTTTGTGCGTGCGTGCGTGCGTGCGTGCGTGCGGGATGTGTTTTTTACTAATCTATTACTTGCAGTGCAATGTATACATAAAAAACTGTAAACGTTTTAATGTATTTTTAAACGGACAATAAAGTTCTTGAATCTTGAATCCACGACAATAAAAGATAAACTATTAAATATAGTTTAGCGGATAGGTGAAAAGTTTGTGCACATTTTGATTAAAGCAAGACACTTGGCTTATCTATTCTACATACTAAGGTAACCATTTTAAAGATTGGAGGCATCGCAGAGATATATATCAAAATTATGGCTTTACGTGTCGAAGTTATTAAGATATGGTGAAATTGAATTTGGCGGCCATTTAAAAAAATGGCTGCCATTTCAGAACGCAGCAAAATCTGGAGTGCCTCCAATCTTCAAAATGGTTTCCTTGGTATTTAGAATACATGTGCCAAGTGTCTTGCGTTCATAAATTTTAAAATGGCCGCCGCATTCAATTTGCCCATATCTTAATAACTGCCTTACGTAGAGCTATAATTTTGGTGTCTAAATATAGGTTTTAGGGGTCAAACATTTTAATTGTTTTACTTTTGAATTTCTCTGACATTCATATCCGCCATTTTTTAAGATGGCGGTCGTCAATACAAGTATCACGATATCTTAACAACTACGTTACGCAGAGCCGCGATGTTTATGTTTTTGTATAGATTGGTGGGTAGCGATTTCAAAAATGTAACTTTTTCCCTTCGCTGACATTCATATATCCGCTATTTATAAAGATGGCGCCCGTCAAGGCCTATTATTCCCATATCTTAAGAACTGCATAACCAAGAGCCACAAAGGTGATGTCAAAATATAAGTTGTTTAGATGCGATGATTTCAAATATATTACTTTTGACCTTCGTTGACTTTCAGATATCTAGCATTTTAAAAGATGTATGTCTTAATTCGATAGCATGTACTCACAGAGGATGTTCACAATCAGGGGTTTAATTTTCCGTGCCCATTCACCCACGTACACTCTTTGTAATACAATCCAAAACAACTTGCTGTGATAAGATAATTGAGTAATAGGCAGCAAACGGCGTTACGCAAGACCCCACATTATTGTTTTACCTGGCTCGTCCTCGTGGTGACTGGGTTGAGATGCAGCTTCTGTCTTTTTCCAATCCACGGAGAAACTCTTTGACAACCCGAGCCATGTCTGGTTCAGCCACCATCAGCCTTATTAATGCCGCCGGCTTCTCAGTAAGGCTGACTGCTCCCCATCTTCTTTCACACAGACATTATTCTGCTCGTGGCTTTCGTCCTGTGGCATCCTGGAAAATGGTCGATGTGTCTTGTTGACTGTGAACTTGCCTTCGCAAAATGCTTTGAACACATCTGGGTATTTGACTTGCAGTGTTCCCATATCCCGTAGATGAATGGTAACACGGGCATAGTTATAGTGGTCAAGTGCGTGGAAGAGACATTGTAAGTTCGTCAAGGCGTCCACGTAGAGAAGAAAATTGCCTTCGTGGATGGCTCTGTCCCATGTCATCACATCCAACTCTATCTTCAGCACAAGCTGCCAGAACTGGACTTGCGGACTTCTCTCTACTCTCTGTTTACACCACTCTTCAAATGACAAAGTTGCAGCTTCTGGTTGAGAGATCATACACTCGGTGTAAGAGAGATGCGTCTAAAAACCTGCATTTTCATACCAGTTGTATGGCTCTAGATGATGTAGTTCTTAAGGTATGCGGATAACAAGCTTTGTCGGGCGCCATCTTTCAAAATGCGGATATCTGAATATCAACGAAGGTCAAAATTAATATATTTAAAATCGTCGCATCAAAAAACCTATATTTTTACATTACCTTTGTGGCTCTAAGTTATGTAATTCTTAAGATATTGAATAATAAGTTTGACGGGCGCCATCTTTAAAAATGGTGGACATATGAATGTCGGCGAAGGTCAAATGTAACTATCCACATGAAAATGTAGTTGCCCACAAATCTATATTACAACTACATGCAAACTATGGCTCTGTGTGGCGTAATCGCTAAGCTATCGTGACATTTGTATTGACGACCGCCATCTTTAAAAATACCTGATGTGAATTTCGCAGCAGTTCAAAGTAAAAAAATTGAAATATTTGACCCCTAAAACCTATATATATAGATAACAAAATTATGGCTTTACGTGTCGAAGTTATTGAAATTGAATTTGGTGGCCATTTAAAAAAATGGCTGAAGAATACATGTGCCAAGTGTCTTGCTTTTATCAAAAGTGCACAATTCTGTCATTTATCTGCACCGCTGGACTAATATTCACCTTTGTAGTGTAATCTTATGTTTTTCATTGGATGATGTAATGGTCTGGCAAATTTCGATCTCATACACACTTTCCGACGGTAAATGATACTACTGCAACAAAATAGCAAAATGAAGTATAAAGTTTTTACTCGGGATGAACTTTGAGGTTGAAATATTAAGACAATTTTGCCATTTTAATTATATGTAACCTCCGACTAACTCCGTATCAGTTAACCAATGAAAATCGTTGTTCTTTCCCGTTAATCTGACAAAATCAGGATCTCCTTTTCTCTATGTGTAGTCGCAACGTGAAGCTACGCAAAGGAGAGACGTACTACGGGTTCGTGCTGGGAGTGCGTTACAACAGGTAATGTTCGTGCGTTCGTGTGTTCGGGTGTAATATATAAATCAGTCCTTGTTGATGTCTTGCTCTGTTAATTCGTTGTGGAGTTTCTGGGGTTGTTGATGAACACCGGCGTGTATGGCTAATGTGTCAGAACAAGACAAGATATATCGGTGCAGTGGTGAAGGAGATATGTCACATTTATATAAGTACACATAGTAATACATTATTAATGCAAAGATGAGATACCTTGAGTACTTTCAAGTATTCGAAGTTGTAGCATGTTGAAGTTGTAGCATGTTGAAGTTGTAGCATGTTGAAGTCACAAAGAACAGACACTGTTTGTAAAACTTGCCAGTAATAAATGATAATGACTTCTCGCCCGCCTACATGTAGAAGTTCGTGTTTATCTGCAAGCCAGCCAGATGTCTTCGCTCTGCTGACTCTAACACCCTCGTGGTCCCGAGGTCACGCAGCAGAGCCGGGGCAGCAGTGTGGAGCGCACGGCCGTCCAGTGCCACCAGCGCAAAACCTCAATGAACTCATTTAAGTCAGCCTTAAGAACCCACTTATTTACTGCGCGTTTGTGTAGCTCAATACTAAAACAAAAACTTTGTTTATCATCATTTATTGATGTCTTATCTTACTTTATTTGTTTGTTTAATACTTTGTTAGCGTAACTAGCGTAGCCACATTTTTAGCTTAACTTATTTCTATGATTTATCTTAGTTTATTCATTATTGTACTTTTTTAAACCAAATTTATTTTATTATATGATATTATATATGTCATGCTGCTCCAATAGTAACTTTTCTTATGGTCCATGATAACATTTACATGCCCACCCTAATTATTATTACTTTAAAACGAAATATTATATATTATTTTATCTATGATATAACAAGTATTGCTTATGGTCCATGATAACATTTACATGCCCACCCTAATTATTATTACTTTAAAACGAAATATTATATATTATTTTATCTATGATATAACAAGTATTGCTTATGGTCCATGATAACATTTACATGCCCACCCTAATTATTATTACTTTAAAACGAAATATTATATATTATTTTATCTATGATATAACAAGTATTGCTTATGGTCCATGATAACATTTACATGCCCACCCTAATTATTATTACTTTAAAACGAAATATTACATATTATTTTATCTATGATATAACAAGTATTGCTTATGGTCCATGATAACGTTTACATGCCCACCCTAATTATTATTACTTTAAAACGAAATATTATATATTATTTTATCTATGCTATAACAAGTATTGCTTATCGTCCATGATAACATTTACATGCCCACCCTAATTATTATTACTTTAAAACGAAATATTATATATTATTTTATCTATGATATAACAAGTATTGCTTATGGTCCATGATAACATTTACATGCCCACCCTAATTATTATTACTTTAAAACGAAATATTATATATTATTTTATCTATGATATAACAAGTATTGCGTATGGTCCATGATAACATTTACATGCCCACCCTAATTATTATTACTTTAAAACGAAATATTATATATTATTTTATCTATGATATAACAAGTACTGCTTTTTATTACAACGTATTTTTAATATGTTTTCTGTAAAGCGCTGTGAACTGTATTGGATGCGGCGCTATATAAAATAAATATTATTATTGTAACTTATGATTAGGTTATTTAAATCATGACTGTTAAGTAACACATAGAACTTCGGTTTCACGAAGCGTTCATACGTACGAACATTCGTACGAAGGTTCTCATACGTAAATCCTTGTTTTCCATGATTGTTCTGAGTTGCGCAAGATATAAACGTCTGTAGATGATTCGTATTAATTCCGTCTTAGGTACTGACGCTCCGTGAAACCGGCCTCGTGTCCATGTCCATCTCAGCGGTCACTACACACGCGCTCAGTATGCTCTATCCAACACGTGTGCGCAGTTTAGATAGTTGAATCGGACGTGCTGATTCAGTCCGAACTATTTATTTACGTCGTGACGCGGTCATCGCGTATAAAATGGCGGGTTGCATGACGAAGAAGCTATTGCTTACGTTTTACCGCTGCAAAATGTAAGATATGAAGAAACTGCAGAAGAAAAGTTGCGGGCGTTCGTTGCGTCAAAAGTAGTGTACTAAAAAACGCTTTCGATAAAATCGGAACTATTGTTTACGCGTACAAAATAACAGACGAAGATTTGATTGTTATAAAACCGAGTGACAATGGACTGCGACGACGCACAACATAGAACATAGCCCCCAACGTTTAATTAAAGTTAAGGCGTGTGAAATAAACATAAAATGGCAGCTTTGCGAGCTTCATCGTCTGTATTCGCACTCGACGGCTGGCGAAGTAGATTAAATAATTGGACGCGGCCTGCAACCTTGTTTGGTTGTTCATTCTACTCCGCCACCGTCTGGTACGATTCGCGGGCGATGCACGTAATCAGAATCAGTTTATTATTGCAAACGTTTCAGTTGGATTGTACATACAGTCACGATAAAATACACAAAGCCACGCAAGTATAATTATGTTGTAAAACACCTAAAATACGTTATAATAAATAATTATTGCACCTTTGATATATGATAACAGTAATGCAATTACATTAAAATTATATTTATAGACATTCACTAAAACGAACCGTGAACGAAAAACACTCAGTAGGAGGCACTGTATATTAAAACTGACTGTATCATTATAATTGCGCTAATAAACTTCATTATAATCAACGTAATTAAATTACATTAAAATTAAAATAAATAAATTGCTTTAGATATTAAAATTGTACATTAAAACATACATGGTAAACCATTTAAGTGTTTTGACAGTGTGCCAAACATCGTGGTATTAACGAATTTTTGTAGCGATTTGTGTTAACCATTGGAACGGGTAGCTCGTTAAATGATCTTAGAGCGTATGAAACCATTCGAATGATCGGTATTAGCTTATTCAGTTTGTGGTCACCGCGCCTCATTCTACCGAAATACGCTTTACATATCGCATTGCGCCTGTCGTGCAGCGTTGGTATGTTTACCATCTGCAGAATATCCTCTAAGTAAAACCAGGAAATATAGTTTTAAGACACCGTTTTGGGATTATATCGATATTGTCCGATAAGTATTTAGACAAGTTTTTACCGGACAAGCATAGCCCACTACTGGTCTGATCACTGATACATACATACTAATCAAATCATTTTGATTGATTCCAGCACGTTTCAACTGATAGATCATATACACCCTGTTCCTTGCCTTTGAAACTATTTCATTTACATGTGCATTCCAACTGAAATCAGATAAGGTAGTTACACCGAGAACTTTTGCTTGAGTAACTCTTTCAATATCAGTCCCATTTATATCAATATACGGCAGAGATTCAACATATGTTTTCTCTTTACAGAGATATTTAGCCATTTCTTTTGTCTTACTCGTATTAATGCGCATATCTTATCGTTAGACCACTGTGCAGTAATGCTAGCTGAATCCTGTATGACAGATACTCTGCTTTGATTGCATATTTAAAATATTGTGCTGTCATCCACTTATTTTTAGATAGGACAAGGTGTTCGTAAACCACATTGATATGGACCAAAATTGTTTTGGTCAGACAAATTTCCCTGAGGAACACCTCCATTAGGGCAGCCTGGTACAGCGTTTCCGATCTTAACTCTCTGCTCACGGTCTAGGAGAAACACCCATGGCGGAATGTTGTCCGGTCCAGTGGCTTTGTTAACCTTA
>OY759261.1:43432555-43470055 GCA_963662155.1 Lamellibrachia columna
ACAGAAATGTTGATGAACAAACACTACTCAATGGGAATCCTCAATAGTAGGGTCTCTAAAGGAAAATTACATTATTTGCAGGACAAACGTGTAAACATTTAACCATATATGTAATATTTACAGGTTTTCGCGGGCAGTAATTTCAAATATTTTACTTTTCAGCTTCTCCGATAATCATACCCGCCATTTGGCGAATGCAGCCATCAAAACCAATTTCCCTGTGTCTGAAGAACTACTTGACATAGAGCTTTAATTTTGATGTCAACATAATTATGTTTCCGGGCAGCGATTTCAAGTATTATACTTCTAACCTTCTCGAACATTTTCTATCCGCCAGTTTTAAAGATGGCGCCCGTCAAAACCAATTTCCCCCATATCTCAAGAACTACGTAACTAGTTCAAATATGTTACTCTTGATTATCTGCGTCATTCATGTGTGCCATTTAAAGATTACAGCCGTCAAAGCCAATGTTCTCTTATCTTACGAACCACATCACTTGAAACCGTTATTTGGTGTCAAAATATAGGTTTTGGGGAATCAGTTTCAAATATGTTACTTTTGACCTTCCCCAACGTTCGCATCTGACATTATTAAATACGGCGCTTGTTAAAACTAAGTATTTCTGTGGTCCCCCAATGGTGACCCATTGTCTAATGACGAAACAAATCAAACATGAAATAAGGCTGAAATAAAAATTGTGATTTTCTCACAGAAGTTTAACAAGATTTAACAAGATTTAACAAGATTTGCCATCCAAGCCAAAGGCCCAGATGGCAAGTGGACAAGGAAGCCATTGGCTTATCGAGAGTCCAACAATGTTCATCTACTTATAACCCGCCCTCCTGAGATATGTGTCAACCTTGTTTTTAAACATATTCACGCTGCTAGCAGTTACACAATCTGTAGACAATTTGTTCCATTCATTTATTGTCCTCTGTGAGAACGAGTGCTTCCTGATGTCCAATCTACATTGATCCTTTACTAATTTTACCTCATGTCCTCTAGTTCTGCTATCCTTCTTGAGTGAGAAAAACATATTTCTATCAATATTTTCATACCCATTCAATATCTTAAACACTTCAATCTGATCTCCTCTTAAACTCCTTGTCTCTAGAGTTGTTAAACCACATTCTTTCAGGCGTTCTTCATAACTAAGGTCTCTCAGTTCTGGAATCATTTTAGTTGCTCTCCTTTGTATGCGTTCAAGCGTATCTATATCCTTCTTACGATATGGTCTCCATGCTTGTATACAGTATTCTAAATAAGGTCTAGCTATTGCTTTATAAAGAGGTATAATCAACTTTTTTTCCTTGTATGTTATGTTTCTTCTAATCAATCCAAGAATTTGATTACCCTTTGAAGCTGCAATACCACACTGCTCTGAAACTTTCATATCAGCGCTTATTGTAACTCCTAAGTCCTTTTCTTTTACAGTAGTACCCAGAACAGTATCTCCCATTTTATAGTTTACATTCAAGTTCCCATGTCCTGTATGTAGGCATTTACATTTCCCAAAATTGAACAACATCTGCCATTTCTCAGACCATTTCACTAATCTGTCTAGATCGTTTTGTAAATGTTGTTTATCACCATCAGTATTAACCTTTCTAAACAGTTTTGTGTCATCCGCAAATTTCAGTACGTTACTTGTTATACTGTCGTCCAAGTCATTGATATAAATTAAGAATAATATAGGTCCTAATACTGATCCTTGAGGTACCCCACTCAAAACCGATTTCCAATTTGAAACTTCTCCATCTACTACAACTCGTTGTCTTCTGTCAGTCAGCCATTGTTCTATCCAGTCAGTTATGCTATCCCCGATTCCATGGGCTTTTAATTTAAGTAGTAATCTTTGATGTGGCACTTTGTCAAAAGCTTTCTGAAAATCTAAGTAGATAATATCTACTGGCGATCCCACGTCTATCCACTTAGTGATTTCTTCCACAAAACATAGCATATTTGTTAAGCATGACCTCGCTTTAAGGAATCCATGTTGAGATGAATTTAATAATTTATGCTTAACGAGGAAGTCCACCATATGGTCTTTAATTAACCTTTCTAATAATTTACAAATCACTGACGTTAAACTCACTGGTCTGTAATTTTCTGACTTATTTCTCGAACCCTTTTTAAATAATGGTATGATGTTTGCTTATTTCCATTCAAACGGAACAACTCCCTCTTTTAATGACAAGTTGAATACTCTTGCAAGTGGTATACTGATTTGTTCTACTGTTTCCATTAGTAATTTTGGAGGAATCCCATCCACTCCCGGTGATTTATTATCCTTCATTGCCTTTATTTTCTTAGCTACCATTTCTGGAGTTACAACTAACGGTCCTAAATATTCAGATTTAGCCTCCTGAAATTTAGCATCAGCAACTGGTAATGAACTCGGAAGCGTTTAGCGCCTTTTGGAAACAGACTCTTCACACACATGCATGCAGACACGCACGCACGCACGCACGCACGCACGCACGCACGCACGCACGCACGCACGCACTCCAACAAGACGCTTTGCACATCTAAGTATAAACTTTCAGGGATCCATCTACGACCCCAGGAAGAATCAGTAACGCTTATTTTTTGTCTCGATAAATTCACCCCATTATTAACGTACCCTTCGAAGAATTACACTTCATAGATTGTTTTATGCTATTGTTCCAACTTAGGAAAATTGTCCGCTGCCGTTTTTCTGTCCATTCAGCTCTTTGACACATAATGTCGAACTGATCAGTGAACATTTTACGTAACTTGGAACAATCGTAGAAAAGACACGTAGCGCTGCGAACAATTGTACATAATAACAACGTGTTACCTTTTATGAACTACGAAGTGATCCCAGAGGGTGTGTATTTTTCTACTGCTTGTAATGCTGGCAACCAGGTGTGTGGCGTACAAAACACTACCACGGTAGTAAACGACAAGACAAACCGTGCTGCCGTCCATGACACACCTGCTGAGTGAGACTTTTTTTACGTCGCCCTTGTCAACATCCTTCGTCCTGGAGAGGGTCGGCGAATCGTCGAAAGTGTTGCCGCCAGCACGCAGGGCGGTGGATGACATGGACAAATTATCGGCTGAACATAACCGCGTAATGGATCTGAGTTTGGCTAAAAGGAGTGTCGGCATTTTTCATGTAAACGCATAATATCAGCTGTCTGCGTAACATAACACATTAGGATGTTCGTGTGGCACTATGTGCGTGCGTGTTTGTCTGCGCGCGTGTGCGTGTGCGTGTACGTGTGAATACCTACGCGGAAATGTCGATAACTAGTTTATTGATTTTGGCTGATTTATTTATTGGTTGATCGATTGATGTTTGTCCATTGACTGATTGGTTGAGTGATGGATTGATTAATTCATTGACTGGTTGAATTATTTAAATTATGAAATATTTATGTGCTCGCTATGTAGCTCTGGTGTATCGACATGCAATGGCGTGATCTTAAGTACGGATTAATCATAAGACTATGCTGACAGCAAGCCAGCTTAAGGCATCAGATGATCAGGCTACCTTTGACGTCCACGCATTCAACGATACTCATTCCCTTGACCCGCTCAGAAAACTGCTTGTCTATGTCCACTTCAGGAAACATGCCCGAGTAACTGGACGACACTCTGCTTTCAGTATGTAAGCTGTTTCCCCTAAAACATGGCATGGTCCGTCACCAGGCTTGGGGTCAATTACATCATATCAATTCCAATTCCAGTTACATACCAATTACAAATACCAATTTCAATTCCAATTACACTTGAAAAATACCAATCCCAATTCCAATTACAAAATACCAATTCCAATAATCAATTCCATACCAAAATATAAACAGAGTACTCAACACTAAAGATTTACATATATTTAGAGCAGCTTTATTTAATTTCTGCATATTATGATACATAATGACAAACAAATATGATATGTATAACATATTATATTTTATTGGTTGCATATAGCGAATACTTTGAGTTAATAAGTTGAATGATGTCATTGAAAAAGTAATTGAAACGTAATTGGAAATACGAATTACATTTTCACCAATTGCAATTACTTTCAAAAACAAAATACGAATTCCAATTCCGTAATTGGAACTGGCGTTTCAATTTCAATTACACATGCACAATGTAATTGATCCCAAATCTGCCCGTCACGTGAGAACATAAGCTAAACACGTGAGGTTCGCTAATATACCTCCTGACTACAACTTTTTGGTATCTAAAAAAGTAGTGTTTCCGGTATCAAATTACTCAGATATGGTAAATAAACTGATTACGGAAACCGAATATATATGTTTACTCGTCTAATACACTTCCCACCCGAAAAAAACCTTCCTTATCTTCATTATGACGAGCATTTCCTTATACTCATGATATTCATTATTTTCAGCGACCGTATATCATGGAATAGCCCATCAAGTAACAACCAAAAGGTTATGTATATTTATTTATTTATTTAAGTAGTTTTCTAAAAGTATTGAAATATTTAAACCACATATATATACACACATATATTAATATAAATATAAATATATATATATATATATATATATATATATATATATATATATATATACATATGTATGTATATATATATATATATATATATATATATATATATATATATATATATATATATATAAATATATGTATATATATTTATATATGTGTGTATATATGTGGTTTAAATATTTCAATACTTTTAGAAACCTACATACCACCCATATACTTACATACATATATATATATATATATATATATATATATATATATATATATATATATATATATATATATATATATATATATATATATATATATATATATATATTTACACAAATATATATTATATTGTATATATATATATATATATATATATATATATATATATATATATATATATATATATATATATATATATATATGTATGTGTGTGTGTGTGTGTGTGTAATATATGTGTGTGTATATGTGATTGCGTGGATGGGTGCGTACGTGTGTATGCACGCATGCAAGCAACCAACGGTACAAAAGCACATACACACGTACACACAAGCACACATGCATAGAAACAAACATACATTGAAATGTGTATATATATTATGTATATATATATATATATATATATATATAATGTATATATATATATATATATATATATATATATATATATATATATATATATATATATATATATATATATATATATATATATTATGTATGTATATATATAATGTATATATATATATATATATATTATATATATACATACATACATACATACATACACATACATACACACACACATACATACATACATACATACATACATACATACATACATACATACATACATACATACATACATACATACATACATAGATATAACAAACGGACACATTAAACCCTGTGGAACAAACGGACACATTAAACCCTGTGGAACAAACGGACACATTAAACCCTGTGGAACAAACGGACACATTAAACCCTGTGGAACAAACGGACACATTAAACCCTGTGGAACAAACGGACACATTAAACCCTGTGGAACAAATGGGCACATTAAACCCTGTGGAACAAACGGACACATTAAACCCTGTGGTACAAACGGACACATTAAACCCTGTGGAACAAACGGACACATTAAACCCTGTGGAACAAATGGACACATTAAACCCTGTGGAACAAAAGGACACATTAAACCCTGTGGTACAAACGGACACATTAAACCCTGTGGAACAAACGGACACATTAAACCATGTGGAACAAACGGACACATTAAACCCTGTGGAACAAACGGACACATTAAACCCTGTGGAACAAACGGACACTTAAACCCTGTGGCTGAACCATTAATCGACTAATATGCAACATATGATATATCTGTATTTTGGGTCACTTAAACGGCACGAACTTGGTAACATTCCCAGCATGTTTTTAGCGAGGTCCTACATATGCTACTAATATTTCTCGTAATAATAAAAACAATGGCGGTTCTAATTATAGTAACAAAAATAACTCGGATAACAACAACATTTCACTTTTGTTTTACTGCTATAAAAAATAAGCTATTTATTGTATATTTCAATAATATTTACACGTGTGCTTTGTGGGTAAATTGTAAGCAATTTGTTGTTGCTTATAACAACTCTTACTGGATATTTAACAGATTGTCTATGAGATGTAGCGCTAGTCACACGCTCGCTGCGGTTAATGTCAACTCATGTAAATGTATCATTAGAAAGGCTATATACATACTATTATAGCTTAATGACTAGGATTGACTGATTGAAGTCACTTAATCCCATTATAAAGAACATTGCAATTAGTGACATGTACTGTACGTCAAAATTGCGGCATCAGTGGATCTTAGCTTTGTATAATTTTTAAATATACTGTTTTTATTCTGTTTATCTATTATTCGATATGGACACACTGATTGATTGTCTGAAATAAAAAATATAATATTATATATATAATAACTGTGATAACAGCAGCAATAATATATATAATAACTGTGATAACAGCAGCAATAATGAAACATCAACAAGAATTACAACAAATGGAAACACATCGAGGTGCAAATTGTGGGCAGGTTTTATAATGTATTATGTGTGATGTATAATGTGCGTGCGTGTGTGCGTGCGTGCGTGCGTGCGTGCGAGCGTGCGTGCGTGTGTATATGTTGTAATATTTGATGAAGACGGACCGAGTTATGAAGGACCTTACCAGTAGGTTAGTTATGAAGGATCTTACCAATAGGTTAGTTAGGAGTTATCTTACCAGTAGGTAAGTATGCTTTGCATATTTTTATCTTTACTCATGTGATCGCGCATTTTCTTTTCTGAAACAAATCCAACCCATTGACGTTGATATGCCTATATCCAAGGCGGGAAACCGACGAAAGCAAACACACGGATGACTAAGACGTTCTGTCAAGGGAGTCTATGAGTGAAATAAAAGCTTGATTTTGTTCTATCATATTTGTGGCTAGGAAACAAAGACAAAGCTACAGCGCAGTTAGAACATTACATTTGTCATCATAATCATCATCATCATTATCATCATCATTATCATCGTCGTCGTCTTCATCGTCGTGGTTATCGTCAGCAACATCGCGAATTATAGTTGTATTACGAACAATATTAAATATTCGTGCAAATGCTCAATCGACGGTGATGGTGTTGCTGTAGATGTTGATGACGACGATGATGATGATAATTATAGGATGCCGACGATGTTGATGGTGAAGATGGCGGTGGAGGTGACGACGATGATCCACATACCTTGACATAATCTCACATTGCCCACCGGCGATGCCGCTTCGCGTGCGTTGCGTTGACGCAACAGTCTGCGGAAGAAGAGAACCACGGCCTGTCATTGAGCACCAGTGGCACAACGAACACTCCTTCTCTGCTCTGTCCACGGTTATGTTTCAACAACCGCGTTTTTAGAAGTCCAATAACAGTACATGCTCAGCGATGTAACAATTGTCTCCTGAGCAAGTCCAACAATACGTTCGCGTGGTGGTTCTGTTGTATCCGAGTCTCGCGACAAGGGGACGGACACAGTAAGGGACGGATAACTCTGACAAAAACCCAATTACTGTACCAATCCAGGAATAAAACTGGTTACAGAAACCGAATAGTTGTATTTACTCGTCAAACAGACTTCCCACCCAAAGCTTTTTTAGCGGAATAGAAGTATTTTATATTATTATTATTATTATTATTATAACACAATTGAGCCAAAAAAGTACACGCTGATCCTGACTCAGTTGAGTGCATCTATATATACAGTGGAATTAAATACACCCAAACGTGTTACACTCACGATCTTTCATGTTTTAATGTTTTTAAATGCTCGATTTGACGATGAAATAAAATAAGCCAGTTTTACTACATATGTAGAGATAGCTATACCGCACTAAAAATAAAATAATTCTTCACATATAAAGGTGAAATATAAAGAACCACTCTTTCACGTTTTGATTGGAACAAATTACACTATGAATCTAAGTTACATATGTTATGATAACATAATGACTGACAGGCATACACGCTGATTAATGCATACATATTGAAACGCTGATTAATGCGCATTGACGGCCTTCCCACTCAACTCCACAGGGCGACCCGGTGATTACTCGAAAACAAATGTTTCCAGTTGGTAATCTTATCGAGTTGGTAATCTTATCGAGTTGGTAATCTTATCGAGTTGGTAATCTGTCGAAACAAAACATCGGGACAGGCTGTCTGTCGATTTCTAAATAATGTATTTATTTTGTGTAAGATGATTAATATGGTTAATAGTGTCAACGTTTTCGCGTAAGGCGTCAACTGTTTAACATATTTAAAACGAATATAGCATTTGTTATGCTTTTAAACGCCAACACTCGTCATTCGCAAAAGATATCATACATTATCATCTTACGGAATTATACACAATAAAATGGCATTTTGTGAACACTAGTTGGAACAGTGATGTTTGTAAGGCTGGGACATGAAATGCACATTTACTGAAGAACTAACGTGATACAGATGCGTTGAACACAATATTGCTAAGACGGCCACCAATACTAACATGTAGGTAGTTGGGTAAAGTCATTCCCCAGGCATTACGCCTTAGGAAGCCATGAAGGCTTATATGGCCAGTGCTTAAACCTGGTTTCTGTAGTGCGAAACAGCTTACAGTGCAGTTATACTGACTCTCCTGGACGGGACACTAGTCCATCGCAAATGAGTACAAACACTGTTTGTACTCATTTGCAGCTGAGTAGACTGAGGCAAAGTAGGGTAAACGAAATTGCCTAAGCTTCGAAAACGAACCGTGCCCAGTGTGGGTCTTGAACTCACAACCCTTGGATTTAGGCCGTGGCCTAGTGGTTAAGGTGTTGGACTCTAAGTTCGAGAGTTGTGAGTTTAAGACCCACACTGGGCACGGTTCGTTTTCGAAGCTTAGGCAATTTCGTTTACCCTACTTTGCCTCAGTCTACTCAGCTGCAAATGAGTACAAACTGAGTACAAACTGCTGCCAAATCCCACCGCCACCCCTCCCACCAAACGAGCATGTACTCACGTGGAACGCGTGTGTCGGGCATCGCCACTTGTTGGACAGTCTTCGTTCGACGCCGCCAGAATGTCTAAATGTTGTCGGTGTCTCGTCGCCGCGCTCCTGCGATGACGTCATCATCATCATCATCATCACCGTCATCATCATCATCATTATCATCAACACCATTAACATCAGTGTACAATATTTACAGCAAACGTGACAATGTTGAAAACGGGTCATCAATAGTTATTCCCTAATGTGAGGGTTATCTTAAAATGGTGGAGAACAGTAATTGTTGCAAGCAGCAAGACACGAATACATAGTATTATATGCACAAGTAAATCTTATTGAAGGCGCTTTGCATACAATTTATCGATTTTGTACCGTTTGAATTGGCGCCTCATTCCCTCATGTAATATTCCATAGACATATGTACTAACTAATGCACCATCGTCATCATTGGGAAATTAAACAATTGACAAAAACCAAATTTACCTCAATATCAATATCAAAATAAAGCAGATCAAATTGACTATCAAGCTGAGGATATTTAACTCAAATGTCAAGTCATTGTTGTATTGCAGCTCTTGAAGAATGACACGGAAAACATTGAAAATGACACAGACTTTCATCAACAGACGCCTGCACAGGATAATTAATTTAAAGTGACCTGACAAGGTTAACAAATGCTCTCTGGAAAATGGTCAAACACAGTAGAGAAGGAAATCAAGATGATAAAATGGATGCCGGCCGGTCGCGCATTCAAACAACCTCCTTCCAGTATCGCCCGATAATCACTCACATAAAAAGGGAGCGAAGAAAAGGTCGGCCTAGAAACACCTGGCGACGATACCTTGAAGTGGAAATCAAGAGGATAGCTACACGTGGAAAGTCATTACGAATATGGCACAACATTGGATCCAGCGGATAGTTGTTGTCGACGCACTAGATGCTCCCAGCAAGCAAACATGGCTAATGGTATTAGTAGCTTCTGTCTCGTGAGACAATGCTTGTCTTAGCTGCTTCATAACGGTAAGATTTTAACAAGATTTAACAAGATTTGCCATCCAAGCCAAAGGCCTAGATGGCAAGTGGACAAGGAAGCCATTGGCTTATCGAGAGTCCAACAATGTTCATCTACTTATAACCCGCCCTCCTGAGATATGTGTCAACCTTGTTTTTAAACATATTCACGCTGCTAGCAGTTACACAATCTGTAGACAATTTGTTCCATTCATTTATTGTCCTATGTGAGAACGAGTGCTTCCTGATGTCCAATCTACATTGATCCTTTACTAATTTTACCTCATGTCCTCTAGTTCTGCTATCCTTCTTGAGTGAGAAAAACATATTTCTATCAATATTTTCATACCCATTCAATATCTTAAAAACTTCAATCTGATCTCCTCTTAACCTCCTTGTCTCTAGAGTTGTTAAACAACATATATATAAGATGCCAGCATGACGCCTCGCGCACTTGGTCTCCTTGTTAGTCAGGTACGCGTTGATGTCATTAGCAGAACCGCCATTAAGACTGGCTCGCTAGGTAGATCTGTTTTCGGCAACTGTTGGCCAGTCCAGACGGTCGATGCCATAGTCGTTCAGATCTGTTTTGATTAATCCTTGTATATCAACTTAGGTCTGCCAACTGTGCGTTTGCCTTCAGCTAACTCCCTACAGAATAAATAAATATTACTACAGCAACATGACTTACTTGCAAGTAGCACGCGAAGAATGTGTGCGTCCTTCATTAGCTTTACGTCCGTGTGGCAATTCTGACTTCGGACCGATCCAGTCTAACGCACCCGTCACACTATGGATCTTGGTCATGCGCGTTTGTTCCATTTTCTGTTCGGCGATCGTGCGCAGTAAAGCATTTTCCAAACCGTCGACCGGTTCCCTGAGCTGTAAAAGGAAATACGACGTGACATGAACATTTATACGTGTCAGAATAATGTAATATAGCATATCCGTTGCTTATAAGCATTTACTCGAAATCGACATTTCAACCGCGTTTAGTCGATTTTGATATTTTTGGTATATCAGTATACTTGTATTACCTAAATACTGCACATGCATTTTAATCAGTAGGCCCTATCGCACATTTTCGTAGTAGCACGGCTTCGTCATAAGCCAGTACAGGGGTGTCTCATTAGTTTGACTATCATGATGATTATTATTATTGTTGTTGTTTTTATTGTTATCATTATTATTATTATTATTATTTTTGTTGTCGTTATTTGTCGTTGTCGTTATCATTATCACTATTATTATTACTATCATGACCGCCGTCTTCCGATTTCCGGTCCTTCCTGGATGACGTTGGGGAAATGTTGATTATCATCGCCGCCGCCCAGACGCCCACCCTTCTAAGACGGTCGTATGGGGTGGTTTTAACACGAGATACGGTGACCCAACCTGCACTGACGCGATGCATTTGGCCAGTCTGCTGCTGACGCCTGGTTTATGCAACATTTCGGAGGCGCGACACACGAGCGAGGCAATGTAATAAATCGACCGGCAATGTAATAATCGACCGGTAATGTAATAATCGACCAGTAATGTAATACAAATGATGATAATAATCATTGTGATGATGATGATGCTAATAATGATGATGTAGAAGGTGATGATGAGCGTAATAAACGATTATGATTATGATGACAATTAAGGGTCATCTTAGCGACGATGATAATAATGATGATGATTATGACGATGATGATAATGATAATGATAATGATGATGATGATGATGATGATGATGATGATGATGATGATGATGATGATGATGATGATAACGACGGTGGTGGTGATGATGGTGATAAATCACGTGGTAGCGCCTAACAGGCAGCAAGCCAACATTTAACTCTCTCTAATCATGGTTTCAAAGGATTATACGACGAGCTGCTGATTCATACCATCACTACACACTCATGAAGGTTCAGTGATTGCTGCGACGTAGTTTTTATATATCTACAAAGTGTATGTTATCTATAATTTAAGAAGTTATATATATATATATATATATATATATATATATATATATATATATATATATATATATATATATATATATATATATATATATATATATATATATATATATATATATATATATATATATATATATAGCCTTTGGACAGACATCAGCCATCCGTGTCGCCTACACATTTTGTGGACCAGAAGTCTTCGTAGGCCTAACAAGCAAGTGACCTAATTCGGTTGATTGCAATTACCAATGCTCTTTGTTTCGCTATGCGTCTACTGAATATCATTCGGACTTTGCGCCCAGCCTCGACGGGTGTCACTCCGCGATTACTGGATACATTACTTCCATTGATCAGACGCTTGGGACTATCCGTAACGCGCCCAACTTCACATGGCAAACGAAGCGGCCTTCGCAAACAACGTGTGATTCAAACACGCATTACACACCGCTTCGATGTTGTTCCGCGGGCTGTAAAAGCTGCCAGTGCAAATGTATCCCAGCTGATTAATCTGCGAGTCATTAATCACCGTGAACGTGACATTCCAATGACAATATGTTGCCTTAACGCTCGTTCAGTCAAGAACAAAGCTCTGTCGGTGGCAGATTTGGTTATTTCCTGGGAAATCGATGTGCTAGCCTTATCTGAGACATGGCTAGGAACCAACACTGACAATCAGGTTATAAAGGAACTCGTGCCATCTGGTTACACAATACAACACATCTCTCGACCCAGTGAAAAGCGCGGTGGGGTGTGGCCGTACTCTATAAATGCAGACTGACCATTAAGACCTTGGATTCTACACGGAATGGCATGTTCACACATTTCGAACATATGGACTGTACGGTCATTTCCAATGATGTGAATATGAGATTGTGCATTTTGTACCGTCCGCCTCCCTCTAAGCGAAACGGTTTTAAGAACATTGTGTTTTTCGACGAGTGGAATTTTACTTGGGCCGCCTTGCTGTTATAACTAACGATGTAATCATAACAGGTGACCTCAACTTCCACCTCGACAACGTTAACGATGCAGATGCGGTGCGCTTCAATGGCACGTTAGACGCTCACGGATTGGTACAACACGTGGTGGGACCCACACACAAGAAGGGCCATACCTTGGACGTTGTCATCACACGGGACATTAGTTCTTTGTTGATTGGGATGCCAACAGTTTCTGAGCCATGTCTTGGATACACAAAGGGTAACCCTTCCGGCGACCATATGGCTGTGTGTTTTAGAATTAACTTAACGAAGCCAGACAGCGTTCGCCAGCGGGTCACTTTCAGGAAGCTTCGGGACATTTGTATTCCCGAATTTTTGAAGGACTTAACGCCAATTTTGAACGACACTGATAGGCCGCTAAATGAACTTGTACACGCCTATACCACGGGAATTGAAGCGGTTGTCGACCAACACGCTCCCGTCCAAAGAAAGTCGATAACACTGAGACCAAACGCGCAATGGTATTCAGACGAACTGAGACAGGCCAAACACGAGCGCAGGCGAGCAGAGAAGGTTTGGCGGCGAACCAAACTTATCGTTCATCGACAGCTGTTCAGGGAGCAATGCAACGCAGTCAACAAACTGATGATCAGTGCCAAGAAAACATTATTTTCTGCAAAAATCAGAGACTGCGGCAAGAAACAAATGTTCAAATTAACGTGTCATTTGATGGGTAACACGGGACAGGTAATCTTACCAACCCATGAATCGGCCGAACAGTTAGCGACTATTTTCGGTGACTTTTATATTGACAAAGTTGCTACCATCCGATGAAACATTAACATCGGCAACCCAAGTGACATCTACGAAACAGCATTGGACGATGACGCTTCAAAGGTTTCTGCCAGCCACCCATGACGAGGTGAAGCGAATAATCACAAATTCGCCCAACAAGACATGTGACTTAGACCCGATCCCTACTCGGCTTTTGAGGCAGTGTCTGGATCATTTCGTGCCTTTGATTACAGCCATTATTAACAAATCGTTGGCAACGTCAGTGGTACCCGCATGTTTCAAACGTGCAGTTGTGAGACCATTGCTTAAAAACTTCTTGAGAAAGTGGTTGAACACCGTTTGAAAGATCACCTGGACATCAACAATGACAACGATTTTTACCAGTCGGCGTGCTGAAATAATTATTCAATCGAGACAGCTCTTGTGAAAGTCCAGAACGACATCGCAGAAGCCCTTGATCAAAAGCGACCATGGCATTATGCTAACGCGTCTTCAACACTCATTTGGTGTGACTGCAGAAGCTCTGGATTGGATGCGATCCTACATTAGCGGCAGAACGCAATGTGTCTCTGTCGGCCCCGAAACTTCGTTCAACGCACATTTATGCTGCGGCGTACCACAAGGATCCGTGTTGGGACCGAAACTGTACTGCATATACACTAAACCAGTTGGTGATATAGTGAAGAAACATAATCTTCGCTACCACTGTTATGCAGATGACACACAAATATACTTGTCTGTCAAGCCTGATGAGAACTGGGCCAGTGAAAAGTCAGCCATTGAAGCCTGTGTGGCTGATGTTGGCGGGTGGATGAATAGAAACATGCTAAAACTGAACCAAGAAAAAAGCGAACTCATTGTGTTTTCGTACAAACACCGAATTCGTCGGGTGAACGACTTGTCCCTCACGATCGGAGGAAGACTATTACATGCTGTGCAATCCGTGAGAAATCTTGGAGTTATTATGGACAGCGGCTTGACAATGGAGAAACAGGTGAATGCGATCTCCAAGTCGTGTGTCTACCATATCCGAAATATTGGCAAAGTCAGGCAATACATCACAATTGACGCCTGTAAGATTCTAGTCCTGGCACTGGTAACATCTCGCCTGGACTATGGAAACGCGCTACTGCAAGGTTTGCCTCAGTTGCTAATTGAATGATTGCAGCGTATACAGAACTGCGCTGCTCGCCTAATCACCAGGTCACGCAAGAGCGAACACATAACACCTGTGTTACGTGAGCTACATTGGCTTCCGGTGAAATACCGGCTCCGCTTTAAGGTTAACACCTTCACGTATAAAGTGCTCAACGGATTGGCACCGGCATACACGAGTGACATTGTGCAGAAACATCAACCAACGCGTAGTTTAAGATCAACCCAGAAGTCATTTCTCGTTGTACCTGTGCTACGGACTGCAACTTATGGTGAACGTTGTTTCAGCCGACACGCGGCAATACTGTGGAACGACTTGCCCGAGAACATTAAACAACTGAACACTATCAGCTCTTTCAAGAGACACTTAAAACACATCTTTTAAACTGGCATACGACTGACGTGATTGAGTCACGCTCTCGTTTTAATTACATTGCTATATACCAATGACTTATTCGTTGTTTTATTCATGTGTGTACTATAAGTGTAATGTCTGTGTTTATTTATTTATTTTTATGTTTAAATCAGCTCCCTTACACCATCTAGTTTTAAAATAATCTATATTTTATAGTTGTCTTTAATTCATGCAGTTTTATGTAAAATATGTATTTTATGTATTTTATAGTTTTATGTAATTGATGCAGTTTCATGTAAAGCGCCTGAGAGCATTTGATCTTAATTGGATTCGGGCGCTATATAAATTCCGATATAATAATAATAATAATAAATGGTTATGATGATGATGAGGAAGAAGATGAAGACAATTAAGCGGTCCTAGTGATGATAACTATAATGACGAAGATTATGACAATGAGGGTGATCACTATTACGATTATGAGGACGAAGACAATGACATCCTCAGCCTCATCATCCTGCTCCTGCCCCTCATCGTCATCATCATCCTCATGTTCACCCTTATAATGGCTAGCCATGCTGACACCCACTCGACGTTACATTAACATAGGATTTAAAGAACGAGTGAGCCGCATGTTTTCTGGGAGGACATATGGAATGCCGTTCATATAACCTCCCAGGTAACGCACGGCAGTAACTACATGTTGGCAAACAATAGGGCCGAGTCAGACAGAGTGGTAAGGAAGAAGGGGGGTCATTAAAAAGGTTCACCTCAACAAATGAAAGAGGTAATGTACATTCGACTAAGGGATCATTAAAAATGCTTAAAAAGATGGTAAATGGTAATGATGATAATGAATAAGAGGAGAAAAATGAAGATAATTAAGAGTTTATCTTAGTGATGATGATTATGAGGATGATAATTATAGCGATGATGAAGACAACTACATCATCCTCATCAGCCTCATCGTCCTGCTCGTTCTCAACATCCTCATGTTCACATTATCATGGCTAGCCATGCTGACATCCACTCGACGTTTACTAAAGTATAAATTAAGTATAAAATAAGATTCTTAGAACGATTCAGTGGGTTGTTTTCTGGGAGGACATATGGACTGCCGTTTACATATCCTCCTAGATAGCATACGGCAATAGTAATAATTGATGTTGGCAAACGATGGGTTCGAACAAGGCAGGGTAGCAGGGAAGACGAAAAGGAAGGGGACCTTTAGAAAAATAAATGCGCATCTCAAATGTAAGGTATTATTTAAACAAAATAACTAGCTGATCGTCTCAAACAAGTTAAGATGTCACATCGTAAAATTAAGAGGTCTTCCAAAAAAGTAAAGGGAACATTAAAAAATGTAAGGGTCATTAAAAAAAATCAACTAGATGATTATCTCAACAAATTAAGAGATGATGTCATAGAATAAAGGGTCACATCAAAATACAAATATAGAGAGTCATCAAAATGCAAACTTAACATTGTTTGCAAAACAAACTACAGAGTGTACTAAGTACTAATATCATAAAGGAAAATGTAAGGGGTGATTTATCAAAAAGTAGTAAGCTGATAGTCATGATAACTTAATGGATCATCTCAAAACATTAAGTCATGTAATAAAATAAATTAGCCTTCTAGAAAAGTAAAGGATGATTTCAAAAAAGTGTAAGGGATCATTTAAAAACTGATGTAGCTGATTATCTGAAAAATATGGGATCTTCTCATACAAAATAATGGGGATGTTCTAAAAAGCTATGGGATCACAAAACATTCAAGTGGTCATTATTAATAAATTAACTGATCGTCTTAATAAACGAAGGGATCATCTTAAAACATTAAAAGGTCACCTCATACAATAAAGGGGTATTATGAAATAGTTAAAGGATCATTTAAAAACGTAGATATTCATTAAAAAAAGAACTAGCTGCTCATCTCAATAAATTTAAAGATCATCTTAAAATATTAAAGGGTCATCGAATAAAATAAATTGGTCTTCTCAAACAAGTTTAAAAAAAAATAGAAGTGTAGATTAAAAAGAACTATCTGATCGTCTAAACGCATTCAGGAGTCATCTCAAAACATTAAGGGGTCTTCCCATAAAAAGGGTTTTCTCAAAAATGTTAAGGTGTCATTTCACACGAAATGTAAACTGATCGTCTCAATAAATTAAAAAAGATCATCTTAGAACATCAAAGTGTCATCTCATAAAAAGGATCTACTCATAAAGGTTAATGGATCTTTTTAAAAATAGACATGTTGACTAAAAAGAAATGGCTGATTGTCTGAACACTTTAAGGGATCATCTCAAAACATTAAATGGTCATCTCATAAAAGTAAGGGGGTTTCTATATAAAAAAGGAGCTAAGGGGTCATTTCAATAATGTAAATATTCATTAAAAAGAACAAGCGTCACCTGTCGGAAGTGTGGAAAACTAGTAGAAATAAGCAGGAACTCGCTACGTAGGTTTATCGATAGCAATGGCGCGGCCCATGAAATATGGTTGCTGCGTGTTCAACAAGCTTTTCTTAATAAACCGTGGCGTGATATTGTTGATTGTAGTTGCAAACTGGTAGTTTGTATTCATTCTTTTAGGTACATAACCCCCCAAAAATTTCCTTTTTTTTCAATTAATGCATAATCAAGCAATATATAAAGTTAAGGGGTATATTTAAAATTTGCAAAATTAACAATTAATCCCTAAAACTAAAGGGTATCTTTCAAATAAAAAAGATCATATCAAAACGTAAAATAAGAGGCTGATTTTTTAGATGACCCTCTTATTACATTTTCTAGATGTTTTGATAGCCAACTTACCTTTTTCAGAGGATGAGCTAGTTACTTTGTTAGTTGCCTCTTACATTTTTCAAAATGATTCCGTAGATTATTTTTTAAATCCGGTTAATTTATTTGAGATAACCCCTTATATTTTCGATATTATCCCATCATTTGTTATGACCCCTTAACATTTGTGTTTTGCCATGAATCCTTACATGTTTAGATTTCTCTTGATTATATGAAGTAACAGCTTAGGAAGACACCATTATTTTATGAAGTGATCCCTTAATTTATTGAGACGATCAGCTGGTTCATTTGTAATGACTAGTTACTTTTTAACATGATACTTTATCTTTATTGAGAAGGTACCCTGATTTTTTTAATGATTCCTTAATTTGTTGAGACGATCAATTTAACTAGTTTAATGACTCCTTAATTTATTGAACTTTTTTCGAGACGACCACTTGATGACCGCGTAATGTTTCGAGATGATCAGCTAGGTCATTATTAGATGACCCCTTAATTAATCATTTAAAAATTATCCTTTGAATTGATTTTGATAAAATCCCTTAATTTTAGTCATATTTTAAAATACTTTAGGTGCCCTTTAATCGTTTAGATGAACATTTTAGTTAACTGAAATTATCCTTAATTTTATTTTTTATTTTTAGATAACCCCTTAATTGTTTCAGCTGATCCCTTATTTTACTATTTTTGCGCTTATGCTTAAGTTTCTAATATGATATCACATTACATTTTGAGATTTTCCCATAGTTGCTTGATATGACCCTTAATTTGATCAAATGATGATCAGGTATTTCTTTTTTAAACATTTTTAATGTTTCCTTAAATATTTGTTGAAATGATCCCTAAATGACCCCCCCCCTCTTCCTTACCACTCTGCCTGACTTGGTCCTATTGTTTGCCAACATGTAGTTACTGCCGTGCGTTAACTGGGAGGTTATATGAACGGCATCCATATGTCCTCCCAGAAAACATGCGGCTCACTCGTTCTGAGATTCCTTTGTTAATCATAATAATTAATCTTTGTTTGTGAACGTCGAGTGGGTGTCAGCATGGCTAGCCGTTATAAGGGTGAACATGAGGATGATGATGACGCTGAGGAGGAGGAGCATGATGATGAGGCTGAGAGTGTCATTGTCTTCGCCCTCATAATCGTAATAATGAGCACCCTCATTGTCGTCATCTTCGTCATTATCGTAACCATCACTAGGACCGCTTAATTGTCTTCATCTTCTTCCTCATCATCATCATAACCATTTATCACCCTCATCATTACCGTCGTTATCATCATTATCATTATCATCATCATCATTATCATCATCATCATCATAATCATTATTATCATCATCATCGTCATAATCATCATCATCATTATCATCGTCACTAAGATGACCCCTTAATTGTTATCATCATCATCATAATCGTTTATAACTCTCATCATCACCTTCTACATCATCATTATGAACATCATCATCATAATGATTATTATCATCATTTTTATTCATTACCGGTCGATTATTTAATTACTGGTCGATTATTACATTACAGTAAGACCGACGACTCCGTGGCACACTAACGAACTCGCCGAAGGAAAACGTGCGTTAGGTAGGTCGGAACGTCAGTGGCGACGATCGAGGACCACCGGCCAGGGATAATGGATGCTGGCGGCAACACGCGACGTGTATACAAGATCGCCAACACGGAGACCGGCCCCTCCCCGAAGGGTCAGTGCTACACATTCTGCACTAGCTACAAGGTTACAGACAACCTTCTCTGAAACCAATATCAAATCATCCGAGAAACATCTCTGAAAAAGGTTATAGATGCGTATGTTTAAATGCAAGGAGCATAGTAAATAAGAAAAACGAATTAAACATTATAGTAGAAGATATTGACCCTCACATAATTGGTATAACTGAATCATGGGCCAACATAGATATAACAGATGCTGAATTAGGACTGACAGGATATGTAATGTTTAGGAAAGATCGAATAGGAAGAAGGGGCGGGGGAGTTTTTTTTATATGTTAAAGAAACTATTCGGGCTTATGAAATAAAACTAGAAAGGGAAGCAGATTGTGATGAAGCTGTTTGGTGCAAAATTGTTTCAGGAAATTCAAAATTAACTATTGGATTAGTTTACCGAAGTCCAAACATAAACGAAGAGGACAACACAAAAATAAAAACGCTATAAAGGAAGTTAGTAAAGGGGAATGTATCATAATGGGAGATTTTAACCATGGACACATACAATGGAATTCTGTAGAGAGCACAGGGATTGAGGACCAACAATTTCTATTTTTAATCCAGGATAGCTTTCTTACCCAACACGTACTAGAACCAACCAGGGGAGAACATGTATTAGATATAGTTTTGTCATCACAGAAAGAATTAGTGGACAATGTAAAAATATTTGAACCATTGGGTAATAGTGACCATAATCAAACACATTTTGACATCAATGTAAAATCAGAAAGTAAAAATAAGAAAACGTACAAGAGAAACTTCCACAAAGGTAACTACAAAGATATGAGAAAATACTTAGCAAAGCTAGATTGGAATAACATGCTGATGAATAAGACCGCAATTGAATGTTAGAATATTCTAAAATATGAAATTGAGAATATCATCGATAAATTTGTTCCCTTCCAAAAACAAGGAAAACGGTGTAGAAAGAAACACTTGTCAAAAGAGGCTATTAGAAAAATAATGGTAAAACAAACTATATGGAGGGTTTATAGGCGTACCAGAAAGGAAGAAGACTATGCAAAATACAAAGAGGCACTTAATGCAGCTACAACTGAAATCAGACAATCTAAAAGAAGCTATGAGCAAAAACTAGCATGTAACATAAAAAATGACAGTAAGAGTTTTTATGCATATGTCAGGAGTAAACAAAACGTACAAGACAAGGTTGGACCTCTAGAAGACAGTGCTGGAAATATAATATCACAGGGGTTTTTAATGGCGGAAGACCTAAATGGTTACTTCAGTTCAGTGTTTACCAAAGAAGATATTAGTTCATTACCAGTTGCTGATGCTAAATTTCAGGGGGCTAAATCTGACTATTTAGGTCCGTTAGTTGTAACTCCAGAATTGGTAGCTAAGAAAATAAAGGCAATGTAGGATAACAAATCACCGGGAGTGGATGGGATTCCTCCAAAATTACTAATGGAAACAGTAGAACAAATCAGTATACCACTTGCAAGAGTATTCAACTTGTCATTAAAAGAGGGAGTTGTTCCGTTTGAATGGAAAGAAGCAAACATCATACCATTATTTAAAAAGGGTTCGAGAAATAATTCAGAGAATTACAGACCAGTGAGTTTAACGTCAGTGATTTGTAAATTATTAGAAAGGTTAATTAAAGACCATATGGTGGACTTCTCGTTAAGCATAAATTATTAAATTCATCTCAACATGGATTCCTTAAAGCGAGGTCATGCTTAACAAATATGTTATGTTTTTTGGAAGAAATCACTAAGTGGATAGACGTGGGATCGCCAGTAGATATTATCTACTTAGATTTTCAGAAAGCTTTTGACAAAGTGCCACATCAAAGATTACTACTTAAATTAAAAGCCCATGGTATCGGGGATAGCATAACTGACTGGATAGAACAATGGCTGACTGACAGAAGACAACGAGTTGTAGTAGATGGAGAAGTTTCAAATTGGAAATCGGTTTTGAGTGGGGTACCTCAAGGATCAGTATTAGGACCTATATTATTCTTAATTTATATCAATGACTTGGACGACAGTATAACAAGTAACGTACTGAAATTTGCGGATGACACAAAACTGTTTAGAAAGGTTAATACTGATGGTGATAAACAACATTTACAAAACGATCTAGACAGATTAGTGAAATGGTCTGAGAAATGGCAGATGCTTTTCAATTTTGGGAAATGTAAATGCATACATACAGGACATGGGAACTTGAATGTAAACTATAAAATGGGAGATACTGTTCTGGGTACTACTGTAAAAGAAAAGGACTTAGGAGTTACAATAAGCGCTGATATGAAAGTTTCAGAGTAGTGTGGTATTGCAGCTTCAAAGGGTAATCAAATTCTTGGATTGATTAGAAGAAACATAACATACAAGGGAAAAAAGTTAATTATACCTCTTTATAAAGCAATAGTTAGACCTCATTTAGAATACTGTATACAAGCATGGAGACCATATCGTAAGAAGGATATAGATACGCTTGAACGCATACAAAGGAGAGCAACTAAAATGATTCCAGAACTTAGAGACCTTAGTTATGAAGAACGCCTGAAAGAATGTGGTTTAACAACTCTAGAGACAAGGAGTTTAAGAGGAGATCAGATTGAAGTTTTTAAGATATTGAATGGGTATGAAAATATTGATAGAAATATGTTTTTCTCACTCAAGAAGGATAGCAGAACTAGAGGACATGAGGTAAAATTAGTAAAGGATCAATGTAGATTGGACATCAGGAAGCACTCGTTCTCACAGAGGACAATAAATGAATGGAACAAATTGTCTACAGATTGTGTAACTGTTAGCAGCGTGAATATGTTTAAAAACAAGGTTGACACATATCTCAGGAGGGCGGGTTATAAGTAGATGAACATTGATGGACTCTCGATAAGCCAATGGCTTCCTTGTCCACTTGCCATCTGGGCCTTTGGCTTGGATGGCAAATCTTGTTAAATCTTGTTAAACGATCGACGCGCTCCTCTGCAATGTGCCAAGTCAACTGGTTGATGATGTATCGCCAAATGTCATTGTTCCTCTAGTGCGCTTCGAGGCTGCGTCGCCGACAGGCGTAAAAAGGATAGTGCTGGCTTCTGCTGCAAAGTCATGCGAGCTTGAGGCTCAGCCGTCGTCACTCTTGAAGCGGCATATTGAAGCTCTGTCTCCGATTCTATCGAGCATAATCACCGCGTCTCTATCATCCGCCTTGGTTCCACAGTCCATGAAACATGCCGTCGTAACACCAATACTCAAGACCCATGACGCCGGCCTGAACGCGCTTACCAATTACCGCTCCATATCAAATATATCGTGTGTGGCTAAGACTATTGAACGCTTCGTCGCCAGGCAGTGAACGGCATATATGTAAACCACCAGAGTGCATACAGACCTTGTCACAATGCCGAGACGGCATTCTTGCGCATTCACAAAGACGTAGCATAGTCGGTTGACGCATGTCGGGGCGTACTTCTAGTGTTGTTAGACATATACTGCTTTCGGCCCTATAGACCACGTTGTGCTGATACGGCGGCTACACGACTATGTCATCAGTAGTGAAGCACACGCGTGGCTGATGGACCTATACTTTGTAGCGCCTTGATTGCGCCACTGGTGAAACTACTCCGACAGCATCACTTACTGACGCGATGCACCTGTACGTCGACTTCCCGCCAACTACATTATCATGCAGATGGAGCAGGGCTGCATCCTCAACGAGAGAAAATCGCAAGCCATTGTCATCCGGTCATCGAATCTACGCGCAAAAAAAACCCATTGCATGCGTGGACATATGTGGTGAGCTAGTGACATCTGCTGTCGCCAGGGTTCTGCCATTCGTCATTGACGCTGACCTCTCTATGGCGCACAGGTTGCGAACGCATGTTGGAGTGCATATTGCCATCCAGATCGAATTGCACGGATACGAGACCCCGTAACAACCAGTGTGTGCAAATGTCTAGTGCATGCATTTGTAACTTCATACATTGTCTACGGCAATGCAATGCTATTCGTCCTACCAGACCGTCTCCTACACCGTCTGGAAATGGTGTAGCAGTCGGCGGCACGAATCGTCCTCCAGATCCGACGAGTTGATCGACAATCGATGTCTGAGGTACTGAGGCAATTGCATTGGCTTCCCGTGAAAAAGGGTTCTAATCCTATTAGTCCTATTACAGTGTACGCTTTACGGAGGCACACCTGTGTACCTCGCTTTGCTGCTGCATCGTCATACGCCACGCCGCCCCCTACGCTCTGCCGGCGATCTACTTCTGCACGTCCCACGTGTCAACATCGAACCTTACGGTCGACGAGTGTTTGCCTGCTTTGGTCCGACACTCTAATGAACACCGGGAATCGCGCACAGTTCGAAAAAGACATTAAAGACTTTTTTGAAACTAACTTATGTTTTATTCCATGTAGTGTATATATTTGTTATTTATTAAAACATAATTTTTTTCACGGTTTTTGCGACTGTATATATTATGCCAAGCTTTAGTGTTTACAAAGTAGTGACCAATTTATATTGTTTTACTGCACTTTCTTTTCCATTTTTATTCTTTTCATATGTCATTTTAAAATACTATTTTATGCATTTATGTCCACGCTTCGTGAACGGGGCATTGGCCCCGGATTGGATGGTGTTTAAATAAATTTATTAGTATTATTGGTACTATTGTTATAATTTTATTGTTGTTATAATTGTTACTATTATTATTATTATTAAAAAATAAAAAATATAATTATTATATTTCTATTCTGCATTCCACTTTCGTAATGGAACATTTGAAGCCAGCTTAACACATAACATATTTTATAACATGATTGTATCACATTTACTTTGCATTTGATGTGTATTCAATTGAACAAAACGTCTCCGTGCCGGGACGGCGGATACCTTATACGGCATACACGCATTTTACGTCTATCATTATTTTAATTCGTCACTTTAAATGAAACACAAAACATTCTGTCGCGAAAGTAGGCACTGCCTATACGCGTTTATTTTTTAGCTATTGATAATTGAAGAGAACGCATTCACTATTCATGCCTGAAGAATTTTAACAAGATTGTACAAGATTACTTTCGAAGGCAAAATACCCATATGGCAAGTGGACAAAGAAGCCATTGGTTTATCGATATTTAATACTTTCTGATATCCAATCAACACTGATCCTTCACAAATATTGCTTCGTGTCGTCTAGTTCTACTATGTTTCTTAAGAAATATTGCTTCATGTCGTCTAGTTCTACTATGTTTCTTAAGAAATATTGCTTCATGTCGTCTAGTTCTACTATGTTTCTTAAGAAATATTGCTTCATGTCGTCTAGTTCTACTATGTTTCTTAAGAAATATTGCTTCATATCGTCTAGTTCTACTATGTTTCTTAAGAAATAAATATACCTATCAACGTTGTAATACCCATCCAACATCCTAAAACATTCAATTTCATCTCCTCTTTATATCCTTGTCTCTCTGGTTGTAAACCACATTTTTTATGCTTTCTTCCTAACTAAAGTTTCTTAGTTGTGGAATCATATTAGTTGCTCTCCTCTGTATTCGTTCTAGCTTACGTTTATCCTTTTTACGATATGGTATCCAAGCTTGTATACATTATTCTACATGAGGCCTAACTATTGCTTGAATTAACCCCGACTCGCCACTTCGAAGATGAGTTATTTATTTAGCGAACAAACAGAGACGACAACAGAACCTACCCGGCTGACTTTGATCGGACGGGATTCTCGAATCACCCGCGGCTTCACAATTGGAGGTAAAATTGACTTCAGTTCACTGGCCAGCTTCTCTCTGTAGTCGTCGTCCTTGTCGTAAGAGTTCCGGTAGACGGGATGGTGCATGGAGTGCAACTCTGAACATGCAAGTGACATAAACCTGCATCATTCGTAGGAACTTACAAATAAGCAGTAGTCCTTGAGCTACAGGCCAATAGTTTGGTCGTGGCTACCATCTGAGGGGAACAATGATAATAATGAATTGTTGCAAGGTGTACACCACTAGTTATGGCAAATGTGTGATAGCACTGGTAGCTTAGGGGAAACCGGGGATAGTTGATCGAATTTTCAGTTAAATTCACTTTTTGTGAAAGTTTGATGAATGCATTCTATCTGTCAACGTAAGTAGTAGGTGAGGGGTTCTGACTGAGCAAAAGGGGTTCATGTTAAGGAGTAACTAAAAATATACATGGGGAAACCAGGACGAAGTTACCTGTGTGAGAGTATAGAGAAAACAGGGGTATTATCGCTCACAGGACACCAGCGCCCCTGGCGACTGTAGGACTACATCTGCATCATCTGCGCTACGTACCAACGAAAGGACTGGTCAAGGAGGGTAAATGAGTCCTCTAAAACGTCTTTAATATATTAACAGTGTACACACATATTTTACTAACTACTGGACTTGTTGCCAGTAGTATTACTAACTACTGGAGTTGTTGCCAGCAGTATTACTAACTATTGGAGTGTTTGCCAGTAGTATTACTAACTATTGGAGTTGTTGCCAGTAGTATTACTAACTACTGGAGTTGTTGCCAGTAGTATTACTAACTACTGGAGTTGTTGCCGGCAGTATTACTAACTACTGGAGTGTTTGCCAGTAGTATTACTAACTACTGGAGTTGTTGCCAGCAGTATTACTAACTATTGGAGTGTTTGCCAGTAGTATTACTAACTACTGGAGTGTTTGCCAGTAGTATTACTAACTACTGGAGTTGTTGCCAGCAGTATTACTAACTACTGGAGTTGTTGCCAGCAGTATTACTAACTACTGGAGTGTTTGCCAGTAGTATTACTAACTACTGGAGTTGTTGCCAGCAGTATTACTAACTACTGGAGTGTTTGCCAGTAGTATTACTAACTACTGGAGTGTTTGCCAGTAGTATTACTAACTACTGGAGTGTTTGCCAGTAGTATTACTAACTACTGGAGTTGTTGCCAGTAGTATTACTAACTACTGGAGTGTTTGCCAGTAGTATTACTAACTACTGGAGTGTTTGCCAGTAGTATTACTAACTACTGGAGTGTTTGCCAGTAGTTATTACTTACTGTGTAAAGTAGGTCACAAGACGTTATGTAAGCGGTATATTCCGCGGTGCCCACTTTACGGATGGCTACATCAATTACCGTCATTGAATTCAATTCAAGTGCGATATGAACGCCATAAAACAGTAACGGATATCCTATTTCCTGTCCGCGACAAGGCTTGAGGAACAAGAATACGAGAAAGAAGAAAAAGAAGTCAAAGAAGACAAAGATGATATCGGTTCCTTTTTCGTCAAAAAACGCAACAACATGTTCATGTGTCTGTCAACAGATCAGCTGAAATTCCTAGACGTGACCAATTACATTGCCCCGGGGTTCAGCTACGAAAAGTATCTGAAAGTGTACGGTTGCGAGGTCACGAAAGGTCATTTCCCGTACGAGTACATGGACTGTTTGGAGAGGCTCGACTACACCACGGTTCCACCGAAAGAAGCCTTATTCAGTCGACTGAAGAACGAAGGTATATCCGATGAGGATTACGCCAGTTGCGAAAAGGCGTGGCGCGAGAACGGCATTACGATTTTGGTATATCCGACGAGACTTTCTCTTTTGGTACACCAACCGAGATGTGCTTCCGTTCGATCAGGCCATTCACAGACAATTTGCCTTCTACGAACAGCGTGGCATCGATATGTTCAAGCAAGGGATCAGCGTACCCGGTCTGACTTTGTTCTTCCTGTTCAATGACCTACCGGAGAAGAGCTACTTTATGCTCTTCAACGAGAAGAACAAATATCTTGCTGTTCGCCCCTCATTAGTTTTTAACCGCTATCACGAGAAATAGGTCATCAAGCTACATCAAGACGAATACGGAGAGTCCGGTTGACCTTGTCGATCGATTGTCGGGTATGATGCCAACGCTCTGCACCTGTGGTCTCTGATGCAAGACATGCTGATGAGATGGTGCACCCGATGACGGGAAGAGAACGAGTTCCGACGCGAATCGGCGCAGCTACACGGACAGATGGCTGCGGACTGGTTGAAGAGATCTGGATCGGTAAACTTCCAGTGGACAGGTGGTGCAATCAAATGAACACGGCGTATCACCGTGGGTGTAACTATCACGGGCATCCGTGCACTCCACAAGAGGTGAATACCGTCAAATGGAAACCCATGACCCAATTGCTCTCCGAGATCCGAAAGAATACAGCCTATCTACACCACTTTGTCAAGGTCGTCTAGCTGTGGAAATGCAAGTGGTAAGACATGGGAAGCGACCCGGCCTTGAAAAGTTGCTGAATGCTGCATTCCCTCGTTTACTTGACCGACGGGGTGGCAGGCATTTGCACAACAACCCAGAGGCATCAACCTGCCCATGGAGTTGGTTGGTAGCGTTGCAGGAGATCCTAAATACGTCAGGAGAAGACTCCTCTTCGTCGAGCAGCAGCTACTATGCCTCGTACTCCTGCTGCTGATAGTGCACGAAGATCGTTACGTTGGATACCCCTTGCTCGTCGAGTCGAAAGGTACGCTAACCCCACCACTGGAACGACGCAAGGCGTTGGCGTCATCGACTGGTTGGGAGGCTTATTAAAGGAGGTACGGCCAAAAAATTATTATTACCGCATTAAAGGAGGTATTTATGCAACGATGAGCGATCCACAGGACACGTACCATTTCGTCATCATGGCGCAACTTTGCAGTGAACTTTACATGATCGGTGACGCTATCGCCAAATCACAGTTGTGGGGACGGTTTTGTGTGTCCTGCTGTATGTCAGCCTACTCGTCACTCGTCGTCATAAACACCTGGGCTGCGGAGTCAACGTCACCACCAACGCGCCAAAAGTCTTTTAATAACAAGTCTTCATATTCTTCCGTTAGAACAACAAAAAAACAATGGTAAGGAATCAACACAACACAAATTTCAACAGGGTCTACTTCGACCTGACAAAAGATAAGAAGTTAAGGCGGAGTCGACGCCTTGCGACGTGTCAAGCGTGTAACGAGGAAACTCGTCGAACAATGGCTGTCGGAACAGGATGCTTATGCCCTATACAAACCGGTGAGAACTCATTTCAAGAGAAGACTCGTTGTCGTGGGAGGTCGGAACCAGAAGTGGTAGGCCGATCTCGTCGACGTAACGAGTCTGAATAAAGCCAACGACGGTACGACGTTTCTACTCATGGTGATCGACGTATTCTCTAATGTCACCTGGTGTGTTCCGCTGAAGAACAAGTAATCGACAGCGCTGGAAGGTATGTTCACAAACGTTTGGCCAATGATGCTGCAGACCGATAAAGGTCTCGAATTCCTGAACCGTTCCGTTCAGGGTCTGTTGAAGAAGTAAGGCATCCATCACTTCTCCACCCATAACGAGGAGACCAAGGCTAGCATTGTCGAAAGATTCAATCGAATATTGAAGACGCCCATGTGGCGATACCTTACGAAACACGGGACGTGGCGATACATCGACGGCCTTAAGAACGCTTTACGGTCGTAAAACGACACCCCTCACAAAAGCATCGGTATGGCTCCATCACAGGTGAACTCGGCGAATCAGGAAGAGGTGTGGTAGCGCTTGTATGGTCACGACGGTAAGGGCGTGCCCAAGTTCCGAGTGAACGATCGAACAGAACAACATCGTCGACAGCCATATAATGGCCTCTCTCGAATCGGGTGGCCCGATATAATTCTTGATATCCGGATCGGGAGACGATTATCTGGATCTCACCAACATGATGCTATTCGTACAAGCGAAGGTGACCCGAGCCGATGGGAGCGACCTCGACTTGATCGATCCGGTGGGTCCAGTGAATAACTGGCTGCATTCGCTCTTCAGTCAGTCGACGTCTACTTGAACGGTATGTTCGTGACCCCTTCGACCAACACGTATCCTTATCGCGCCTACATCGAGACGCTGCTGAGTTACGGCAACGATGCGAAGGACTTGCAACTGTGGAATCACCTGTGGCACAAGGACACGGCCACACACATGGATGCCACTGAGATCGCTTACGGGATCGCGGCTAATGTGGGGTTCGTTCGGTTTGTATGAAAAGAATCAGGTTCACGCCAAGAATAACGATACCAACTTCTTCGCCGTGTAATTGGACGTCCGACAGATACCCTCGAAACCCTTCCAACCGAATTTTGATGGGAACCTCTTCACCAGGAGCTACCTCAACCTGTTCACCTCGGCCGGTAAGATGTAGCAGGACGACGGGAATGGACCGTCTCACAGCGACTTCCTGTACGGCTATGCCTTCTTCGGTTTTGACCTGACGCCCAATGCGTGTGATGGTGTTTGCTTCCATCTGGTACAGAAGGGCAACCTGCGCATCGAGATGCATTTCCGTGATGCGCTGCCGACCACTGTGAAGGTCATTGCCTACGCCGAGTTCGAATATGTGCTGGAAATCGACAAGAGCCGGAATATTGTGTACCTTATCCATAGCTTCGTTGTAATGGCTTTCCTATGAAGACTTTTGTGATTATATTCGGCACCGATATTATTGCTAACGATAGTCATAGTGGTATTACACACTACCCTCTTGTATCATGCTTGTGTTGCTCAATAAAATACGTGTGCACTCGTACAATACAGGATTTTATTTGTTTCTAGTTTACTCTTCAGGTAAAACCACCCCACCATCCCACACACCCGTTGACCCCTCTTAATAAATTACGTCCACCCCTTACGTCACAACATATGACCTTTGACCCCTGTTAGAGGATTCCTTGACCCTCCTCGATCAGTCTTTTCGCCGGTAGGGAGCGCTGATGATGTCAATGTAGTCCTACAGTCGCCACGGGGCGCTGATATCACGTGAGCAATAATACACTTTTCCTCTATACTCTTACACAGACCATTTCGTCCGTGTTTTCCCCAATGTCTATTTTAGTTACTCCTTTTGCTCACACAGAACCCTTAACCTACCACTAACGTGAACATTAAATTCATTATTCGTGTTAATAAACTATACCATGCCATTGATATCCTGCATCGTAGTTACGTAGATCTTTGAAGTTTCCCAGGCGCGTTCGACTGTAACAACTAGCCCCGTAACCGGGGCAAGTTGTTACATCATACGGAGCCCGTTGTTACAGCAAATAACGTTTCAATCGCAAAGTAATACACAGTGTGCACCACAGTTAAGTGTCTTCGCTGCTTCATAGACTAAGCTTTTCTTGTTTAGTTAAAAATAATTTTTACTTTTGCAACCATATATATGTGTGTGTGTGAGTGTGTGTGTGTGTGTGTGTGTGTGTGTGTGTGTGTGTGCGTGCGTGCGTGCGTGCGTGCGTGCGTGCGTGCGTGCGTGTGTGCGTGCGTGCGTGCGTGCGTGCGTGCGTGCGTGTGTGCATCATATACCTGACGTTGCGATTCGTGCCGAGTGGCAGAATACGTTCTCGTTGGCCATGATCCGAGCGTCGTAACTCATCGTCTGGTCAAAGAAGTCGTGATAGATCTTTGGATTCCCTGCAGCAATGTGTACATAATTAACGTGCGACAAACTGTTGCGATTACCATTGCACACAATTACTTTTTATCATCGGATGATTCATATGTCTGTCAAATTCCAGTTTCGCACCTTTTCTGACGATAATTATACCACAGCAATAAAGAATAGGACATGAAATATAACCTTTGTTAATTTAGTAGTTCTTTGAAAAAAATCATAGTGTTTCAGCAATTCACTAATAAGAAACCTTCCTCCCACCTAGCTGCATATCAATTAAACTATGAAAATCTGGTTAGTAACCGTTTCTGTGTGCGTGTGTGTGTGCGTGTGCGTGTGCGTGTGCGTGTGCGTGTGCGTGTGCGTGTGCGTGTGCGTGTGCGTGTGCGTGTGCGTGTGCGTGTGCGTGTGCGTGTGCGTGTGTGTTAGTGCGTGTGCGTGCGTGTGCGTGCGTGCGTGCGTGCGTGCGTGTGTGTGTGTGTGTGTGTGTGTGTGTGCGTGCGTGCGTGCGGGCGGTCGTGCGTGCGTGCGTGCGTGCGTGCGTCCGTCGGTCGGTCCGTGCCTGCGTGACTGCACACGTGCGTGGTTTATAATAAGTATGAAAAACGAAAAAAGCAAGGTGTATAACGCCAGTTGATGGTATATATTAAGAAGGAAGAACAAGAGCAGACCGAGACATTATTATAACGGCAGTTGATGGTATATATTAAGAAGGAAGAACAAGAGCAGACCGAGACATTATTATAACGCCAGTTGATGGTATATATTAAGAAGGAAGAACAAGAGCAGACCGAGACATTATTATAACGGCAGTTGATGGTATATATTAAGAAGGAAGAACAAGAGCAGACCGAGACATTATTATAACGGCAGTTGATGGTATATATTAAGAAGGAAGAACAAGAGCAGACCGAGACATTATTATAACGGCAGTTGATGGTATATATTAAGAAGGAAGAACAATAGCAGACCGAGACATTATTATAACGGCAGTTGATGGTATATATTAAGAAGGAAGAACAAGAGCAGACCGAGACATTATTATAACGGCAGTTGATGGTATATATTAAGAAGGAAGAACAAGAGCAGACCGAGACATTATTATAACGGCAGTTGATGGTATATATTAAGAAGGAAGAACAAGAGCAGACCGAGACATTATTATAACGGCAGTTGATGGTATATATTAAGAAGGAAGAACAAGAGCAGACCGAGACATTATTATAACGGCAGTTGATGGTATATATTAAGAATGAAGAACAAGAGCAGACCGAGACATTATTATAACGGCAGTTGATGGTATATATTAAGAAGGAAGAACAAGAGCAGACCGAGACATTATTATAACGGCAGTTGATGGTATATATTAAGAAGGAAGAACAAGAGCAGACCGAGACATTATTATAACGCCAGTTGATGGTATATATTAAGAAGGAAGAACAAGAGCAGACCGAGACATTATTATAACGGCAGTTGATGGTATATATTAAGAAGGAAGAACAAGAGCAGACCGAGACATTATTATAACGCCAGTTGATGGTATATATTAAGAAGGAAGAACAAGAGCAGACCGAGACATTATTATAACGCCAGTTGATGGTATATATTAAGAAGGAAGAACAAGAGCAGACTGAGACATTATTATAACGCCAGTTGATGGTATATATTAAGAAGGAAGAACAAGAGCAGACCGAGACATTATTATTACGCCAGTTGATGGTATATATTAAGAAGGAAGAACAAGAGCAGACCGAGACATTATTATAACGCCAGTTGATGGTATATATTAAGAAGGAAGAATAAGAGCAGACCGAGACATTATTATTACGCCAGTTGATGGTATATATTAAGAAGGAAGAACAAGAGCAGACCGAGACATTATCATAACGCCAGTTGATGGTATATATTAAGAAGGAAGAACAAGAGCAGACCGAGACATTATTATAACGCCAGTTGATGGTATATATTAAGAAGGAAGAACAAGAGCAGACCGAGACATTATTATAACCCCAGTTAATGGTATACATTAAGAAGGAAGAACAAGAACAGACCGAGACATTATTATAACGCCAGTTGATGGTATATATTAAGAAGGAAGAACAAGAACAGACCGAGACATTATTATAACGCCAGTTGATGGCATATATTAAGAAGGAAGAACAAGAACAGACCGAGACATTATTATAACGCCAGTTGATGGCATATATTAAGAAGGAAGAACAAGAACAGACCGAGACATTATTATAACGCCAGTTGATGGCATATATTAAGAAGGAAGAACAAGAGCAGACCGAGACATTATTATAACGCCAGTTGATGGCATATATTAAGAAGGAAGAACAAGAACAGACCGAGACATTATTATAACGCCAGTTGATGGCATATATTAAGAAGGAAGAACAAGAGCAGACCGAGACATTATTATAACCCCAGTTAATGGTATATATTAAGAAGGAAGAACAAGAACAGACCGAGACATTATTATAACGCCAGTTGATGGTATATATTAAGAAGGAAGAACAAGAACAGACCGAGACATTATTATAACGCCAGTTGATGGCATATATTAAGAAGGAAGAACAAGAACAGACCGAGACATTATTATAACGCCAGTTGATGGCATATATTAAGAAGGAAGAACAAGAACAGACCGAGACATTATTATAACGCCAGTTGATGGTATATATTAAGAAGGAAGAACAAGAGCAGACCGAGACATTATTATAACGCCAGTTGATGGCATATATTAAGAAGGAAGAACAAGAACAGACCGAGACATTATTATAACGCCAGTTGATGGCATATATTAAGAAGGAAGAACAAGAGCAGACCGAGACATTATTATAACGCCAGTTGATGGCATATATTAAGAAGGAAGAACAAGAACAGACCGAGACATTATTATAACGCCAGTTGATAGTATATATTAAGAAGGAAGAACAAGAGCAGACCGAGACATTATTATAACGCCAGTTGATGGCATATATTAAGAAGGAAGAACAAGAACAGACCGAGACATTATTATAACGGCAGTTGATGGCATATATTAAGAAGGAAGAACAAGAACAGACCGAGACATTATTATAACGGCAGTTGATGGTATATATTAAGAAGGAAGAACAAGAGCAGACCGAGACATTATCATAACGCCAGTTGATGGTATATATTAAGAAGGAAGAACAAGAACAGACCGAGACATTATTATAACGCCAGTTGATGGTATATATTAAGAAGGAAGAACAAGAGCAGACCGAGACATTATCATAACGCCAGTTGATGGTATATATTAAGAAGGAAGAGCAAGAACAGACCGAGACATTATCATAACGCCAGTTGATGGTATATATTAAGAAGGAAGAACAAGAACAGACCGAGACATTATTATAACGCCAGTTGATGGTATATATTAAGAAGGAAGTACAAGAACAGACCGAGACATTATTATAACGCCAGTTGATGGTATATATTAAGAAGGAAGAACAAGAACAGACCGAGACATTATTATAACGCCAGTTGATGGTATATATTAAGAAGGAAGAACAAGAACAGACCGAGACATTATTATAACGCCAGTTGATGGTATATATTAAGAAGGAAGAACAAGAGCAGACCGAGACATTATTATAACGCCAGTTGATGGTATATATTAAGAAGGAAGAACAAGAGCAGACCGAGACATTATTATTACGCCAGTTGATGGTATATATTTAGAAGGAAGAACAAGAACAGACCGAGACATTATTATAACGCCAGTTGATGGTATATATTAAGAAGGAAGAACAAGAGCAGACCGAGACATTATTATAACGCCAGTTGATGGCATATATTAAGAAGGAAGAACAAGAGCAGACCGAGACATTATCATAACGGCAGTTGACGGTATATATTAAGAAGGAAGAACAAGAGCAGACCGAGACATTATTATAACGCCAGTTGATGGTATATATTAAGAAGGAAGAACAAGAACAGACCGAGACATTATCATAACGGCAGTTGACGGTATATATTAAGAAGGAAGAACAAGAGCAGACCGAGACATTATTATAACGGCAGTTGATGGTATATATTAAGAAGGAAGAACAATAGCAGACCGAGACATTATTATAACGCCAGTTGATGGTATATATTAAGAAGGAAGAACAAGAACAGACCGAGACATTATCATAACGGCAGTTGACGGTATATATTAAGAAGGAAGAACAAGAGCAGACCGAGACATTATTATAACGCCAGTTGATGGTATATATTAAGAAGGAAGAACAAGAACAGACCGAGACATTATCATAACGGCAGTTGACGGTATATATTAAGAAGGAAGAACAAGAGCAGACCGAGACATTATTATAACGGCAGTTGATGGTATATATTAAGAAGGAAGAACAAGAGCAGACCGAGACATTATTATAACGCCAGTTGATGGTATATATTAAGAAGGAAGAACAAGAACAGACCGAGACATTATCATAACGGCAGTTGACGGTATATATTAAGAAGGAAGAACAAGAGCAGACCGAGACATTATTATAACGCCAGTTGATGGTATATATTAAGAAGGAAGAACAAGAACAGACCGAGACATTATCATAACGGCAGTTGACGGTATATATTAAGAAGGAAGAACAAGAGCAGACCGAGACATTATTATAACGCCAGTTGATGGTATATATTAAGAAGGAAGAACAAGAACAGACCGAGACATTATCATAACGGCAGTTGACGGTATATATTAAGAAGGAAGAACAAGAGCAGACCGAGACATTATTATAACGCCAGTTGATGGTATATATTAAGAAGGAAGAACAAGAACAGACCGAGACATTATCATAACGGCAGTTGACGGTATATATTAAGAAGGAAGAACAAGAGCAGACCGAGACATTATTATAACGCCAGTTGATGGTATATATTAAGAAGGAAGAACAAGAACAGACCGAGACATTATCATAACGGCAGTTGACGGTATATATTAAGAAGGAAGAACAAGAGCAGACCGAGACATTATTATAACGGCATTTGATGGTATATATTAAGAAGGAAGAACAAGAGCAGACCGAGACATTATTATAACGCCAGTTGATGGTATATATTAAGAAGGAAGAACAAGAACAGACCGAGACATTATCATAACGGCAGTTGACGGTATACATTAAGAAGGAAGAACAAGAGCAGACCGAGACATTATTATAACGGCAGTTGACGGTATATATTAAGAAGGAAGAACAAGAGCAAACCGAGACATTATTATAACGGCAGTTGATGGTATATATTAAGAAGGAAGAACAAGAGCAGACCGAGACATTATTATAACGCCAGTTGATGGCATATATTAAGAAGGAAGAACAAGAGCAGACCGAGACATTATTATAACGCCAGTTGATGGCATATATTAAGAAGGAAGAACAAGAGCAGACCGAGACATTATTATAACGCCAGTTGATGGTATATATTAAGAAGGAAGAACAAGAGCAGACCGAGACATTATTATAACGCCAGTTGATGGTATATATTAAGAAGGAAGAACAAGAGCAGACCGAGACATTATTATAACGCCAGTTGATGGCATATATTAAGAAGGAAGAACAAGAGCAGACCGAGACATTATCATAACGGCAGTTGACGGTATATATTAAGAAGGAAGAACAAGAGCAGACCGAGACATTATTATAACGGCAGTTGACCGTATATATTAAGAAGGAAGAACAAGAGCAGACCGAGACATTATTATAACGGCAGTTGATGGTATATATTAAGAAGGAAGAACAAGAGCAGACCGAGACATTATTATAACGCCAGTTGATGGTATATATAAAGAAGGAAGAACAAGAACAGACCGAGACTTTATTATAACGCCAGTTGATGGTATATATTAAGAAGGAAGAACAAGAGCAGACCGAGACATTATTATAACGCCAGTTGATGGTATATATTAAGAAGGAAGAACAAGAGCAGACCGAGACATTATTATAACGCCAGTTGATGGTATATATTAAGAAGGAAGAACAAGAGCAGACCGAGACATTATTATAATGCCAGTTGATAGTATATATTAAGAAGGAAGAACAAGAGCAGACCGAGACATTATTATAACGGCAGTTGATGGTATATATTAAGAAGGAAGAACAAGAGCAGACCGAGACATTATTATAACGGCAGTTGATGGTATATATTAAGAAGGAAGAACAAGAGCAGACCGAGACATTATTATAACGCCAGTTGATGGTATATATTAAGAAGG